>CM030374.1:3711339-4116603 GCA_003604175.2 Clonorchis sinensis | reverse complement strand
ATCATCATCATCATACTGTGTACGAGTACTCTAGTTTAGTGTTCTGAGTTAGTATGACCTCTAGCTGCTAAATTCATGGTTATATAACAACCTCTCCTGTCCTGCTGTATAGAGATGACCCTCAAAATATATCACTTCATTCAGCATTTGAACTGTATTGCCATAGATATCTTTCTTCCATAAAAAAAAGTAACTCTCCGAGGAATCCGTTTTTGTTGTTTTCCCAATAGAGCACCTGTATAGAACAGTGGCTTTTAGGGAGTCAAGCGCTTACAAAAGGTCACATTGGATGCCTGCTTGCAAATTATTTTCTAGACAGACAAGCTGAAGTAAACTTCATTCCTCTTTAATGAAAACTTTCAGAGGCTCACCAAAAACGATCTCTTCGACTTTCGGTCTCTTATGGAGCTCACTGAGAAATAACAACAGATGGTCTCCTCTAAAAGCTTCAGGGGGAACTGTGGCAGTTTCGTGCCACAAAAACTAAATTCATATTTCGAGACCCTCAGTCAATGAGGGGGAGGGGGCGATTTTTCTTCAGGCGATTCTTCGACAAAAAAACTGTTCAGTGTGGAAACACAAAAGCCTTTGTTGGGGCGATAAACTGCACCCTGAAGACACTGAAAACGGTCTTTTTTGAGAGATGGTGAGGTATTTGGTGCCAAACTGTCTGTCCCCGGTAGGCCTTTATCAGACCATTCTGATGAGTCTGTGTCCCAGTGCAGTGGAAAGTATTCAACATTAGCCGACCAACTCGGCAACGGGTTGACAGCACATCCTCTAGGTTCGACATTGAACAGCGTCCACACTGCTGCTGTATCACTCGCCTGCTGTGGCCTAGTCAAGCCCTCACTTGACAAGATAAAAAACTTCCCTATTCGTACGTAATGCACTACTCATCAGGTTGCTGAAAATTCTTCGACAGTCCACGACCGGTTTCGCCCTTATTGGGGCTCATCAGGTAGGCGCAGTCCCCAAATTTCCGTCAACTTTATGTTCTACTTGAACCCAAATTGGACTGTTTTTCGAGAAATACACTAATTTGCAAATCAATTTGGTTTTGCGAGAGACTCACCTGGAACCCAGCCGAATCTCCCGTTTTTGATGTTTCCCCGATTCGTACCTTACATTGTCAAATTAGTTGGGCAGTAGATCAGCGTTTGGTTGAGCCCTCACTTGAGTCCCGCACTTAAAAACGTGTAAGATTCCAAATCACCGTTTCATACTCTTAATTATAGAAGCCAACATCCTTCCATAATGCGCCACCAGTATAGTATTCTGGATAACCAGTAAGGTATATGACTTTAGAACGAACGAACGAATTGTCGTAGAGAATGGTCTTTCTTCAGAGGAACTACACACTGCACTGTGCATTTCAGGGAGGTTTCTTTTATTCGGAGATTCCGCCTCTCGAACTGCATTATCGTATGAGACGGTGCGGAACAATCTGAGATTCAATAGCCAACAAAAAAGTGCAGAAATCTTCCCGTGAGGAATGTGTTACGTAACTGATCGCCCAACGTATCTTATCGGTCCAACTCTTGTGGTATGTACACATCCTATTTGACCGCAGAAGGGGAGTTTTCTCATCCGATTATTCATGGTTGACACAGAGTCTTAGACGTAACGCACTACTCATAAGCACTCATACCAATCTCCTTTAAAAAAAACCCAAATTGGTACGAAAATGAGAGTAGTTCGCTACAATATCCTACTTGTGGAAATGACCTTTCGTTCACAGGTCCGGAACTAAGGCAAAATTGTGTATTGCGACGGCTCTGTGCCCAAATGATGCCTCAATCTAGTTCTGTGTCTTTGTCGTCGTTTTAAGGGACGGACAGCTGTTCCTCGTCGATACCTAGAAACATCTTCATTTGAAATTTCAAAAAAACGGTCAATCAATCATCCAATCAACCAATCAGGTGGAACGAAGCCAGACCACACAGCAGGAGAAACAGAACAGTCGGACTGAAGGCGCGCTGGACGAACCAAACGGATACAAGGAAATGAGATGGAAATGCAACCCAGATTTCGAACAAATTACGCGAAAGCCACCTCAAAAGCAACCAGTCCTTTTGGATTTTTAGGCGTTGTTTAGAATCTAGATGAGCACGATCAGAAGAGGAAGAATTTAACCACTGCATTTACGGTTACACTTCAGCTAGTGATGTAAATCCAACGGCCAAGCTCGGCGAGCAGTCCAATTGGGCAAAAAGAACGATTCCTCAAAGGGTAGCGAATTCACGCCTCGCGACCACATTGAAGTGGTCTTAATTTGAAGGGGTGGTCCCTCTAGAGGAAACTGTCTTTCAGAATGTTGGAACTAGCACGTTTGGTAAAAATTACTATGAGCCTTGAGCGTTCAAACAGTTCCGCAAAAAAGTTGGTCCTATTGTTTGCAAACCAAGCTGGTCGATTCCAAAAGTTGGTCGTACGGACGTTTGGTACCCTCCAAACCAGATTCAAAACCCAATTTCTTATTCAACATGGACAATCTCACGGATTTCATTTTTTAAAGACCTTGTTTAGTTAGTCAGAACTGGAAGGGATTCGTTTCACTCTGTGCAGGCTAACGGCACACACACACATTACACTACCTCCCTCAATAGGGTGTCCCTGAGGACAGAACGCTTCCAAGATAAGATCAGTGTGGAGCGGTTCGAAATTCATTCGAATTAGCAGAGATAAGATGCCTTCCTACCGTCTTTACATGTGGTGTGGAAAATGTAGGTCAAGAGGCACAATATCCCTGGTGCGGAGGATAGACCCACGGGTCTGGATGTGGGCAAGACTCCATTGTATAACTGGTGTTAGACCGGTCCTGTATAATTGTATAAGTCTAAACGTCCGACAACCAGTTCACGGACAATGTGAGGGTTTGAGTTGATGAAAAAATGCAGTAGTAAGAAGAAATGGTAGAAATAAGAACAGTTTCATGCGTGGAAACGGTAAATGTTTTTCACAGTTCCACAAAAAGAATGCCTTCATTGAAAAAGTCAAATATAGGTAGCTTAAGATGTACTCACACAAAATCGATTCCTTAAAAGCGAGATTATTTTCTATTTGCGCGTGGAAGCTATCCCGTTTTGTCTCCAATACGTTACGATTGCTAATGCGCTCATATACGTTGGTGTTCCTCGAAGGCCACCCAGGAGAAGCGTCTCTAAGACAGCGCCGTATCTGTCACAGCCATGGAAAACAGTTTTATGTCCTATAACCTTGTGAGTAGTTTCGTTTATGAAAATAAACTGCGACATCTAGAATATCGTGCCAATTGAAACATGAGGCGGCCTGTGTGTGCAGCATATTCAGTTGAAGAATATCCTAAACGAGTGATTCAGTTGATTCTCTCCTGAAAACCAAATTGATTTGCAAATTAGTGTATTTCTCGAAAACAGTCCAATTTGGGTTCAAGTAGAACATAATATTGACGGAAACTCGGGGTCTGCGCCTATCTGGTGAGCCCCAAGAAAGGCGAAACCGGCCGTGGGCTGTCAAAGAGTTCTCAGCATCCTGTTATGAGTAGTTTCCTCCATGTTCTACTGTTTCTGATAAAGGACCAGTTATTTCTCGAAAGAGAATAAACTTGGAAGGGGGGACAAGCAACACCTGTCAGCATAAATAATTGGAATACGCCACCATTAACATCCCGCTCAAAATGTTGAATACTCCTCACTTGAAGAAGCATGTGCAATGGGAGAAAGGCGCACCTCCGTGAGAGGAATGACAAGCTACAGTCGTATTGTGAGCATCAGATGGATTTTCCCGTTTCATCACAATTTTACCTTCACGGAAGCGGTTATTGAGAGGCATATTATCCAAGCATAATTTCAAAGCCAGTATCCATCGTTTCGATCGATACAACTCATCAGGATCGATATCACCCCGATGGGAAGCGTTGGAAGGCTATGGGGGACAAGAGAGTAAGGCTGAACGGGAGATGGCTGGTTGCGACATACAGTTGCTCATTTTCGAGGCCAAAGTTGTCCGGCTGTTCCGTGTTTTATTGGGTCTTCTTGCCAAAATCATCTGGCGAAATCCCAAATGAAGCTCTCGTTTGTGCTCTGATGCATGCTGACACATTATCTGAACTCATCTATTGCGTCGTCTCCTGTTCCGCGGACAAACCTTTGCTGGCAAAGATATTAAAATGTTGCCATTTGGGGGTGGCTTATCCTCAAACCGTTCGGGTACAACATCACACTTTACAATTCAGAACTCTAGGTGCAGCGCACTACTCATAAGGTTGCTGGAAAAATTTTTGACAGCCCACGATCGGTTTCCCCTTATTAAGTTTCATCAGGTAGGTTCAGTCCCTGATTTCCTATCAACCTTATGTTCTACGTCCAGACAACGGAGGGTTGTGTTATCTCGAATATCAGGCGGCTTGGCGCGTTGCGTTCAGTTGAAGCGGACCATCCTAAACGATTCAATCCAACTTCGTATACGAATGTGAGTATTTGCCGAAAGGTGAGCCCTTCTTGCGATTTCTGACTTTTAGTTTTCATCTGATGCGTTGGTTACACGCCCACGCATAGAATGTTAAGGGGATGATGAACTCAAATGTCTGGGAACCGTTTATCTAGATTACTGCGAAAGGGGGTTCTTGTTATATAAGGCCAAACTCAGTGAAGATGAACAGGGTGTCAGTAGAACAAGGGTGACGATCAGAGTGAGTTACTGGGGAGAGTATGAATGTCAAGTTATCATGTATGTGCTCCAGCGCCGTCATTCCGCATTGTAACTGGGGGTGTACACTTGACCCGAGTTCAACTATCCACCAGCCAAACTAAGTAATAAACAACGTGGTTTGTAACAGAAAACTTTCAACGCGATGGTCGACCGACAAACAGTCAGACAGCCACTGCTCTTTAGGTCTGGTCACATTACAATACAGGAATTTCGCGATTCCTCTCCCCCTGGAGAGTCTTTGTGTGTGTGAGGGAACTATCACTCCAGGTTTCCGTCTGTCTCCTGCGTGATAGACAGCACAGTCCAGCGTCATTCAAGCCGTTTCTACAGACTTTCCCCACAGGGTATACTTACAATAGGACCAGTTCACATGGCAACAGATACAGGTGAATAAAATTGGATAGACTACAACCAATGGGATAATTAAGCCCAAATCCATATAGTTACCGTGGTTTTATAAAATGTCGTAAAAATTGAATGAATCTATAAATACACTCATTTGCAAATCAGTTTGGTTTTGCGAGAGACTCACCTGGAACCCAGCTGAATCTCCAGTTTGTGATGTTTTCAGGCAACTGAATGTGCTGCACCAGGCCGCCTCATGTTTCAGTTGCTACGATATTCGAGATATCGCGATACATGTATATACGTAATACACTACTCATAAGGTTGCTGACAGTTCTCCGACAGCCCCCGACCGGTTTCGCCCTTTCTTGGGGCTCATCAGGTAGGCGTGATGAGGCCTAGTGCAGCACATTCGGTTGCCTGAAAACATCACAAACGGGAGATCCAGCTGGGGACTCACCTGGAACCCAACTGAATCTGTCGTTTGTGATGCCTCCAGACAAAACCAAATCAGTCCAATTTGGGTTCAAGTAGAACATAAGGTTGACGGAAACTCGGGGACTGCGCCTACCTGATGAGCCCGAACTGGAAGGGCGAAACCGGTCGTGGGCTGTCGAAGAATTGTCAGCAACCTTATGAGTAGTGCATTACGTATATAGAATGAATCCATTTTCGTTTGAATGGATTCTTACCTGAAAGATGCTTCAAGAGTTTTCCGGCTAGTTACTGGTGATAACATCCGCAGTAGTCTCGAAAAGGTTTCGTAAAGCGAGATCCTCAGGCTTGAACACGTGCACCCGTTGGAGGGAATGTCTCAAGTGAATCGCGGGAAATCGTTGGTTCTGGAACTGTTTCGATCTTCCCAATGAAGACAACTCAGTCGGTCTGTTCGACCCCACAGGTGGGAGCGTTCACCAACTCCCATCGTTCTAATTTCTTTGTACGTTGACCGTAAGTCTAAATATATTTCATTGTGCCAGCACCTTCCCTCGAGACTCAGGTTCATTAACTCGACCAGACGGCTTCGATTGACTGACAAGGAATATCTGCCACCTGCATCAACGTACTGAATATCAAGGCTCCTGTGTCACCATTTGGACTAACTGACCACTGACCGGCGAGGCGATTAGTTCGCTTCAGATAAACCACGAAAACCGCAGAAATTAATCCATTTTAACGACAATGTAGGTACCGAGAGAGCGCGCACCGGTCATCCGTGCTGTCGTATCAACTGCGTCTCAAAATTTGATTACAGTAATCTACTTTTAGAAGGTTAGCTCAGTGATGTCTGTTATTTCACACTGGTAAGTGCAGCCAAAAGTCTCCGCAGTTGGCAAGTTCCTGAGCTTCCCTTCCTGGAAAGTTGTTTTCCACTAGAAGCACCTACTAGGATACTTAAGTAAACGGATGGGGATTGGAGAAATCTATCCTCGCCCCTAAAAGGATTGTTCTTGAGGCTTCACTCTCATGGATTCCAAACAGATGAGAACTGAGTGGGATCCTCGATAAGTGGCCACCAATGTTCCGTCCATTGGACCCCTTTTTTATTCATTCCGAGTGTCAACCGTTTTGTGAGGAGCTTCTGTGGCATTTATTTCTAACCGCGGAAAGTATTCGACCAGCGAGTATGCAAAATCGCCTTAGCAGCAGCAGCAGACTATTGCCACTTGACAAGGGACGCTTGAAACCACGCTGCGTTACGTTAACCTACCTGTTTCAACCAGCGGTCCCGACCAACGTAATTAAAGTGGGACTTGTAAAAATGCGGAATCACACACCGTATGTTGTCGGGGTTCGTTGCATTTCCCAACGAATCGATTTTCACATTGAAGAAAACTTCAGACTCTCAAAACCGAAGACGTTTTAGTGAAAAATAATCAGTATGACTGAAAAGTTTAATAGCCTAGACATTTTTGCTCATCAAAACTAAACGGATTGCCAATTTCCACCGATTATTGTAAACAATTCCAAGATTCTCTTCTCAGTTTTACGTTGGTGTGGGTATTTTGCTTGTTCCGAACGAAAAGGGGGGTATGGCACGGAATTTGTTGATTGCAGGCACGGGTATTTGACAGTCAGACACGTGATGTGAACCCGTTAGCACCGTTCCAAGGTGCTCACACGAACAGGCAAATCTGATTACACACACACACACATTTTGATGCAGGAAAGTTCTCGGACAAAACAAACCAACTGCGTCCAAGTCTGCTTGTTTTTACGATAAGGCTGTTTCTTGCCGCCTTGTCTGAAGCCGCCAAATGAATGCACCGCCGGAAACACACAATGAAGTAAGAACTTTTCTGCAATTCCACGGTCCAATAAAGTTGAACACGGATCAGAACGAATAGTTTTTTTAGGTATGCCTCAATTATGGAGTAAATCTTGTCTTTCCAACTCATTTGCATAGCAAGTGGGGTGTGAACTAGGGATTCGTATGACACTTGCGTGCTTGTGATGTCTTCCGCATGTCTGTCCCGGCACCCAGTTGGGATGGTATTGAAGATATCATCACTAGACTGTTCCGTGTGAGTTGTCTGGCTGTTTGGGTTTGAGGACATTCTTATTCAATAACAGCCAAACCTGTGGTCGCTTTCCGATCAGCAGCACGTGTGTACGAACCGCGTAGAGTGAATACACTAGGTAGATGTAAACAGAGGGGAGAACTCTGTTGCTCCCATCAAGTGCTCATATGATTTTATTTCCAAAGAAAAGCAGGTTAGATTGGAATCAATGAATGAATGGATCAATGAAAAACGTTTGACTTCAATCTTTCAACAGGTTCATCATTTTAGCAAAAGAACTGCATAAAAGGAAGGCTATTTTCAAGGTTCATTTGGCTGGCTGACAGCACACGTGTAGATATACACAAAAAAGATCAGGTTTGAGTTGATAGCCTCCTTGTTTTTGGTCACTAACAGACAAAGTCTTCTTCTTCTCTGAAAGTTTCTAGAATGACTGAAAATTTTCAAATAATGAGTGAAAAACTCCTTCGAAAAGTGGTCTAAAGTGTGCTTGCTTGTACAAATTTTCGGTAACTTCAAAACAAAACCAAGTGGTGTGGACCTGGCACACTACTCATGTAACGGTGGATACTACTGATGAGGCATGTGAGTAGCACGTTTTCTCGTAAATCCGCTTTGCGTCTGTTGAAAAGTGAGATCTGTTACGGAATTTGTGGAGTCTCTTTGTGACATTTGCCTGCATTTGAGTAACAGTCAATGAATATCCAGAAAAGTACAGGAAGGCGCGTTCAAGGAGAAGGTGGATATTCAGTTTTGTAAACGCGATGCATATGAGAGTTATGCTCCCCTGTTCAATAGTCTGTAACTGTTCAGTTGGCGTTTTCAAATAGACAACTCCGCAGCGAAGGCCTTCTTCCTTTCACTCATAGGGCTACTGAAAACTCTTCGACAGCCCACGACCAGGTTCATCGTTCTTGGGGATCACCAGGTGGGTATAGTTGAAAATGAAAAACGTATAAAGTAGCGTACGAAGACATGGAAATGAGAACCAGTTGGACTACAACCCAGCGGATTGAATTGAAACCTTCCCCTGTCAACGTTCAAGATAAACTTTGGAGTGGAAGAACAGGCGGCGGATGTCTGAAACAATATAAAGGCGACTTTTGATCGTCACAACCGGTCAGACAACAAGTATATCGAAGGTGAATAGCCAGTTTAATCTGTCGTCCGCGTTGCCCGTGTTTGGAACCTTTGGTAAAGACTGTGGTGGACAGAGGGGAGCACAAGGGGAAAGAGGCGACAATCGCCAGTGCGGAAAAGTTTTACCGGCACCTTTTTCAAGGTTCATCGTGTTGCGGAAGAAATGCCACATCTTCAATATTGTAGTGGTTCGGGTAGCAGTTCTGCAAGACAACCAGGGGTGGACAAAAAACGCTAGATTCCCGGGTGAGGACACCTGGTAGACCACGCCAACTTTGATAATCCGCTGGCAGTTTTTTTTCGTTGCGCTAACGCGCCCATAGCAACCTTAAAAACCCCGGTGTATACACCACAACCTTCAGTTATTCGAATAACCCGTTCGTTATTTGGACTCGAGAATTCTCTAGAACTTCCGGGGAATCGTGGTAAAGTGATCAAGGGGAGAGAGGACGAAAATGGTGAGGAGATTTAGGTAGAGAGCTTGTGTCATATTTGATTTTGCCGGTGCCTATGGAAGACAAAGATGGGGACGGGGTTTTCTTCATGGTTTCAGGTGATACAACAGAGGAGGCCAATAATGATACACAGTTTTTATTGTATCAGCATCATCATTCTGGGCACCTATATTGTTACTCGCTTGCCTGGTCAACGTAGTTTGTTTCAATCCTGAGACAGACAGTGTCTCTCTCCCCCTAGAATGAGACCGGTTGGGCCCCCGCGAGCAATCTTTGTTTGGGAAAACTACTGCAATTCTTGGTAAAGAATTGTGACGACCGACATTTGGTTGAAAATCAAGCTAGTCTTAAAGGGGACCTAAATGAAATTCAAATGAATCTTCCATTTGTAATGTTCCTCAAATAAGTAAGGTACATAAAGACCGGTTCGTGTGTTTCATCCGGACAAACGTCCGGAATAGAAAAGTATTTTTTTAATCACTATTTGGACAGATGGTTTCCGGTTTTTGCGTCCACCAGATAGGCCTCCAGTGTCATGAACGAGAGAGGTACTGGTGAGCGAAATCTTACCTCGGCACCAAGTTCATTCACGAACAAGTGTTTATCGCCACACACACACACATGTAAGTTACCGTTCAAATGTAACATAAAATAGATGAAAGTCCGAGGACTGCGCTTACACGGCAACCTCTAAGGCGGGTGATGAAAGGAGGACAGCCCTTCGCCGTGAAATTACTTATTAGCAAACGCAAACGGACAGAAAGAAAAAGTCCCTTCCTGCGGTACCACATGTACAAAATGCGTAAATGAAAAGGACACAAACCTCAAATTATGGGACTTTCCGTCTATTTGTTGCCCGAATTGGTGCGAGTCCAAAGAAAGCCCGATAAGGACGGCAAATCGACGTGAATTACCGAAAAACATGCATGAAGAGCACGTGGTAACGCAAGTGGTCAAAAAGCGCGCGAGAAAAGTTCATCAGAACTGATTCGACATGTTAAGGGTCAAAAGTTCGTGGGGGGTGAATATCGAACACATGAGGTAGAGGCAGGAAACAGTGGGTTCAAGCAAGGCAACGGTTTGATCGAGAGAAAGGAGATGCACAACTATGAGTGAGCACTTGAAAGTGGTTCCATGATTTCCAGAGTAATCTTCTGTCGTCGGATACGAGGACCGACGAGTCTGGACAGATTACTTGCATGCTTCCTCAGTAGTATACACCGTTACACCAGTAGTGGACTGTTCAGAGTTTCCATCGACCTTATGAGCATTGTTATGTGAGGAAAATTCTTTCATTCCTGAGAGATTGTAATCTAGGCTGCGTTATTGACTGCCTCAGAAGCCAAACGCGACAGTCTGAAAGTCTCAACACACAGCTGTTGGACGAGTAACCGTGCGATTCAGTCTGTGGGCGCCCCGCTACCCAGGGTAGGCACCTTATTCAAGACAGAGTCTTCTAGAATGTGAGCAGAGCATATTTAACAGCTGATCGACTCACTGGGACATAGACAGTTGAAAGTGCACTAGTTCACATATACCTAACATTGCTGTGAAAACCATCCCTGGTATGATCAGTGTGTAGTGAAATGGCTAAATTGTGTTGTTTTGAGTTTAACATAGCCTTTCGCTCCTCATTTGTCTATGTATCCAAAGTCACGCTTTATGCCTCAAAGGTTGTCGGACAGGGGCCGAATGAAGTCGGAATGAAGTCAACCCCCACACAATAGCCAGTCAGCTGTCTGGTTGGAAAGAGGCCACACACATCGGCAACGAGTGAGGCAACAAAATGTGCAAAAATCGGGATAGGTAAAAAAGAGAGAACACTCTGGATGTGATTTCCTGGTAAGATTCCTGGACCTTTTCCAGATAAGCCCCGCCAAAAAATTAACCCCCGCCACCCAAAAAAGACTAGAAAAAGCGTATATGAAATTTGCGCTTTTAGTTTTTATTGAAGAGGATGAACTTGGGACATGTCATTCATAATTTGCACGAAAAGGTCCGTTTTTCGGTACCTTTGCCTCCAAACGTACTCACACAAGCAGATGTCCACTAAAGATCGGTGTGTGCCGCATTGGCGTTTATTCTGCATCTTGTAGACGTGCCCAAGAGATTCGATGGTTTATGTGTGAGCTCCAGTCGTTGGATCCACAAAGTTTTCGGTATGATTAACCGTTTCATGAGTACAATTTATGTCAATCATCGTTTCACTTCCTTGGTATGATGCCCACACATCGGAGATGATGACTGAGCCGGGAGTGATGCAGGCCAGGATTTTGTTCATCAAAGTGGCCGCAGTTCGATCTGGCACTGCATACTCTCTAGTTTCCTTAAAATCCACTGCTGGGGAAGGACTCGCCCTGCGTGGTTTTTACGGCGAGATATTAGCGTTTCATCGATCTTGACGTGTAGACCTGGGCCGCCGATAACTGTTGGAGTCTGCAAAAGCCGCCAAATTTTTGGACCAGCAATAAATGAATAGAATTACTGTCCTAAACTCCATCCTAGACCGCTCCAGCCAAGTTCCCTTTCGAAGACCGATTTCTTACCGACACTGTCGGGCATTACACCTCCACGTATTGCCGTGTCCTTGTCATGAACGAGAGTTGAAAGCGTCAGAAAGTTCATGTAAGCTTTCAGGGCCGAACGAAGAAAATTTTTGCACAAAATGAGCCTAGATGCGGATAAGGAATTGTTTTCATCAAAAACAGGTCAAGGTTGTGTGCGTACATTAAATTGGAGCTGGCAAAAAGTGGCGGGGCTCAAGTTTTCGCACGTGCAGTTTTTGCATTAGTGGCGGGGCTTATCTGGAAAAGATCCAGATTCCTTCTAGTTGCTTTGTGACTAACGACGGCTCAAACTTACTGGTCGGAAGGTCGGTGATTCGAACCCAGCCCCAGCGCCGCCGCGCCCGTCTAGGCTTGGGCAATCTGGTAGGATCCTAGCCTTCGTAGTTCAGTCGATTAGCGCGGTGTCTGGAGTCCGAATCGGTGGTAAAGCTGAATAACAAGCTGTGTTCGGTCATACGATGTTGGTTTTCGATAAGCTGTTGTCTTACACTATACTCACTCATAGTGGTAATGACCCGGTCCAAGTTTTGGATCGGTGCACTCCCGTCCGAGAGAATGTAAGCTCCGCATTTGTGACCAGACGGCTCTACACAGTTGGTCAACTTTCCACCATGGAATCAACTTCACTTTCACTTGGTGAAACCTACGATACAATCTTCTGAGAAGTTAGTTGCTGACCGATTCTGACCCGTATGAATTACAGAGAAAGCATGGCTAAGTGCCATAGAGTGTGTTTTTAGATTTTGACGATCACCACCTATGCAGGTTCTTTGAATATAAACAAAATTCTGGTGCTGTGATGATTGCTTCTGAGTTTGCACACGAATCACTCGCCTTTTTCTGTGCAACCTCTAATTTTCCAGAATGTGTGCAATGCTGACGCACGCGGTCTGGCCTTGGCACAAGGCTGCGGCGCGCTGCATATTGCGGGGGCGTTGTCTGACCTTGATCAACGCTGACTCGCGCTGCCTGGGTTTGATACAAGGCTGTGATTAAGGCTGTATATTGAGGGGGCGTTGTCTGTCTGGTCAACAACTATTGTTTTTCCTATTGTTTCCTATTGTTTTTCCAATTAGCTTAGCTGTCATACTACCCAAAGAAAGCACGAGGACTGAAATACTATCACATTGCTCAAGCCTAGACAGAAGCCCGGGCTGGTCTCGATCTGCTGGTCAGTAGGTACGCGCCCTAACCACCAAGTTATCTCGAGCTCACAACAGTTTCTTAAAGTACTTTGTTGGTGGGCCAACTCCAGTGGATTGTTTCGCCATCAACAAATGTGTTACTGTGATCTGCAAGGTTCAGAGGTGGTACCTTCAGTGTTTAGCCCCAGGGAACACACCAAGCTACATTTTGAACCAGATCCCATGAAGAACACCGTGTAGTCACTATTGATTAACACTACCGTCGGATTTAAATATTTCTGTCTCCTCATGGGTACGTCGTGAAGCCTCACAAGCATCTACTGACTACATCCGATGCCGCGTTTTCATGAACAAATAGCCAGAAAATCAAGCTTTAGACTCAAATCGTTGACCTTTCAGTTATCCTCCTAATACCAGACCACTCTGGACTCAACCATATTGCTCACTTTGTAACGCCTCACATCTTGCAAACAAAACCGACCAAAGTTTCAAGAAACATCTTCGTGGAATATCACACTAATCATTGAAGAAGAAGTTCTCTTGACAGCTAGTCAATCACCGTTATCTTTTGAAACCCACTGAAACATCTTCAGTTTTTTTTTTTGACAACCTGAGTGTCTGGCTGTCTAAGCTTTGTTGATCAACAAGTGACTGTAGCTGAAGACAGTTTTTGACTCTCCACTTCAAGCTCTGATAAGCACGCACAGTACTCAGTCCATGCGTTATCTATGTGGCTTGGCTAGTAACTATACACTGACCTGCTACGAACGAAAAACTCTCTACCAGTGTTGTCGGATGCGTACTTTATAAGACGTGGCAGCACGTATCTTCAGCTTCTTCAACTTGGAAGTATTCATTAGGTGAACTACGCCACTGAGTTGCGTGACCTTGTGTGTTGACGCAGAGAGTAACATTTGTACCGGCGTGGTGGACAACACCTACCTACCATTTATACATACATATACGTGCCAAGTCAACAGACAGTACCTAAGGTAACGTGTGCTGTTGGTATGTGTGCCATCGTAAACGCATAACCGGTTTTGTGTTGCACGATCGATAGACCCCGGGTATGTTGAACAGTGTTCGTCTCACATTCTACCTCGAACATAACCAGTTACATTGTCAGCAGGAGTGGGCCAGATGTTATACAGTCTTGAAGAACTTAATTGGTCCGACACATCCGCAAACGCAAAAGTGTATCGGGGCATAGGAATTTGCCAATCTTTTTTGGTGACTGTGGCCGTGCTATTTCTTGCCAGAATGGATTAGAGGGTGTCAATCACGTAAATCATGGTAAACCATCAACCCTCAAATCGGTGTCCACCTAAGCTCATCCACCTGAACCCAGTGAGGCTGATAGTACATGCAGAGAGGTTCCAGTCACATGGTCCCGCCAAAACGCGTAGTTAAGCCTATGGACCACAGGGGGGGGATACAAGCTGTCTGAAGATAAGCCATTGTGTGCTAGTTGGAACGGCCTGGACTGTCTCTTGGTCCACTGGTATCATGCAGCTGACCCAATGGGCTATCATACCATCCAACTATGCGTGTGTGTGTGTATGTGTGTGTGTGTGTTTAGGGGATAAATGTGCACGCAAACAGTAACGTTCCCCAAAAAATTTCCCACACAGGACATACGCGAACGTCATTGAACGATAGAGCGAAACATTTTAATAAGCGAGATTTCGCGTCCTTACTTTGGACAGCTCTTAAGAAATCATATTACTTAGAATAAGGCGGTTTAAGAAAGGAATTTGTTTTATAACTAAACTAACCTTCCTTCCGGTGGTGGATCCGTCTACGAAATGTTGTCAGGCTGTCAGATGACCTGATGACAGGTCTTGCCCAAGTACCTGCGAAAACAAATTGTCATCAGTTGGCCAACAGTCCCACTGATATATTCAAAACGGCAGTTCCCCTAACTTTTCGTCTTTGTCTGAATGCGTGTGTAAATCACTGAAAGATTAAAGGGAATTATAATAACATAGACATAATGCACTACTCATAAGGTCGCTGAAAACCCCCTCGACAGCCCTTGATAGGGCTTAGCAGGTAGGCGCAGTTACTGAGTTTCCGTCAACCTAGTGTTCTATTGGAATCCAAGTTGCACGAAATTAGCGAAATATGCTTGATTGCTTACCAATTTGGTTTTGAAGAAGGGCGAAACCGGTCGTGGGCTGTCGAAGCGTTTTCAGCAACCTTGTGAGTAGTTTCCTTCACAAAAATATACTGCGATATCTCGAATATCTTACCGACTGAAACATGCGGCGGCCTGTGTGCAGCACATTCAGCTGAAGAATATCATAAGCGGTGATTCAGTCGAGTCTCTTGTGAAAACTAAATTGATTTACAAATGAGTGTATTTGTCGACGTTCTCGGATGGTCATGGTTTTTCCAGGTATCATGCCAGAAAACTGTGAAGATACATAAAGATATGCTTGTTCCGTTCGCTACTTGACTCACATTTAAAGCTGACCAAAAAGAGGAATTTTAGAGTTTCGTGCTAGCACGACCAAGTCAACGCTGTTCCCCCGCTTTCGAGTTGTGTGAGCACTATTCACAGAAAAAAAATTGGAATTTTTATCGATGAACGTCACATCTAAGCGAAATTTTCAAGTTTTCGACTACAATTCGAAGTCATGTTCCAATATGAACATCCAAGACTCCCATGTAGAAAAAACGTTTTTCATCGAGCAGGGAACACTCAGCACACTTGAGTACTCCGCTATTTGTGAAACGTGCTGCACCAGGACACGGGCGCAATGGAATAAAATCATCTCCGAACTCCTACATTACTGTATGCATTGCTTCAGCATGAGATTCCTGTCCATCAACTAGCCACACAAAAAGGAAGCCTCCTTGTTTGGTAGTTCCTTTAATGGGAATGCTTTGTTTGCTAAATCTAAGAGTTTCCCCTAGAAAGCGAAGAATCTCGCCTTGCTTGTCAGTACTTTTCAAACTAGTAACTTTTCACCGATCGAAAGATCTACGGCGTCTCGACTGCTACCAACTAGATTTGCGTAGCCTGGCAGAACCTCAGCTTCCTTCGGGTGACGTGGCAGCTGCGCACCGGAAGTAGGTTACAGCTGACCGGATTGTTTGAGGACTGGACCGCTCGCAGGCAAGTTGTTCAGTGCATCTGGACGATGTACTCATCTGCGGGATCCTACACCGAGTGAGTCCAAATCCAACAGAAATGTCGCGGGGGCGAGTGCTGCGCATTCATGCTGCTGTGGAAATGAGGTCCTTGTAAGTTCTCCAGTGTACTCCTCACGTGCGACCTTCCGACAACTTAGTCGCACTGCTTATATGGTCGTCACAGAACAGGTCTAAACCGATTAGAAAACGCCAGAGTTGTGGGGAACGGGCTGCTATTTGCACCAAGGACAGCTTTCACTGGGGGATCCGATCATTCTACAGCTCCGGGTGCCTCCTTTGTGAAGCGGCTTTTTTCGGGAATCCATTCCTCCCGAAGCACCCACCTTTGAGCGGATGCCTTTACCCAAACATGTGTGAGAATAGGGTCTTTTCAAAATTTGGCGACCAAATTTGACTGTTGCAGTAGCACAACAACCTTCTGTCACTAATCAATCAAGTTGTTGTGTAACACTGTTTCAAAATTCGTCTTGACGTCAGCTTTCATATCGTTGTCCACGGAGGGTTGTTCTGCCAGACAACAAGTGGCGGTGGTGATCATGCTACTGGCAGTCGAATAAGCGCGTAAACGCATACACACACACGCACACGCTCGCTTCAACTGAAGCCTGGCGTAACCCATCCGGGGTTCCTCAGTTGTACACACACACACACACACACACACACACACAACTTTGCTCTTAGGGTGCCATTTATTTGTCAACATAACTGGATGTTTACCGTAAGCATTATTTATTCATGAACTCCGGGATGCAGTACTGAATCACGTGATCTTACGGTCTACGCAGTTTTGCTGGCCACAGATTAAACCTGGCATACCATTGATCGAGTAACTTTCATCAGCAATTAATTGGAAAATGTTTGGGACCGATTGGGTAGTCATCAGAGGTTTGGTAAACAATCGGTGGATTAGCAATTGTTTTGAAGGTCTCCTGTGGAGTATCCAATCAGGAGTAGACTCGGCAGATGTGCACTTTAACATGTCGCTGAGGAAGTCTTTTCATCGACATAACCCTGAAGAGAATACCTATATCAGGATGGACAAGACGGGGTTGGCAAAGCTTGTCTTTCACTGCCCTTCATGTTTTCTAATCGGAGATGCTTCAGCTTCCAAGCCCTGTATGTGGCACCCCCAGACGCTGCTTGCCGTGACATAAAGTTGAACAGCAATGCAACCAACACCACCACCATCGTCAGCTGTAAACACCGGGGAATTGTGCGCTGAGCTCCCGAGACGTCAATGGACCATAGCCAAGCATCACGGCGAAGTGGAGTCGGTGATGGAGGCGAAAAAAGCGATTCCCCAGGGATTAGTTTGATAAGAGCCAAGGTCATCATCATCATCATCTTCAGCTGTATGAAACCGTATACTTGTCGTACAGTGGTTGTGGCTGCCACAGTTGCGTTCACCGATGATTTGGGGAGATGAGGTAGGTAGCTGCGCATTGGAGGCGGGAGCTGATACATTGGTGCGTAAATTCACCACTATCAATGGACTATTAAGTGGGGGATCGGGAAGGGAGCTATGCATTGAAGGCAATAGCTTGGATGCATGAGCGCCATTGAGGGCGCGACTGGGCCATGTCTGACAATGTCTCTAACCATTGATGTGGCCCGTCTCGGGGTCCCCATCCAGGAAGACGGCAGTGACCAGCGCAGCTGAGTTTGCTGGTAATGGCTTTTATACTTCGCTGCCAAGTCATTGTTTGACCGCCTCTGGCTCGTTTCCACCCTTCACGTGGTTGTGCGAAAAGAACCCTTCGAGGAAGTCGGTCGACTGGCATACGGAGTACGTGGCTAAGCCAGCGCAACCTATGCAGTGTGATCAGTTCATCTATCGAGGGTGAGTTATTTCTCCCGAATACCATTCGACGTAGTTTAGCATTCCGTATCCGGTGTTCCCACCAGATTCGGGTAATGCAACGGTGAACCATGAAATCAGAGCACAATGAGTTTGACGTTCAATGTTTTTTACGTTTGAATTCTGGACACTGAAGGCTAGCATTTTATATATTGTCAGGTGGTGATGAGCTACCGCTCTCTTAACCGCAAAATCTTTGGTTCCTTTTTTTGGTGATAGGGCCCCTTCCGGATGCATATTACCCATGGAACCACGAAGCGCACAAGCTTTTCGGAAAAATTTGTCATCAGTTCGATCAGCATCTATAAAGAGCTCTTAAAATGGCAGATCGAGTGGCCACCAATCTGCTTTCCGAATCTGGCTGTGGGATTTCAAACCACTCGTCACCAGTGACGAAGAAATTATCAGTAGGCACATCATCAGCCGCGCACTGATGATTTCTTCTGGACCGATGGCATCAGCCGTCTGTAGTTTTCTGTGAGTTGTGTTGATCCGACTGATCAGTTTTAAACTGCCGTCTTGATCGATTAGTCGATAGGTGATACTATCTTTCAGCGCTTGTTTGATATTCTCAGTGTACCCTAGCTTGTCCAGCCCGACGGTGAGCCGTTCTTTATCTGCCGTTAGTATAGCAACTGATCCATCCGTTTGAGGATTTCTGAATTCACCTTGTTCTTGTTTAGATATTATTTGCCAACTTCAATTTTTCATGATGACTGGTAAACGGCCTGTCGGACCTACTGGTGAACTTCTCCAGGAATTACGGCTGTTTTCAAAGCGTGTTCTACGCTAATCAAGTAACATTTATGTAGTGCGTTTCTGGAGTTGAATTCGACTCTTTTGATTAGAAGATTTTGCCTAGTTTTGTTGCTTTCCGACCTGTTGTTGAAAACACAAATAGTACTTATAAGCAAGTGTTAAACATCCGGTGAATTCTTTTCGATAGGAAGAAAGAGAGGACCGGTCAGTCGTCGAAAAGACACAGCAAACATAGCATGCCGCGATGTTGCAAATCAGAGGGATTTCTTTGTTATTCTAACTTTTTCCATAGTGGCTGCTTTGCGCAAAAAACTGTTTACCGCTCTGGCATGGATCAACTGGAAAACTTTCCCTTGCGCCAGTTGGCACTGACGAAGATGATGCATATCAGTTTGACAGTTTGGACATATTGACAGCATGGATGTGCCTGGAATGAGCAAACGAGGGTAGTGTAAGGCACATCAGAAAAGATCATCGTTCAGCTATAACACCCGTTCGGTGCTTAGCTGCCATGCCACCCAAAGGTGGCACGAGGGGTGGGATACTGCCAGGTTGCCCAAGCCTAGACAGGGGAAGTGGAGAGGCAGACGTCGGGTTCGAACCACGGACCTCCCGATTGGTAAATTCGCACTCTAACCACTGAGCCATCTCGCCCATAAAATTGGGTCAATCCTTTGCATGTTCCTGAAATCGTCAGAGTTGCTTTGTTTCCCACAGAGCGATTTGAGTCTAATAATCGATACTACGCTTATTACTGCGCAACATCCCCTCTGGCTGCCTGAAGCACTTCAAATAGCTTCTATGATCAGAGTTTATAAATGGATGGTTTGTGACTCCCTTGGATATCTCTGTTCTATCTCAAATGAACAGGTCAATGTGCATTTTGAAGTCTCTATACATATAAGAATTTTGCAAAGGATGGCACGTGACCTCCGAATATGGGTTGGTCTGTGAACAGACCTGTTCCATAAACTTGTCTAACGTTGATTTCGTCATTTGTTTGACTCCAAACCTACTGACCAGTGTGTTTACTCCAGTTTTTCAAAGTACACTTACCCGTGAACTTCACATGGGCTTTTCACTTGGTTCTTGAGGAGTATCATGCAAAATAATGGTGATGACGGAAACAACTAAAGGAAAAAGAGTTTTAGACGTAATGCACTACTCATAAGGTTGCTGAAAGTTCTTCGACAGTTCACGACCGGTTTCGCCCTTCCAGTTCGGGCTCATCAGGTAGGCGCAGTCCCCGAGTTTCCGTCAACCTTATGTTCTACTTGAACCCAAATTGGACTTATGAGTAGTGCATTACGTATCGCATTATACGTATCGCGATATCTCGAATATCGTAGCAACTGGAACATGAGGCGGCCTGGTGCAGCACATTCAGTTGCCTGGAAACATCAAAAACGGGAGATTCAGCTGGGTTCCAGTGAGTCTCTCGCAAAACCAAACTGATTTGCAAATTAGTGTATTTCTCGAAAAAGAGTTTTATTTCATTACCTTTCTTTTCAAACTAGCTAAGCTGTGCTTTTTTCAGCCGTCGGCTAAGCTGTCCAATCGGTCTCTTCGTATCGCTGTCGTGACATGATTCGCACGCATTTTAAACTGTTACAAAAGCATGTATGTGGACAAGTATGGTTCCTATCGTGATAGAAATGAACGTCCTTCGGTCGCAGGATCCCGCTATTCTTTACAAATGTAGCAATCAGTAAAGTGGTTTAATCAGCTGGTTGTCCCATTTCAAACTGTTGTATCGATCTTTTCCACCTGGTCTACATCAAAGTGTGAAGAAGAATATCTCAGTTGACTGATAGTGGCCTTCTTACAGCATACATTTCCGGTACAAAACGTTCGTGGTTTTCTCTACCGGCCGGTGGTCTTCATCGGGAGCGATATGGCTCCTAAGGGACGTTTTACAATTCAGATGACACTTAAATGATTGGTAGTCGATTGATGACCGCTCTAATGAGAGAAGGGGAAGGGAGAGGCATAATGCTGCGTGTACACTCTACTCAAAATTTTTCCTCATACGTTTTCTTCAACGAAATTGAACCGTACATGATCCCACAAGTTTTTTTTATTTCGTCATCGTTAATGGCGATGTGCACGGAGAAACTGCCGCTTGACTACCGTGTTTTAAATAACCTAAATAACTCTGCCGCACGGTTTGGCATGCGCTTCACACCCGCAAAGTGTAAAGTGCTGCTACAAGACTGGGTGGGATCAAACTCGCACCTCATGCTTGCAGGTGAGCCAATCGACGTGGTAGATAAATTTGTTTACCTGGGCAGCTGTATAAGTTCCGGTGGACTGGCTGGAGATGAGATCATTTCTCGAATCGGAAAGGCCAGGGCAGCTTTTGCCAACCTCCGACACCTGTGGCGCCGATGTGACGTGAGCTTGTCTGTCAAGGGAAGAGTTTACAGTGCGGTGGTTCGATCCATACTGCTTTATGGATCAGAGACGTGGCCCCTACGTGCAGAGGACGTACGGAAGATGTCAGTGTTTGATCATCGATGTCTCCGCAGCATTGGTCAGGTCTGGTGGGAACATCGGATTAGTAATGCTGAGGTACGTCAGTTGGTCTTAGGAAGAAGGAACTCTCCCGCGATAGATGAATTACTCACGCTTCATAGGTTGCGCTGGTTGGGACATGTACTCCGCATGCCAGAAGACCGTCTGCCCCGCAGAGCTCTTTTCGCCCAGCCCTGTGCTGAGTGGAAGCGACCGAGAGGTGGACAGTGTATGACCTGGCAACGAAGTACGAAAGCGCTAACCAGTAAACTTAGTCGGGCGGGCAACTGCCGCCTCCCTGGATGGGGACCCCGGGACTCAAATCACCAGTGGTTAACGACACTGGCAGAAATGGCCCAATCGCGCAGTCAGTGGCGCTCGTGCATCAAAGCTATAGCCTTCAATGCGTAGCTACTCAATTTCCGAACATACCTTCGCCTCCAAGGCTTCTTTTTACGTTCCACATTTCCGGTGATCGAAACTGTAGCAGCTGGAACCAATGTGCCTATGGTACACGGTTTATAGCTGATAAATTGATTGATTGATTGATTGATTGATTGATTGATTGATTGATTGATTGATTGATTGATTGATTGATTGATTGATTGATTGATTGATTGATTGATTGATTGATTGATTGATTGATTGATTGATTGATTGATTGATTGATTGATTGATTGATTGATTGATTGATTGATTGATTGATTGATTGATTGATTGATTGATTGATTGATTGATTGATTGATTGATTGATTGATTGATTGATTGATTGATTGATTGATTGATTGATTGATTGATTGATTGATTGATTGATTGATTGATTGATTGATTGATTGATTGATTGATTGATTGATTGATTGATTGATTGATTGATTGATTGATTGATTGATTGATTGATTGATTGATTGATTGATTGATTGATTGATTGATTGATTGATTGATTGATTGATTGATTGATTGATTGATTGATTGATTGATTGATTGATTGATTGATTGATTGATTGATTGATTGATTGATTGATTGATTGATTGATTGATTGATTGATTGATTGATTGATTGATTGAGTTAAACAATTTTCACCGTTCGTTCGAGACTTGTCCGTATCAGACTAACACTTATTGTGCGCTGGTCTTTAAAACAGAATGTATTGAGATTTACGAAACTACTTGGCATTTGCTTTTGTGAACAAATTTTTCAAAAACAAGCAATTCATAAGCTGTTTCCTAAGAATAGGAATGCTGGTGAGAGCATCGTCAACATCAACAATGGAGCGTACTTCAATCCTGGAAGATAGCCGCAGAGATGGTAGAGCCCCGCGTGATCCCTATGCTCATGTCTAGGAATCTGGACGCGCCTGCTAAGTTCCGTATTTCAGGCCGCCTAGCTGGTCAGATTTGGTGTGAGCACAGTCTGTTACGGCAGTCTGCAGTGGCCGTTCAGATGTGACCAATAGGGTACTTTGTCCTGACCCGCTTGAAGCCTGATATTGCAAGTTTCAGCGGTAAACTCATCAAGATGCGCTGCTTATCTAATGTGCATCAAGTAACGACGCCTCGGACATTCCAAAGTGTTGAGTCCACAACGGTGACTCCTTGTGATCATCGTGATACAGACCTAGCTCACTGACAACCAACACTAGCTAGCCATGTGTGCGTGCACAGGATGCGAATCCTGAGTGGCGCGGGCCGCCGGATGTCCATTTGCATTCACTCAAATGTTCCTTTGTACGCATTGAACTGACAAGTCTGGGTCATCATTTGGGCATGTTGACAGACTGCCCCTTCTGTAGTCTTATCCCATCGGATTTACACCGGATACAGGGTGTTCAGGTGGATGAACCTACGGCCCGCTGCAAAACGCATATGGCATTAGCCATTGTGTGCCGGTGTCCATCGGCTTTGTTCGATGTAGCACCGCACTAGGGAAACGGATGTTGTGTTCACACCATCGACTTTGAAAGGAAACTTGCTTGGCAATCGTTCGATGGAGTTTTGCGAACGAAAAGAAAGTAACCAGTCCTCGCGAGACACGCATTAGTTTCTGCAGAACAGTTCTCTACCACGTGAGCCGAAACACATTCCTACAAATGCAATCACTTGCAAATCAATTTGGTTTTCACGAGAGACTCAAGTGAATCTCTCGTTTATGATGTTCTCCAACTGAATGTGCTGTACACAGGCCGCCTCTGCGATATTCGGGATATCGCAGTATATTTTCATAAAGGAAACTACTCAAAAGTTTGCTGAAGACTCTTCAACAGCCCAAGATCAGTTTCGCCCTTCTTGGGGCTCATCAGGTAGGCGTAGTCCCCAAGTTTCCGTCAAACTTATGTTGACTGATTTCAAAATCAGTCCAATTTTGGGTTCCTGTTCATCCATTGTTTCGAGAACCAATTAATCGAGTAAATCCGGACCGACAGACGTTGAATCAAGACGGCAGTAAGAAATAGGTTAAGGAATCCGAAGCTAAACCAAGAAAAATTCAAAACGATCATCCCGAATCAAAAGGTTACAGCAATGAGGACATGTGGTCGCTCGTGCCACTGACTGTGTTGATGGACACGTGATGAGTGCGGGAAGTTTGTCGATCATGCTGAATTGAACAAATTTAATTGCTCTCAGTCCCGGCGTTTTCCGTCATTCAGTTAACGGATGCTACACGCATCTTGTCTCCAGAACAAATGAGTTGACATCGCTTTCAGACTCGTCACTGTGTGTGTGACTGAAAATCAGATACTTTCGTATTGATCGGCAAAAAGTTGTCAGCAACATCTAGCTGTTCAGCACATTCTACAAGATGGCGATTCACTAAAAATAATGAAAAAAAATTTACGGGTTCAGCTTAGCTGGACTGTAGTCAGCTGTCCACAGGGATGTTTGCATTGCAGCAGATTATTCAGTAACTATTTCGTGCTGTCCATTCCGATAAAAGCAATCGACCCATGGTACAAAGTTAACCTGTAGTGATTTTATGGAGCAGTTTACAGCAAACTCGAGTACTAGAGCAACAAGGTTCACTGGACCAGTGAATAGGTTCAACCACAACAGACCAGTCTGGATAGGTTCAGACCTTGCCAAGTTTTAGTTTCCCATTTTGATTCTCTCGAAAACACAACAAGTATGTGGTCATCAGTCGTCTGGTGTCCTACTTGACCCGACTTACCAGTTCTAAGTTTCATGCACACTCCATTATCTCAGGCTTCCAGCAACCCACAGATCACCTGATGTTGTTTTACTCTCAGGGGATTGAGCCGGACAGTTATGCTCGATTGTTGTACCTGTCCAGTAACCGTCAGGTTCCGAGTAATCGACCATATCAGTGTGGCTAGAACAGACAGGAAGTACTGTTCCCTTCAACGAGGGGATGACGTGGCAATAGGCATCTGCTAGGTGATTTTGCCAAGTCTGAAAACTGTCTCCGAATGCTGCACGAATAGTCATTCCAAAGGACTGGGGGTCATTGCGTGACATTGGTTGACTTGATAAGAACAACGACTGAAAACCGCATTGATGGGCCTCTTGCATGTCAGTAGCAGGGAGGCAGGAAAATTTGTTGCTTTAAAATATCACCTTGTGTGTACATTTGTGAGAACAAATGAGAAGTTTAGAAGGTAAATTTTTCGGACGAAACAAAACAAAAGGGATGAACAGGAACCCAAATTGGACTGTTTTCGAAATCAGTCCAATTTGGGGTCAAGTAGAACATAAGTTTGACGGAAACTTGGGGACTACGCCTACCTGATAAGCCCCAAGAAGGGCGAAAACAATCGTGGGCTGTCGAAAAATTTTCGGCAACCTTTTGAGTAGTTTCCTTCATAAAATATACTGTGATATCTGGATTATCGTACCAACTGAAAGATGGGGCGGCCTGTGTGCAGCACATTCAGTTGGAGAACATCATAAACGAGAGATTCATTTGAGTCTTCCGTGAAAACCAAATTAATTTGCAAATGAGTGTATTTGTCGGAAACTTTTTAGACATTTATTTATTCATTTATTTATTTTTAGCGCTCCTGGACTATTAGCTAAACTGATGTGACCAACTATAGCAAAAAAGTTTATATGGAGGGAGAAATGTGTCTTTCACGCTTTTGATTATTTCGGATTCACACAACTCGAAGATATGATGACAGACGGATAGTGAGGTAGGAAACCCTACGGCACTCTAACCTGGTAGGACGGTGGGACAGATGATGGACCAATTCTGACATGCCCTAAGGGATACAATTCAAAAATGCAATTTGACTGCCTAAATGAGGTGAAAACATGAAGTGCTCGATGAGATATCATAATCATCATCATCATCATCATCATCATCATCATCAAAGAGAGCAACAGCAGTGTTGGCACTGATGCTTCACTGCCGTACGACCATAAGTTTTATCTAATTATATTTAAAGCCCTAAAGTGAAAAGAAGAGAAAAAGATTGGATGAGGGAGGGGACCTAGTGCTGGCCTATGGCAAGCGTTCTGAGGTGTCTACACGTTGGTTTTTGATCAGGTGGCTGTTGATCTGTTCGCCGAACTTGGCAATTGGCTTGCAAACGTTTCGTCACCATACGAGGAGACATCATCAGTGCGCAGTTGGGTGGGTGCTTCTTCCTTGCCTGCGTTGGACGTGTCTACACGTCCAAGCGCTCAATCGGACAATCTGGAAAGAAACTGACAGCACGAACGTCACTGACATCGATTAGCCGCCATGTCTCCAGCTAAGCACAAGTGGGGTCACGGGGACCCCACAACACCAACAACACGAATAGACAGGACCTTACCGTGGTGTGACGGTTTGTGCACCTCAGTGACCCATTGAGCTATACTGGGAGTTGTGCGCGCGACAGTCATAGAGTCTCTCATACCAGGTTAATCCGTGGGTAGCGGTCTGACGAACACAGTCTCCTGGCCCTCCAGGTTGGGGGTTGGAAAGTGTGTGGCGACGTGTTCCGTAAACTGGTAATGTACTTGCATTTCCAGCCCAACACCGCTGCCTTGCGGTTAGGTTTTTGAGCCAAAGGCTTTGGTTGAGGACCCTAATCGTCCTCCTGTCTAGGTGTGGGCGCCCTGGCAGTATCCCAGCCCTCGTACAACCATGACATTCACAACTAACAGTACTTTCATGCCACATCGGCCGTCGCGTGGTGCCATCAGCCGGGTCGCCTTACTTGCTGCATACAGCAGGGCGGGTAAGCGAAAACATGCTACTGCTGACGCCTCCCTTCTTACACTTTCACGTTTTCCGTCTTCCACCCTCCCCCGCCCCAATTTTAATACTTTCTCCGCAGGTCCCAGCTCTAGGACTGATCGGTTTGCCCGCCCTGCATCACACTTAGCTGCAGATTGTGTACGTCCGAGTTCCGTTACATCCCTAAACACTTCTAAGTCTGTTTTCAAACCCCGAAAGCCTGTCTACTTAGCCACCTTTAATGTTCGTTCACTGAAGCAAGCAGGTCAACAGGTGGCTCTTGCTCGTACGCTGGATTCCCTCCGCATTGATGTATGTTGTCTGTCAGAAACAAGGACGCAGGACGCAAGTACCGTGATCGAACTGACTGCCCCCTCGCTCTCTTCCAGGTTCCGGCTACGCACCTCTGGTGATGCAGAGGCCGCTGCAGCTGGATATGCTGGGGTGGGTATTGTATTGAGCGACTGAGTGGAAACGTGTCTGCTTGATTGGATACCCGTTGATAGTCGTCTCTGTGCGGTTCGTTTGGCAACATCTGTGAAAGAATTTAGAGAAAGTGAGCTCCATCGCACCCGATGAGATAGATTTGTTTTAGAATCCACCTCAACTTTCGCACCGATGACATAGGCGAAGCTTCACAATTGTTGGATCAGCCGTGTGTCTTCAAATTGGGCCATTTTGTCAACCGGTACAGCCCCATGGACTATTCCGTAAGGAGAGAAACAGTGCCGTGATCAAAGAACGCCCTGCGTCTACTTCTTTTTCAAGCAGTGAAAATTTATTTGTGGAGAAAGCGAACTGGAAATTAAGAGACAATAGTCGCTTGCTATGAGGTGTGTTAAAATGAGGTTGACGCTCAAAGCACAGCCATTTGACAAATGTTCTAAAAACGCCTCCTCTACGGGAGGGGGGGTAATTTGCATGAAGGGTTCACAAGAGCTTCCACTGTTAGCAGAGATTTGCTGAGAAATTCCTCGGAGAAGGTACCTTTCCCAAGCAGAGATAACAAAGCTTTTCCTTGTGGTGTTTTCTTTTCGGGGAGTAAACCCTGCGTTTGGTTTTCCACTCGCTGCACGCCAGCCGGGCAGTTTCCAGCCATCGCGACTTCGGGCATCGGCTTTAGCCTCGCTAAAATAGTTTGTGCTAATGTGATCCTGTCCTTAATTTCCTCACACTTGGTATAACTGGTGCCCCATGATTGTGAAGTTTCACCCCATACTTGAAAAATTCGTCAAATTAAACAATTCTCTCTCTCTCGCGCGCGCTCATTTTGGATTTTGACCTCGTCCGTGATCTACAGTGGATCATGACCACGAGGATGTGTTTGCACTTTGCGAAGTTCCAGTCAAGCTGATGAATCCGTTGACCACTGGGTGAAGTTCAGTGCTATCTGTTGCGCTCATCTGCAACTAGTCGGAGGAAAACACTTCTCAGATCGCCGAGTTCCAGGTTTTCCAGTCCTGCAATGTTCTGTGTCACAGTACCGCTCATTTCAAACGAATCAACCACTCAACCGGTCTGCGAACAAAGGTCGAAACATAAAGATCAGCTCAGGTGAAAATCGGACTGTGCAGCTGACAGGTAAAAACTAATCCATCTGAAATCGGGAAACTAGGCTTTGAGCAACGATTAACTGACTGTCTACAAATACGGCGACTGATATGCTCTGCGTGCCGTCATTATCTACACGGAACGAAGGTGAAGGATGGCCCGGGTAAGATTGATTGATTGACGAAAGTTTTGCGATTCAGTTGCTAAGTACGGCGAACAGAACAACAACCATCTGAGTAATGCATCTGAACTACAAACGTAACGGCGGATACTACTGATGAGGCATGCTAGTAGGACGTGGTTTTCTCGTAACTCCGCCTCGCGTCTAATGGAAGATGGGGTTTATTACGGAACCTATGGAATCGCTTTGTACCGTTCGTTTACACTTGCGTGACACTCAATGAATATCCACGAAGATTCAAGGAGACGCGTGAGGATGTTCAGTTTTTTAAAACAAGGTGCATATGAGAGGTTTATTTTCCTATCCAATGGTTTGTAACTGTTTAGTTGATGTTTTCTGATAGAAGACTCCGCGGCGAAGGGCTTTCCTACTTTCACCGATATTTCAACGGATTGTCCGTGAACGTTATTTTGGCTTCATTGTTGCTGTACACGTTGCTACCTACCACGTGGTTGCCACACACTAACAAATACCTAACAGAGAAAATCTCGGAGCTACCGTGCTAGTGTGGTCGGTCCTCGAAAGCCCTACCAAAGAAGGACTTTCGTCTATGTCAATAATCGCATGGAAAACGAGACTCCTTGATTAAATTTCACAGACTGTCATCACTGGAGATAGTTTATGCATCGGACTTTGAGAAGCGAATCAGTCCAGCGTAATTCCGTTGAAAAATGCTTTATGACTGCATAGTTCAAACAAGAGAGATTGACGAATCGTCCCCAAACAACGGAGACCAAATCTGTCCGATTCCCTAATGTCAGAATGAGAAGAAAGTGCTGTATTGTGTAAAAAAATTTGCGGCGCTGTGCGACAGAGGAATGTGGCAAAGCAGAACAAACACCGACAGACAATTCACCGTACCGTAGTTCAGTGTATGGACCATGCGCGTTCACCATGACGAAGGTGAAAAAAACGGCACTAAGCGCTTTCTTCAAGGAACGCTACTTGTAAGACTGCTCACAGCTCTTCGATGGCCTACAACTGGTAGAGGCAGTCCCCGAGTTCCACTCAACTTTACGTTCGACTTGAACTCAAATTGGACACGATTCGCGAACTACACTCATTGGCATACCAATTGAAACATAAAGCGGTCTTTGTGCAGCATATTCAGTTGAAGAAGACCATCGTGAAAGAGAGATTTCTCTGGGATTCAGCTGAGTCTCCAGTCAATAACAAACTGGTGTGCAAATGGGCATAATTCACTTAATGTTGTTTAAATTAAACCACCGTCGATTCTTACGGGACCAATAAAACGGGGAATTTGATGAAGTGACCTTGAGATTCACTGGCACAGGCTGATCTGTAAGAAAACCGTTCGACTGCAGCACCCTTTCGGTGCCTAATTGCCATACCACCAGAAGGAAACACGAGGGCTGGGATACTGCCAGGTTGCCCAAGCCTAGACAGGAGAAGTGGAGAGGCAGAGGTCAGGTTCGAACCATGGACCTTGTGGTCAGTAAATTCGCGCTCTAACCCCTGAGCCATTTCGTCCCTGATGGCTGATCGATAATAAGGATGTAATATGATCTGGAACCGTTGCATTCGCAGGAGCTTCCAATTATGGTGCTTACACGTGTGCGAAAACATTACCAATGATATAAATAGAGATGCTATTATTCTGACCTGTCACGTAACCAATATTTACGGCGAAATCTCTGTGAGCACAATGTTGTCAGGCCAACTGAAGCGAGTGACCGATCATAGGTAATAGGCATTGAGAGTTCCACTAACACAGCAGCCATCCAGTAAACCAAAATCTGCGGGTACACACGGCTTTTAGTTGCCGACCAGATTGTCAGTTTCTAATCCCTTTTGAGACCGCGCCGGACTGGGCGGTCGTTGAGGCAAGGTACTCAACTCGAGGTGAACTCACTGGGCTTGCCAGTTCAGGGTGGTTGTCCCCCCTTGGAGCTACTAAGTTGCGTTCGTTTTTTAGAGCTATTCTCTTTCTGAAGTGCCCTAATCTTTGAAAGGACGATTATCCTGCGGAATAGACGAGTTTCAGATGACACCAAATTTAAATGGCTCATTCCAGCATATTCCAAGCGAATTTCAATAAAATACTTCTCGGTGAAACAGTTTCCCCCATCCAGAGAGGACATTCCCAAGGGACCACTTCCCAGAATAGTCTACTTATTGAGTCTAACTTGACCTCATCGTAATTCCCCGCCTATGTACTTTCAATCTCCACTTGTTTTGCTCATGTGTACCCGCCACCCGCCTTGACCCAAAGGCCATCCCGTCCGACACCTGTGTATTAGCATGTGATTGTGCCCAGCTCACCTACTTGCTCGTGCGCGTCCCATTTGCTGAGCCTGACTTGACCTGTTCTCTCATGAATTCCATGTGATCGCACCGCCAATGAGGATGACGAGACTGTCGTCGGAAGGGACAACCGTAACCCACTCTACTGAGGCAGCACTCCGCTCACCGTCGTTTGGTGTGCGGACGTTGACACTGCACTGTGCCGGTCAGTGACAGACTTGTGCAGTTGTTGACGCTACGAATGTGAACAACGCGTCACTCAAGGTTCCTTATCGGGAACCTCAACACCACTTCTGGTTGACTCTTTGGAGATCCACTCAGCCTCGAGATAGTGCCAGCTTACGGACCGAAAGTTCCGTGGTTCGAATCCAACCTCAGCATATCGACTACCCCTGTCCAGGCTTGGGCAACTTGGCAGTACCTCAGCCCTCGCGCCTCCTTCCGTTGGCATGACAGCTAGGCAACAGAAGCGTGCTACAGCTGAACGATTTTCATATTTTTTTTAAAAACCAAAATCACACTATAGGCTTGAACACTCATTTTCCAACACGAACCAACTTGATTTTCCTTCTTGGTTGTTTCCACTGATGTTTTCTTTTTTTGAGTTTCTACAAGGACGGAGTAAACCTCACTGTTACTGCTTTACTGCTGATTGTCACACGCGTTAAGCAGCAGCAAAACCGAACCCAACGGGAGATTCTTACAGGACCATGCTTGGCACGGATAACACCACACCACATGTACGACCCGCAACAGTGCACGCATGCGAGGCAAAATCATTTGTCGAAATGATTCGTGTAGGCAGCTCGACAGATGTCACAGTGGACGGACACTAGGTCCCCGTGTTCTTCATAAACAGTGAGATTCCACTGTTTCGGCAAAAGACGTAGGAACTGACGGGAGAAACACTCATGGTTGAACTTTTCAGAAAAAACTACCCAAAATGTCACACGCACATCCAGGTAGGGTTAAGTTGCTTTTTGCTCCGTAGTTCTGTTCGTTTTCTAACCAGGGAGATTGTCGCATTCCTTTCATTAGCTCCATTTGGCGCGCCTTCATTTTTTTTGTACGTTCATGTTGTTGGCATGAAAGATTTGGTCGCTCTTTGGGACAACTTTATCATGTCTACTTTACGAATCTTGCAACAGTTCAACATTCGTGCTAGTGATTTGACGAAGCGATCGACCGTCCAGTTACTCGGAAAACCGTCAATTTCTCCATATTTCTGAGTTGGTCGAAATAGTTTTGGTTTCATAGTGGTGCCGCGTAATACCAACAAAAAAAAACAAATTACTATTCAAGAAAACGGTCCTGTCAGTTGCGTGGGCACCCTGTTTTGGTGGGGAACGAGTGTACCTCACGTGTCGAGCTGCGATGAAATTGGAGCGGCCGAAATTGAAACGAATGCAACCACTAACTACGTCATCGATACGGGACACATGATCAGTCGGGCCGAATTATCCAGCACGGTTTGTCGGGTGGCACAAAATCAAGGTCATTCATCAACGAGTATTATAAACACCTGAATTTCAGTCGAATTTGCTTTCAAGATCAACTTAGTTTGCAAAGGAGTGGTTATCGAAACATGTGGTCAAGTTGTTGAGTACGAAGTAAGACTGATGAGAAATCGGAGGCTAGGCCCACTTGATGAGCCAAAATCGGCAGTGCGCTGTGCAGGGCAGTATCATACGAAGGACGGTAGTGTTCCTGTTCTATACCGATCGCCACGCCACACTGTATAGTATTTTAACTTCGTTTTCCACGTTATACCTATAAATAATAGGTATCGTTCAGTTATAGCACACCTCCGGTAGCAAGCTGTCATGTCCCTCGAAGTAGGCCCGAGATACTGTCAGGTTGCCTAAGCTTAGACATGCCATTAGCCTTCCGGTTACTAGGTTCGCGCCTAAACCACTGAGCTATCTCGAGCTCATGTTATTGCTGTGTATACCTGATTAGACGGTCGTTTTGCCAAACCTAAGTTAGGTGACGTGTGTCTTGCATTCGTCCGAATGGAGTTGGCAGATTAATTTCGGTTTCGCTCGCAGACCCGCAAGTCCTCATGTGCGTCTTCACAATGCACTTTTGTTGTGAACAACATTTGAAGTAGCTATGACACTCGGATACTGACTGATAAGGCCATAGAAGCGGGACCATCAGGACAAACACCACTGGTACACTTAAGTTACATTGATGAAAGGGTACTGAGCGAAAGCACACGCGAACGTAACGGGATCATCGTTAGGACAGGCGCACTGCATGGGTTTGAAAGCTCAACAGTGAAGACAAACGCGGACAGAAATATCACGTCCTACTGCTAGTTATTTGGTTTTAGCCCGCAAGTTTCCAAAGCGTTGAACTCCCGTGTGTCCGTGATGAATAACAAAGAAGACAAGAAAAACTCAAGTAAAAAAAACAGCATGATTTTGTTTGTTTTTTGTCAGCGAGACTGAGGAGATGAACCAGTTAATATTGCATTCGGCTTCAAAATGGAGTGGTCGATCACCGATCCACATACGACCACTGACTGACCAGCTAATCAGTAAACACAAGGCAGTGGATGGATGTGTTGGTATGCGGATTTGATGCAAAGTAAAGTCATCTTGTTAGAAAGACTGCAGTTAGAAAGAGATTTGTGAAGAGAAGAAATGAGATGCCAATCAAAACGACGCCAGAAGTTAACACAAGTGATTCCGACGGGAAACGGGTAGGGGAAGGCGGACTCACGAACCCGAGTTGTCCCTACCCAACATAGCGATGTAACTACAAGGCCTTGTTGTACTACTGTGAACGTACTACAGCTGCAAATAGTTTTGGTCACCACAAGCCTTCCCAATTTGTGAATGTATTTGACCCAGTTACAAGTGCCATTTCCTGGTACACATGATGCGCTGAAATGCAAATCTACATAGAGACCGAGAAGTTAGAAGTGCTAAACAACTTAGGGCGAAATAGGAAAAACAAGCAGTAGAGCTGTTGTTTATATTTGAACAAGATGGGAAACCTCAGTTCGTGGAAGATGATGATAATCATTCCTAATCAAATTAGACCAGGAGAAAAAAAACAATGCTATCATCTGGCGACGGAGATGTCAGCCAGCATGGGGCACATCAGTTCCAAATTTTGCGACCACCGGTGGTTAGGTTCGGTTGACGGGAGACAAGTAATTGTTGTCGTTGGGGTGGTGGTGGGCACACACGAGCCAAATGCGGGCAACTGGTGTCTAAGGCACGATTTACAGGGAAGGTTTGTGTTCTCTCGGGAACAGAAGGTAGGCTGGTAGGGACAGATAAGCCAAGACAGTCGTAGAGGAAAAATAGAGTTTAGCGGAACAGCAATGCACGTATGATAAACATCTATTGCGTGTTGTTGGGGGGACCCCCTTTCAAAAGAAAAAAAGAAACAAGACGAAATAATGATCGCTTCGGATTCCAAAGATGTTTGAGGCCGCTGATTAGATGGGTTGTGTCACTTTGTAAGAATAGGTTTATGTACACCACAGCAAACATTCTTCTGCGCTTTCCAGAATTGATCGAGACACAGCAGTCGATAACACAGTTGATCTGATTGCGTAGGATGTGCCCGATTATAGTAAGAAAAGGGAGATTTTCATCAAAAGAGCCCTACTAGTTTACGGAACTGGCAGAAACGTCCCACCAAGAGGCAGTGGAAGGACAATCGGCACAATACCATTGGTGCGTTCAATGGAAGGATGAAATTCATCGTACGCAGGAAGTAGAAATGAAGTTACAGAAGCGATCTTTTGAATGCAAAGTGAAGAAAATATTGCTGGGGTATAGGGGGGGGAGGGGGGCTGAGCCGGAGTAGAAACGATGAAGTGATGGGGTGTCCAGCTGGCCGGTCTATATGAAGTGACTCTTCTATCCGGAAGTGCCATTCAGTTCGCATCCAAGGCCATTGGGAGACGTCTGCGGTGGATGTCTATTGGAAACACCGTTGGCCTCCGCGTCCTGGAGCTTCGTTGAATGAGGGAACTTGTGACCCATACCGTTGGACGAGGAAGCGGCGCCAGCGAGGTTTTCAGCGTCGTAAGTGGAAACCTCAGGCGGATCACTGAAAGGTTGGGTGGCAATGGCAGTCTGGAGAGAAGAGGGAGTCACGCAAAAGGGACAGAATGTATTTCGCCCGCTTAAAGTGAAGGATAGAAATACATGGGGTGGGCCCCTTTTAGGAGATAGTAGGTGAACCGCTGAGACGAGAGAGCTTTGGCTCTGGTGATTGAAAGTCGGGTGTGGGATTCAGTGGTACCAAATCCTTGTCATCTTACCCCTGGGGGCGAGATGGATCAAGTGGTTAGAGCGCGAATTTGCTGACCGAAAGGTCCGTGGTTCGAACTCGACTCCCCCCGTCTGGGCTTGAGCAACCTGGTAGTATCCCAGCCCTCGTGCTTCCTTCGGGTGGCATGACGGTTAGGCAACGAAAGGGTGTTACAGCTGAGCGATTATCTTTTATCTGTCGACGACGCCTCGAGGCCTCTATCCCCAAGGGTCAGGCATAAATGTTATACACAGGAATAACCCATACACAATACAGTTTGCTGATAGAGAACCACACTATTCACAGAACATACCTCTGAGGGAGAAATGTCACCTCACAAAGTTGCTCACAACAAGTCAGACACGAGAGTGATAACACAAAAATGTCTTTTTTATTGAACAAAAGTAGTCGATCCGCACTACTCACTAAAACACAAGCAAGTCACAAAACTAGTTGTTGTACTATGGTAGGGGATTGCAAGTTTGAACCAATATCCCGTCGCATATCTTGTTTAATCTCTTTGACCTGGTAACCTCTGTCAGTCTGTACTTTTACGGCCCTTCAGGCACAACGAACCGCGTTCAAGATGTGCCCGATCGGCCCTAGCAACATGCCCTACAAAAACCTGAGCTCGACATTTAGGTCACATTGTTTTTTTTTCGGATGGGCTATCCACCAGATGAGATTAAACCGAACTCCCAGGTACTTTGCTATTTAAAAATACTAGACTAGATAAACTATCAATCCAAAGACTGCATGATACAAAAAAAAAACACCTACTAGATTCGACCGTCCCATTGAATCGTGCAATGAAAAGTGTATGGGGGAAAAGAGGACCGATTGAAACAAACGAAAGAAATGCCTTTGTGTGTCCGCAGGACCGGCTCCACAATAGAACCACAGCCCATCAGTGAGGAGTTTTAGCATTTAGCCAGATAGCGTACCAAGTCAATATCCAGCAGTGCCACAAATGTGCCCGTGCACCACAACAACAGTGTTGAGCGTCTAGCGAATAATGCAGGTGGTATGCACGTGAGCTACTTACCGGTTGCATGGTTAATGTGGGTGAGGTGGAATTTCCATTGTGTGTGTGGCGCTCGAGGGTCGACAGTTGCGACTGCAATCGAGCACAGTTGGCCTGTTCGCGTTTTAAAGTCTCATGTTCAATCTGAACCAGACAACGGAATCGATTGAGTAGTCGAATAAGGTCTGGCTTCGGTGTATTCTCATCGTAGCTCACAGTGTCCATAATCCGGGCAACGGAAATCGAGTGCGCGCTAGATCGCTGTTCATCGGTAGATTGGAGTTCGGCCTGTGCCAAATTAAACTGATGGTCAATTTGGAGCTGTAGGGAAGAAAAATACAGGATGTTTGTCAACGACGCATTAGATAAGTTTAAAAGCAAGGTCACAATAAAGACCCCCCATACTGTGGTTCATATAGAAAGCGCCCAAAAGGAGGTTGAGAGGCAACGAAAACCCAACGAAGATGGGTCACTAATCTTCAATGTAAGCAGTGCCAATCCAGAATTTAGCCTGTGAGGACGAGAAATAGTTCAGCGGTTGAGGCGCAAAGCAACTGACCGAAATGTCGGGCTTAGGCAACTTGACAATGTCTCAAACCTGGGGCCTCCGTCAATTGGCACGACAGCTATGAGCCGAAAGGATACCATAGATGAGCCAACTTTTGGAGAATTTTGTGGACCACCTCAAGCTTCATTCTTCGGCTGCTTGGCTCGAAACTAGTTGTTGAGGAAAACCACTAATTATGGGAATGCAAACGCTAACGAACAGAGGCAGGATAGTCCGCTGACCAAACTGCCTGTATCCATCTATGAAAAAGATTTGTGAAACCCGAAATGTTTTGCTCGAACTTCATACCAAATCGGTTTGACCGGTTTGACTCGTGTTCAGTGATTCATGCGGAAAAGACAGAAATTCCCCTGCACGACAATCCTTAGCTTCAAAGGGGATACAACTTAAATCTAGAAATGAGATAGTATATGTTCCCACCTGGTGCGCTGTTCCTGTCCGTGTTCAGCGACGGAAAGTCCTCCCATAACATAAATCTGGCCAAATCACTAATTCGGCACTATGAAACACAAGTAGCAACCTGACAGAGTCCGTGCCGACCGTCACTCAGCAAGTCATAGGCCAAACAGGATCAGACTTGCAAAACTGAGGAATGTTGGACAATCTGATTGATTTAATTATTATTGGTTGTGAGACGGTGAAACGTTGCAGTAATTCTTGGGATCCCTGAATAAAAAGGCTTTTCGAGTTCCTGATATCGCCGTTTGACCGAACATGAAGCAGAATACCGTATTCTGATGCACCTGTAACATGGATATTATGATCGAAGAGGCGGTGAGTGAGTAGTCAGTCAGCTTCTTAGGTTCTCGACCTATATGTCTTGGAATAAATTCACGTACAGTAGTTCACGCACCTCTACTTCTCCAAGAAGACTTGGGAATAAAGTAACTGAATGGAAGAGATGGGAATGCAAGATGATACCAAAGGGGAAACTGAATGAATCGATAGTTTATGGTATTCTCCAGAAACGTCCAACCGGGTATCAAAGTACCAAACAGGATAGACGAAAATTCAGGAATTGGATCCATCTGCTAAGTTCAAAAAAAAGGCAAAACCGGGGGCGGACTGTCAAAAAGTATTTAACAATCTTGTGAGTGGACGCGGTTGTTACAAATTCATGCATCCATCCCTATCCGTGGCTCCCCGAAATGTTTGTGCCTCCTCTCAGATATATGAGGGGATGCCGTTTGTTCTTCTTTCAGAGTTGCCAAAAAGAAAGCCATACTGTGAGTGACATGATTAAACGCCGCCATATCTTTTGAAGTTTCATAGACAGGCACCCACCGAAAAAATTCTGAATTCGTTCTGCATCAATTCGGTTTTCAGTTTTCCTACTGTAGGAGTAGGTATGACGAAGAGCAAAGCCAATGGGGAAGCGGAAGGTATAGTATAACCAGGTCGTGTGAGCGATCGCAATACACACATCCGACCAGCCCTAGTGGAGTGAGACATTTAAAAGTGACAAATATTCTCCTAGCATCAGGTCATCATCAGCTGTAAGAACCCTAGCATCAGGTGGTCGTCGGCAGCAACCATCATCATCAGCTGTAAAAACCCTAGCATCAGGTGGTCGTCGGCAGCAGTTTATTTCACAGCGCGTAAGAGCACCATCCTACATGGACTGGCGTCTCTGAAAACCTACTGCTAAAGAGTTGGGGGCGAGATGGCTCAAGTGGTCAGAGCGCGAATTTACTGACCGAAAGGCCCGTGGTTCAAGCCCGACCTCTGCCTCTCGACTTCCCCCCTGTCTAGGCTTGGGCAACCTGGCAGTATCTCAGCCCTCGTGCCTCCCTCGGGTGGCATGGCAGCTAGGCACCGAAAGGGTGTTACAGCTGACCAGTTTTTTTATTGCTACAGAGCAGGGTGAGTGAACGTCCTAAAACTTCAACAGACAAAACTCGTTTCAAAACAAAGGTTGCAAACATTTGCAGTTATCTCCGGAACAACAACCTCATGTGTCCCACGCAGATATTAGCTGATACATTCACCCTTCAAAAGAACTTAAATCAAACAAAGAGTTTGAGGCGAGTGAGAGACGAATTAGAGCTCAGTGTTGCTGAGAAACCCCTATTCCATGTGCGCGATCGCAATTCCTCAGGATCCAGAGCTGGCAGTATATAAAATCAAACTATCGTTCTGCGTGAAAATGTGCGCCGAAATCTGGCCAATTTATGACCGCTGTCGCCACAGAAAGCGCTCGACGCCTTTACTTGGCGGTGTTACTGGTCCATATCGATCTCTCACAATTTCTTCGAATCAATGAGCCAGAATCACGATGGTGCAAACCGGTCTCGGAATTTGTTGAACTCCTACGAGGGAGTTGTGGAACCGAGAGGGCCACAATCAACCAAATATCAGTTCAAAAGAAAACGGGGTGTAAGCAATAAAACCCCATTTGCAAATTAAGTGAGTGTTAGCGAGGGATTCAGTTGAAACTTCCCTGAATCTGTCGCCTATGCGACAGGTGAAGCTCCTGCCGGGATGAGGTGGCTCAGTGGTTAGAGCGCGAATCTGCTGACCGGAAGGTCCGTGGTTCGAATCCGACCTCTGCCTCTTGACTTCCCCTGTCTCTAGGCTTTGGTAACTTGGCGGTATCCCAGCCCTCGTGCTTCCTTCGGGTGGCATGGTAGTTAGGCACCGAAAGGATGCTATAGTTGAACGAAGCTCCCGCCAACACCGACTCAAACTGCACATGACTGCTTGCCGTAGTATGCCGTAGTATGTCCGAGTACGGAAAAGGACGGGTAGAGGCTAGGCCTACGAAAGCGGCAGTGGACTGCGCATATATTTCATAGACCTTATGCGTGGTGTCATATGAAGGAAACAAGAACAAGAACAAAAAAACCACATGGGTGGATGAGCCGACAGTATCACTTCAATTAGCAAGGAATGCCTGTCGATCTAGGCCCGAAACCAGGTATGCACTAAATAAATCGGCGTATCACACATGCCCAAACCGGCAACATTTGTTCGCCCATTCATTGGCTGACATACAGACGTTGCCGGTACTTGTGCGGCGACGTCTGGCCGGTAAATCAATTGCCCCCAAACACACGTCCTACAAGTTGCCCAATCCGCAGGTGGCAACTGTAACCGGCTACGTCTGCGATCGATCGGCGTTCCAATGTGCACGCGAAAATAAACCATCCCCTGCTCGCTTGCCAAATTGGTCAAACAAGGTTGTGAATAGGAAGGTATCCGACGCTACGTCGGACCCAGTGCGAATGGCAATGAAGCAGTCCATCTGATAATGCCGGTGCATCGCAGCTCTTGCTGCTATGGGAACAGAGCGGTTACGAGGAGGTGTTGGGCAGCACGGAGAAAGTACATACCTCTTGTATCGTCTTATTCAGTTCGTCACGTTCTCCGGTCAATGTGGACACAGTGGCTTCCAGCTTGGCAATCTTCAGTTCCAACTAGAAAAGAGGAGATAGTAAGGGAAAAGGGGTAACATGAGCGCAGAATTGGGAATCAATTGAACTGATTGGATGAATAAACATGAAAAAGGGACTGATAAATGTCAAGTACAACTCATAGAAAAAAGTGCTCAGCATGGGAAGAAATCGTTCAGCTGTAACACCCTTTCGGTGCCTAGCTGCCAGGCCACCCGTAGGAAGCACGAGGGCTGGGATACTGCCAGGTGGCCCAAACCTAGACAGGAGAAGTCGAGAGGCAGAGGTCCGGTTCGAACCACGGACCTTCCGATCAGTAAATTCGCGCTTTAACCACTGAGCCATCTCGCTAAGCATGGGAGGCGAACGACGTATGGGATTCTACTGCACTTCTCCAGGCTAATCAATCCTACAATCCTCGACCCAAAAAGACATAAGAGCTAGATAACTTCGAGGAAAAAAATGAGTTGTGCAACCACTCGGAAAAACTTGAGTATACACTGAACATGAGTAAACGCGAGTATAAGCGCCAATGCATTCTTTCTGTAAATAACTATGCTGGACTTAGCCGAGGGTCCAAGAAGGCGTCCAACTACTTGATGCACCCATTCGGAATTTCTTTTCTGAGGTCAGTCGAAAGCAACATCCCCCGTGTCGGTACTTAAAACTCCTCATTATTCACTAGCTGCGTTTGTATCCCAGATTTATTGATTTCTTCTCCATGGATCGTTTGCTAGCTGAAGAATAGTCCTCACAAGCACCTCCGCTCATCTTCGAAAAGGAAGGGCAGGCGCATGTGTTTTTGGATGAACTGACCAAAGTCATCCCATCCTTTGGTATGTAATTTGCACCCACAAAGTGTAAGGTCATACTTCTGGACATGTAGTCATTGAAAGCGTCACTTACAATCCAGGGAGAGGCACTCGAATTTGTGGAACGTTTTACGTATCTTGGAATTTGTATTAGTTCCAAGTGTAGTGTGACAGGTGAGGTCAGTGCGCGAATCTGTAAGGCTCGGGTCGCGTTTGCTAATTTGAGATACCTATGGCGTCCAAGTGGTGTATCCCTGAATCTCAAGGGACGCGTGTATCAAGCTACAGTGCGGGCTGTTTTGTTGTATGGCTGTGAGACTTGGCCTGCTCAAGCAGCGGAACTGAGACGTCTTCAGATGTTCGACATTCGTTGTCTCAGAACCAACAGCTCTTGTGGGTTGGTGTCGGAGAATCCGTAACGAGGCAATTAGAAAGCGAGTTTTGGGTTGTGCAAGGGGTACTTCCATTGAAGAATGTGTCCTGCGTTGGTTGGAACATGTGTTGCGCATGCCTAACCATCGTTTCCGAAGAGAGTGCTGTTTTCCATGCCCAATTCAGTGTGGCGTAAGCAGAGAGGTGGCCAACCCTTGACCTAGCAGAAGGGTAGGAAAGAAGTCACGAAACGTTTGGGTGCTGTCGGTGCTACTCGCCTCTCAGGATGGGGACCGCGTGATCCCCACTGTGCTTGGCTGGAGACACTACAAGATATAGCTGCCAACCGATGTCAGTGGCGTTCTTGTTGTCAGTTTCTATCCAGATTGTCTGAATGAGTGTTTGGAGGTGTAGGCACCTCGGAATGATTGTAGTAAGGCAGCACTAAGTCCCTTCCCCGTCCACCTTCATTCTTTTCTTCACAATAAGGCTTTCAAATAAATCAAGGTTGTACGGCAGCGAAGCATCGGTGCTGAAACTCATGTCATGCTGTCGAGATGATGATGATGATGATGACAAACACCTCTTCACTTCACAATTCATGCTCCAACCAAACTGAAATTCTCCCCATGCTAGAAGCAGGATCGATGCTTACTTCTCCAGGACCTCCTTGACTCTGCACTATTTGAAAGTGTCTTCAAGTTTCCGTTGTTGTGTCCATTCGAAAGAGGGCTCCTTTCCATTGTAATTCACGCAGTACGGGCTAGGAAAACACATAGAGTTCATATCCACCCGATTCAACGTATGAGTAACATTACAAAGCCATTTTTAGCAAGTGTTTTCCACTTCCGATTTGATTTGATGATGTAGTCACGTGGTGTGGAATATGAAACAATATGAGAGAGGGTCGAACGGAACGGAACAGAATGTGAACACGCGCTCTCGTGGCAAGCACCCTTCACAGTCACCTCTCTAGGTGAATAGTAGAAAGCCCGTTCCGTGACGAGCCACTGCTATCGGAACTTAATAGTATAGACCGTTGCGAACTGCGAACGGTGCATCGCAAGATGCATTCGCTGGATTTAGCGTTGGAGTGTGGCGCTGGAAAAAGGACGCAACAAAAGATTGAAAAGTACCTAACTTACAAGTTCACACTCCATCTTCGAGGCTCCCAGTGCCTCGCGCCACCGATGTTCCTCTTCATCCACGGAACTTTGCAATTTTGATAGCATGGTCTCGGTGACATCCAACGCAGACTTGTAGTGGACGACTTGCGCTTCCAAGTCGGTGAACTTGTGCTCCGTCTCATCCACCTGCGCTGTTACGGTGGATTGCATCACCGGTTCTTCCACGGGTTCACGAACGGTCTCGGAAGGTTCGTACTCAGTGGATGGTTCGGGATCTGCCTGTGTTGTGGCATCCACACAAACTCGGGGTTCGGCAACGACTGGCTGAGTGACTCTGCAACAACAAAAAAGTGGAGACCGACGGAAAAGATTGGCTCATTTTTTTTGTAAGACGCCGATACAAAAGAATAGCCGAAAATCGACAAGCATTGTACTCACGCACAGAAATAATAGATGATGGGCAGAGAAGGGCAGCGTCGAAAGTTGGCAGTGACTGAAGAAACCTGGGGACAGCTTAAGAAATCTCTGCCAGGTATACATCTTACCAGCCAGTTTAGGTGCCGTGGTTGTCCGTCCCAGTTTGGTCGGTCAACGACACGATACTGCAGTAGTGCACGGGTGGGATCATTAGTTTGTAGACGAAACAGTGTGGAACTAAGGAAGGACACACTGGAAGTAACGCGGGAAGTAACGAGTGACTGACCCAGTGTGCCGCCCGGAGCCACCATCCGCGGAAAAACGCTGTTATATGACTATGCAAAAGCCGCACAACGGCTTCTAAAAGAAGTGGCCAAAGTGGTCCGCTAAGCACTCAATCAAAGGCGACCAAAAACCCTAGTTGAACACCAAAAGCATGTGGAGCGTAGTTCAGCAAGCATAAGGCGCATGCGAAGCACTGAAAGATTCAGGTGCTCACTGGTGGTTTCGTGTGAAAGACCCTTCTAAATTCGAGCTTATCGCGATCGTAAAACAAAACCCTAATCAATCAGCTTACGAGTCTGGATGAGTTCGCATAGCTTCGGCCAGGTGGAACTCAAACTGCTCCCGTTTGGCACGTTCCTCATTCAAGGCCAATTCCAAGTCGACAATCTTGGATCGTTCGTCAGCTGATTGTTGACTTTGCAAAGCCAGTGCGGAGTTCGCTTGGTTCAACTCTGAAGTCAAGGTCACCACTGTGGACTCTGCAGCAGCTTGAAGAGTTCTGGCTTCTTGTTCGCGCGCGCGAAGTTCGACCAACTCCGATTCTAGTTGGGTCAACTTCTTGTCCGACTCCATTAGGGAGGTCGTACGGTCATGATCAAGCGATTGGACTCGAATCTCCGCATCTTGAAGTCGTTGTCGAAGATCGTCGGCGTTTCTTCGCACAGAATCCATTTCAGTGACAATAGCCTGACAAACGAGAGCGGTTTAACCATTAGTCTTTTGAGCATCCGAATTCCAAATAAAACAGTATGAATTTTGAAAAAAAACATCCACTTACATTATGTTTTGCGTTGAGCAGATCAAAGTCCTGAACTAATCGGTCTTTATCCAAGAGCAAACTGGCACGTTCTTGGTCCCATTGCTTGGTGAGTGGGAAGGAAAAGACACATGGGGATTAGCAGGACGGTTAACTTTCAATCAACCAGCAGTATAGTATCACATAGTAAACTATAGACGTTATACTAACGGGATGAACTCAAGAGAGATCGCTGAATGGAGCATGGACTTTTGACCAACGTGGCTAACGGTTCGGATAGACTAAAAAAACTGAACTGTTCAGCTGTAACACCCTTTCGATGCCTAGCTGCCCTGCGACCAGAAGGAAGCACAAGGGCTGGGATACTGCCAGGTTGCCCAAGCCTAGACAGGGTTGGTCGAGAGGCAGACGTCGGGTTCGAACCACGGACCTTCTGGTCAGTAGATTCGCGATCCCTGTTCAGATAGACTCATGAAATGAGCATCTACGTTTAGTCAAGAGACAGGATCACAGTCCTCGACCAACGTCCCGTCGCTATGCGCTGGAAGAACTACGCAGGTGAGTCTTCCATTGGTTTTCAGGAACTGCTGAGCAGCAAATATACCTGCGTCCCAAAGCCGTTCTTTGTTGACCGACAAACAAAAACGACTTTACAACAAAGAGAAGGGTCGGCGACGCCTCAGCTCGCATCCAAAGACAGTCCAGTCATCCAGTCCGTGAAATATTCCACTTCCAACTAAGATGAATAATGCTGTAGACTTTTCCCGTGTTTTTTTCACAAAAATGTGGTGGTTTGTTGAAAGTCATTCACAGTCTCGAAAGCTTCTCCACGGCTGTTACCATCAAATTCTTTTTTTTCACTTGCAGTATATTTAAAACAGATCAGAAACTGTCATTTTGCGCCTTATCACTGCAGGGTGGATGGGGCAGCGAGTCTGACTGAAAGCGCTCATGAAAGATAGAAGCTGAAACGGCATCCACGATCTTATCCACTCGGCCACTCTGAGCTCCGCAAGTCTGATGAAGTTTTTCTGATGAATCACCCCGGTCATTTACCAAAGATGCCCTCACGTGCGAATTACTCTTTTTGTACCATAATCGGGTGGCACGAGTTGTCACCCTCGCCTTTAAGATTCCCAATGCGGGATGGCTCAAGTGGTTAGAACGTGAATTTACTGATCGGAAGGTCTGTGGTTCGAACCCGGCCTCTGCCTCTCGACTTCCCCTGTCTAGGCTTGGGCAACCTGGCAGTATCCCAGCCCTTTATTATTATTATTATTATTATTATTATTATTATTATTATTATTATTATTATTATTATTATTATTATTATTATTATTATTATTATTATGCTAACTGAATGGTAATCGCTTTTAGCACAGCCAGTCTGGGATAACATAGAGATGATGACGTCATAGCTCCTGCAGGAAGACGGAAACCAGACCGTTTTACTCGCCACGCTGTTCCGGTGCCCGTGGTCAATGTGAGGGAGAAAATCTGATTTGAGCATCCGATGCAAGGAACGAAAGTGGCCGTGGAACACCTTTTTTCAAGTTCAGGCGAAGGAGATCAAAGTCAAGTAACTGTAGTAGGCTGTATTATGTCGTTCATGTGATACGCAACTGTCACCTCAGTAATACGAGTTTCGCATCGCCTCCTCTTGCCTTCTTTTCACACGTGTCCGAAAGTGTACTGGGTGCGAGTGGCCGTTGGTCTATGCTTGCATTACTGATCTGATAGCTAGCTCCATGATCTGGTGTTCAACACCAACCGTCTGCCATCGAACAAGTAAAATTTGTGCAGATGCTTCACACAGGAAGAGAGAATAAAACGTTATAGAGAAGGGACCTAGCGCGTATGGACAACAAGCACTACGTGGAGTCGACACGCCTACACGCTCTCTACAACAATGAATGTCACAATCAACAATGCCCGAACCATTCCTAATCGTTTTCTGTCAGTTTGCACCACTCCGGAGTAAGTGAAAAAAACGCACAGGAAGGACTCTTTTCGACAAACGATGACCCAGCCATTGCAAATTTTGGTGCTAGACACAGTTTTTTAATTGCATTGCCTGCTACACAACTAAACACTCGTTTCTCAGTTATTTTCTCACGGATTTATTGGCACCATCTTACATGAACTATGGGTGGGAGAGGACGGTTGTCAAAAACCTCAAGATGTCTCAGATCAGCTGATCCCCGAGTCCACGTCTCAACCATGTAAAAAAGGCAGTTCATACTGCGGCTTGACATACACGTCCTTTGGGATTTAGAGACAGACCACCTCTCTGCCATAGGTGGCCAAAATTGAGCGGACGCAACCCCAGTCATGGACTTTCCTGCACTACTTGGAGAGTTCCCAAAATTCAAAACCTTCTGGGCATTCCTTGCTCAGACGTGGTAAAGATAGCAGACTGAGCGACGACAGAACCAAATGCACCTTTAACTTTTCAGGAATACCAAAATTGAGTTGCTCACAAGTCAATGCCTCACGAACCCTAGTGTCACGGGACCACACTTGGGATACATGACGCCAAGAACTTCGTCAAACAACTTGAGTCCAGCTGTTCCCCCCAATGATTGACACATTCACTGCGATTTACTTTTCCGATTCATCGATTTACCCGTTGTCTGAGATAGCCTCATTACAGGTAAATAAATCAGACAAACGCTAAGCGAGAACCTCACTATATCCCCAAACAATGCGGATGAGATGTCAGCTGGACCAGGAGCTTGAAAATCTAGACCAAAGCCAAAAGACCGATTGCAAGACAACCGGGTTTGGCGGGAAAGGTTAGGGCAATAGAGTTTTTAAACGACGATTGGCTAAACATGTTCCAACTACCAGCCTCAGGGGCCAAGAGACTGTTCGCCAGACCACTGGTTATTGGCCAACCTGATATAACACTGTGCAGTTGCAGTGGTACCCGCCAGTGGGTCGCGGAGATGTACAGGCCGTCATAGTATCTTTCTGGTTGAGGGACGAGGGAAAACCTCTTGAAAAAGCTTGTAGATGACGGAAGGTGAAAGTGCCATGTTAAGGGACAGTACTTACCGCGACTTGGTCAAAGTGATTAACAGCCTACTTAGTCAAAATCATCATTCAGTTGTAGCACCCTTTCGGTGCCTAAATGTCACGCCACTCGAAGGAAGCACGAGGGCTTGGATACTGCCAGGTTGCCCAAGCCTAGACAGGGCAAGTCGAGAAGCAGAGGTTGAGTTCGAACGACGGACCTTGCGGTCAGTAACCACTGAGCCACCTCGCCCCTATCAGTAACGGTGCTGCGCTCGATATCTTCATGCAAATGAAACAAACCGAAGTGAACAACGCGTCAGTCGGCTCTACCTACCATTGTCATCATCACTATCAGAAACAGCAACATCAGTGTCGACAGTGATGCTTTGCAGCCGCACAACCACAAAGTTTATTCAATTGCATTTAGAGCCCAGCAACTTACATCTTTTTGAGTCAAGAGCGTATTGTACTCACACCGCGCGCGTTCAAGTTGCTGTGCGGAAACGTGTTCATTCTCCTAGAGCAGAAGGACAAGGAACAAATCAGACTACTTGGAAATATCAACCGCAATCGATTAGTAGCGCACCAGATAAATCGAACAAAATAACAACTGACCACAATCGTCAGTCAACATACCAAATCGATAGTTCATATCTGGTAAGGGGATAAATAACCACAATTCTTCGAGAGAAATGAACGCGTCAAAGCGTATTGATCACTGGGCCGCCTGGCCCACATCCGAAATAAACAGTGCACAAAAATAAACCGCCAACGGAACAATCACGTACGAATGAGGCGACCCGTATTCAGGAAAGGGAGACTCGGGCCGGTTGTGAATGACAAAGAAAACTAATGTGGATTCCCCGCTAGCGTAGTCTCCCTTCGGGAAGGTTGTAACTGAAATTCTCAGTTTGAGTACTGATTCCCAAAACCTCTCGTTTCACTACCCCTTGGTTCCTCATGTACGCGCCAGCTCAAAGATTCCCCCCTAAAGATCAGATATCTGGCAGAAGAACACAAAGAAGAATTTCTCGTCAGGCACAATTTGGAGCCCGCTCCTTACAGGAGAGACCTCATATCTTCTCCTTACATGGTAGTTTGGCTAAGGACGCGTGAGGGCTGAGATGTTGCCCAAGACCATCCAGGAGTAGTCGAGATTCCGCGGTTGGGTCCGAACGACGGATCCTTCGGTCAGTAATCACTGATCTATCTCAAACTCAGAATAGCACAACGGTTACAATAAGATCGGCAGATTGTGGAGGTACCGTAAAGATACCCCAGACTTGTTTTGCATAAATTAACTCAGTAAGAGTGAGTGAATTCAGGCAACCAAGATAGTGTAGGAAAGTGTTGCCTCAAGCAAACTTTTATAGGGTTAGGCGAGTGGGACAAAACATTCTCACCTCATTTTTTCGGCGTTGTATTTCATTCTGTTGGACCAGTTCTTGCAGCCGTATTTCGATTTGCGCCCGCTGCTCCTCCGATCGGTCGGCTCTCTGGGTTTGTGTGGTCAACTCCTTCTGGAGTGAGTTCGCAAGTTGGGTCGATTCACGTTTGGCCAGACTCATCTGTTTTGTTGTCGTGGCCAGACGTGCTTCGAGGTTCTGTACAAAATGATTAAAAAAAAATGAAGTCCAACTGAATGCGAGTTTGGAGATTAGGTGGGTGGTCGGGGTGAAAAAGTAGACGGAGAGTAATGACGACTGGCACTAAGCACAAGCTGTTTGAGCGGGTTAATTGGACTCTCGGTTGAAAAACAGTGTTCCGTTTTATACAGCGCTTTTCCTGCCCACCTAAAACAGACTGTTTGTCTTATAGCTCACCATATATCGAATTACGCTCAGGTGGAACTGTAACACAAACTTCACTGATCTGGCAAGTAATGCGCGATGTCAAGTAGGTTAATCTCCTGCTCGAGAAACGGTTTTTGATTCAAACCAATTTACAGCCTCTTAGTCAGATCGCCATTGATGAACGGGACCGCATTCTCCTGTCAACTCAACCCGAGCACAAAGCGAAGCACTTGCACCGTACACATGTTAATACTTCACGGACGCAATAAAACGAACAGGCCTGAAAGTGTGACAAGAAGGAAATCTCTTGTATCGCCGTGACTGTAGTTTCCTACGGGCACATTAGCCGGGGGAGATAGCTGACTGTCTGCACAAACAGTACTAAACTGCGAGGCGTACTTCCAAAATGAGTCAGAGTTCTGATGGTCGAGATCGCTCAAGTGATTAGAGCGCGAATCTATTGACCGCAAGGTCCGTGGTTCGAAACCCACCTCTGCCTCTAGACTTGTCCCACCTAGGCTTGGACAACCTGGCAGTATCTCAGCCCTCGTGCTTCCTTCGGGCGGCATGGCAATTAGGCACCGAAAGGGTGTTACAGCTGAACAGTTTTTTTTCTGATGATCGAATCAATGAAGGAGCAACAGCTTGAGGTTTTGGCACCGAGGCCAATTATATAGGCTGATGACGCATGATGCAAACGCATACTGTCATCTTCAACACTATAATCAATTTTGACAGTAACACACCAGTAATGCATAGTGCCATAAGAGATGCAGCAGACATCAATCGATAGAATATCTATAGTATAAGCAAGAGCAGCTTGTCGGTCTCGCAGTAAAGGCTGCAACGAAGACAGGAGGACAAGGTCTGAATACCGAATGCGAAACGGTGAATGTGAGCAGTGGCGTGCAGTGCGTCAATTCCATAGTTGCCTGAAAGACTTGCCCGCAGCTAGGATGTACATAAGCATGTTCGCCAAACGGGAATTCAGGTTGAAAGTTAAGAGATGAGATGAGAGGCGTCAGCGGTCGCATGTTTTTTGTTTAACCACCCTGCTGCATGCATCATGTAAGGCAACTCTGCGGATAGCACCACGCAACGGCCTATGTGGTATGAAGGTTTTTTATCCGTGAAGTTCATAGTTGTATGTGGGCCGAGATACTGCCAGGACACCCAAGACTAGACAGGAGAATGATTAGGGTCTTCAGCCAAGGCGTTTGGCTCAAAAGCCTGACCGCAAGGCAGTGGTGATTGGCTTGAGACTATTCGAGTAACCCACATTTTGAGGGAAAACTGACACACTTGCTCCGACCCCAACCTAGAGGGTCAGGCAACTGTGTTTGTCGGAACGATATCCACTGATCAACCTGGCAGGAGAGACCTTGCGGACGCTGTATGGGCATCTCCCGGTACAGCTCAATGGGTGGCTGAGATACACCAACCGTCGCACCACATCTCTTCGCGACGGACACAGGGCCAAGTTCAGACGCTGTTGAGGCGGAGGCCACAAAAGTTCTGATCAAGGTCAGGCATTCGGTTCAAAAACAGCTGAGTGGCCAGAATGTACTCGTCGATAACGAACAACCTAACACACATGAGCGACAAGAACAAATGGAATGGCTACGGCCCATAGTTGTGGGGCCAACTGATCAACTGTCACTCCGGAAGAACTATGAAAAACTGCGGTGGATAGACTGTGAAAACAAACGTACTGACGAGTTGCGAAATACATGTGATCAGGCAGAAAGTGGGTACTCACTTCGTTCCGTTGATGTGACAGAGTAATCTCTTTGGCCAGACGAGCTATCTCGTCTTGCAGCGTTCGCAGCAACACTGAATCAGGACTTTGAGATCGTTGTGGGTTGGATGCTTTGACGGGGGTTGGGGTAGATTCGGGCTTGGGTTCGGGTCTGAGTGGTATCACAAAAGAAAAGATGATGATTACAGAATGCAACACGGTTTAAACACGCCGAAAGGACGTACATTTGCAAACGTGCAACCGGTACTCGGCAAACAGAGGACTCCCTCAAAAAGGGTCAATATGTCCCTCTCACGCGAATTTCCCCGTTGGGCTGATTGGAAGCATATCACCAGTTGTTCAAAAAAGAGCAAGTATTTTGCAATTTTGACCCTATTTCTATCTAACGATAAATCTTTTTTACGAAGATCGGGGAAAGTGGAAACTGCCCAGTACGACAACTGCGTTCTATCTAGCGAGATGGCTCAAGTGGTTAGAGCGCGAATTTACTGACCGAAAGGTCCGTGGTTCGAACCCAACCTCTGCCTCTCGACTTCCCCCCTGTCTAGGCTTGGGCAACCTGGCAGTATCCCAGCCCTCGTGCTTCCCTCGGGTGGCATGGCAGCTAGGAACCGAAAGGGTGTTACAGCCAAACAGTGTTTTTTATCCAGCTACGATGAAGCGAAGTGTCCGAAAGTCAAGCATTCCTGGCATTAAGCAACGGGCTTCACGACTGAGCACAACCCACAAATGGTTGGCCCCGTAGTTTGTGTGCATTGACACCGGCAAACAGTTGGTTGATTTGATGGTTCCAGCTAGTCCTAAAGCTCTTCGAGTAGCGGCTAGCTGAATCAGCTGATGACAGCTCAGTTGCGTGATTCAGTGCAGACTGTTCAGCTCAGATCAGGGGAGAAACACGGTGAAACGAAAGGATAAAATTGATGGAAACTGGGGGACTGTGTCTACCTGATGAGCCTCAAGAGAAGCGGAACCGGGCAGAGAGTTTAACAACCTTATAAGTAGTGTGTTCTGTCAAGAGTTCCGGTAATTTCCCTCGTTTGATACGGGATTGCTGAAAACGCTTCGACAGTATGTACTTGAACTCTGAAAATACGGAGGCATGTAAGAACGCGATATCACATGCAAATTTCACCCAGCAGGAAGCCGTAGGCTCAACAAAGTACTACTACGGAAGAATCGCACCATATGGAAAAACGAGAAGCCGGTAAGTTTGTGGTGGTGAGGAAACATGCGTTTGATTTGTGAACGACTGTTGGAAGGTGCATAGGATTGATGCGGTGCTGAACGCGCATTCCAACCACAAAGTCGACAACCGAAATAACAGATAGTCTTTTTTCGTACTGCTCACAGCATAGGGCCGAGGAACAGCAAATCTAGCTGTGAGATCAAATGAACCAATGCCAACCAACCAAGCCATGCCACCCGAAGGAGGCACGAGGGCTGGGATACTGCCAGGTTGCCCAAGCCTAGACAGGGGAAGTCGAGAGGCAGAGGTCGGGTTCGAACCACGGACCTTCCGGTCAGTAAACTAGTGCTCTAACCACTGAACCATCTCGCCCCTGTGGAATGAGAAGAGTAGACTTGGATTATGCGGACGACGTCGTTTTGTGGTTCGATGATTATTTGTCCACCCGGAGTACTCTGAAAAGACTATGAGAGGTAGTCATGCTTCGGTAGTCGTTTTGCACTTTTGAAGCGCAGTCCTCAAGATTTCTCATCCTCCTGCGTCCCTCTGAAACTTCAGAATGAAAAACCTGAGTTTGTTTACCGGCTCACATATCTTGCCAGTTGCACAAGCCGTGATAATTTAGGCACGAACAGCACTCGCCAGGTTGCATCATTTATGGCGTCCAAAACGAACTTTTCTGGAAGCTAAAGGGTCGTGTAAGTGAAGCAACTGTAACAGTGACCTTGCATTATCATGCTTGAGAAACTCGGTCACTCCGATCCGAAGATCTTAGACATGTTCAAAGGTCTGACCACCGATGTCTCCGTGGCATAGCATGAGTTGGCCGGTTGCAGAGAGTACAGAACGAAGTGGTGCGCAAACGGAATCAAAAGTGTTAAGGTAGCATAGTAAATTTACCAGGTTGAAATGGACGAAGCATTCACAACACAAGCCTAACCATCGTATACGTAAGAAAGTATTGTTTCCCATTCCAGGTACTGCTGATGAAAGGTTCGCGAGGTGGCAGGCCATCACGTCGCAACCCAAGGCGAAAGAGGCAGCAGCCACATTGAGTGCTGTGGGGTATTCGCGCCCTCCTGGCCTGGACACATGGGAACCTGCTTGCATGTGGCAGGACATGGCAAGTGGCGCGCACACTGTCGTGTCCTAGTTGAACTGCCTAGCTAAGCTTTGCCTGTCGTTGTGTGCTGAGCCTCTGTCGGGTGAGGTTGACGAAGTACGCCAGACCAAGGCTGCTGAGGACGCTTTAACCCAATTTGCGTCTATTTTAATGCTGTCCACGGGTGTGGATACTTCATTCTTGATCGTTTTCCTCCCTTCCACTTTGAATCGTTTACTAAGGTTTCCTTTCATCATAGTTGTATGACTGATGACGACGATTCCAAGTTTGGATTATTAGAATAACCGACTTGCGTTCATCTTCAAAAAGTAGACTACGCAATTGATCATCGGTACGACGGTGAGATTTTATTGCATGCCGACGCAGCATTAAGCAGAATATCCCGGCAAAGAACCTTCATAGGACAATTCGATTTGCGTGGCACCACGAGGCTTGAAGAAACGTTCGAGAGGATGATTTCAAGGAGCGTAAAACATACAAGAGAGTACGTAGGCCATTCAGCTTCATGAATTTTCGGAAAATATTGTAACTTTCGGATTAACATTAGCCGGGCAGTACTTCGTGGAGTCTTTTATACCAAACTAAACTGTTATCTTGACTTGGAATGACAAGAACACCTCACGTGACCGTCTGAGGAACTAAGTTGTCCAACTGGATCACGCAAATGAGTTTTGACCAGGCTAACCAGAGTTTAACACATGCCTCCAGGTACACGGAACGATTTGCCGCGTTGTAGGAACGCGATGAAACCAGTCAATCGTTAAACAGTATAATGAGATGAAGTAAGCCCGGCTTGTAAACCGAAACCAACTATCAGGGCAAACAGCGTTCACATCTCCAAATTTCTGGGAAACGCGGCCTCGTTCGGTGTTTCGCCCATCAATCTAATAAAAATTATGTGGCCGGGTGGTGCCCTGTAAGGTGGAGGTCCCACTTGGACAGAATACACAGGAGGACCGTTATAATCCTATCACAAGAGACGGTTGATTCAGCGCATGTAGATTGGAACATGCGGCTTCAAGCTCCTTATTTACATCATGACGGATTGACTATTAACAAATCAGTGCTACATATTAGCCATAGGACTCACTTAGCTTCAACCTGCAACTCCGTCATGGTTTCCACATCCACAGACGGACGGGGACAGGGTTGGGGAATACTGGTAGCGATTCGTTTGACTTCTTCACGCAGGTGAATAACCTCACTTCGAAGCAGCTGATGACAGAAGCAGAAAGAAGCGATTTGATAGCGTGGGGCGAAATCCAACGAAAGGTTCCAAATTGCAATCAGAGAAATGAGCATGACACAGTTAGAATTCCGACCACAGTCCGAACGACTGGACAAAAACTGGTGAGAGACTCAAAGTTCACCAATACTGACGGCGGGTGGGGGGTGGATCATGGACAGTAGGAAAATTAGTGGGCTCACCTGGCATTCCGCTTCTTTCGCCTCGACTTGAGCAGACAGGTGACGTGTGTACAATTCATTTGCCGCCGGCAAATGCGTAGCTGCGGCGAGCTGGATGTGATGTGGGGAAAAAACTAAGTGAAATAATTATTGCCAACAAGTGGCTTTTAAATGCGAAGTGGTGAAATACAAGCAAATCAGCCCAGTTTCTTCTAGATACATCAAATGACGGTGTTTGATATTTGATCAAGAACTGAAGACCCTAGAAGATGGTCGTTCATCTGGAAGATGGTAATATACCGTTCATGCAAACAATCCGTCCACTTGAAATTTTATTTTAAGGAAGCGGAGCATCAGTGTTGAACACTGACGTTGTGCTGTTCGTGATGATGATGATGATGATGATGACGATGATATCCTGATTCCATAAAACCATACCACGTACCGACTTCGAAAGTGGTGGCGTTGTCCCGCTAGCCGAAGACTCGGACAACCCGAGTAGACCACGAACACTGTCAACAGTTTCACTGCCAAGCGTCCGACGTAGGATGTCCTCGTAGGCTGCGGTCAGTTTTTCTGTCTCATCAGTCCCTATCATGGGGGCAGACGAGACAGCAGACGGTGTGGGTACGGATGGTGGGGGGTCCGAGGATCTCGTAACTGTTGCTGATAGTCCATCCCCACGCTTTACGGATTTGACCTGTTGGGCATCTGATGATGGTTTCGGCTGACAAAGTGAAAGAAACAGGCAGAAATCAGAGCTACTGGGGAAACAGTTGGAGAGAGAGAGCGAGAGCTGACCATACCTGTCTGCAGAGACCGTATTCGGTTAGCCCCTCCTTAGTCGGTCTCTTCAGACTTACAAAAGTGAACTAAAATGTCAGCGTGACCAGCTTGACAGACGACAGCACGTCTGTGTTCAATGAAATCGAAATATTGAAGAGAAAACAACGACGCCAGATAGTGCGCTGAGCACATGTGATTCTCCGTCAACCGAAAGTGTGAGTTTGTACATGATAGTAACCTCATCGTGAAAGATGAGCGTGTGATGCATCAAAATGAACTTCAACCGCTTATAACAAAGATCAGGTGGACCGTCTCGGAACGGCGCTTAGTCGTGAAGCGAATCAGGTTACATGTGGACGTCTAGCCTGAAGGCGTATCGATCACATCCATCTGTTAGGACCGAAGGTCGACAAGGTATTAGAGGATGGACCAGAGGGAAGGTCAAAAAATTTAGTGCACCTGAACATCCTATGACTTCTCTGGGTACATTTTAGGTGGGTGTTTACTATTTGGAAGCATCTACCGGCCTAAAAACAGATTGGACATAAAAGAGCGGACCCCATGAAATTATTGGAAAACAGCAGACACATTTCTCTCGCACAGTTTCATTGCATGAAATCCGATTAGGCTGGGTAAATAAATAACCAAACATGATACCAGGGTGATTTAAGTCCAGACTCACCGTCGATTTTGGCATATACGTTTAGGCGATTGCACTAGTAGTTCTCGATGTTTTTTTCAGTCAATCAGAATGATGTGTTCACGGGAACTTAGAAGATGGTATCCGTGACCAAAGAGATGTGAGTGGAAAATGAAAACTGCAGTTTGCTGAGGCAGGGGGAACTGTCACCTTGGGGTCGTGATTCAGAAGTGGGAGTGCAGTAAAAAAAAAAACAGAAGTGTGCACTGCGAAGAAGCTAGCTGTTACCAGAGTACATCCGGTTAAGGACAACTGCCAAGACGGCAGTCGGAGGCCTCAGCTGTAGCACCCTTTCGGTGCCTAACTGTCATGCCACCCGAAGGTTGCATGAGGGCTGGGATACTGTCAGGTTGCCCAAGCCTAGACAAGGGAAGTCGAGAGGCAGAGGTCGGGTTCGAACTACACGGACCTTCCGGTCAGTAAATTCGCGCTCTAACCACTTGGGTCATCTCTCATCGGAGACCTAAATAGCCAGAAGTCAGGGATAAAAGTTCTGATTTGGATGTCGCTGCACGGAGCAGATGTACTTCACTAGCAGGCCCTAAACATAAAAGAATAAAATCGCCTACAAGAGTAGAACTTGAAATCACTAAATTTCCAAGTCGGTCACCACGTAACCGTTGACGATTTGTCGGGTGACGCATAAGTTTGCGTCACACCGTTTTTACCTCTTTTACGTGGTGACCAAGTTCTTGTTCCATAGCATTCTGCTAACCATAGTTCTTCGTCCGACTGTTTCCGAATTCTTCTACCATTGGTATTGTACTACACAAATTCGGTTACGTACAAATTGTCCACTGGACTCCAGCACAGTAACTTCGGGAAACGGAGTGATACACATGAGATTCCGGGCATGAGCAAACGTGGTCTGATTAGAATCAATGCGGTAATACACCGTGAGGAAACGTAGGTGTATCTGTCCGCGAGTGAACCGAGTTCACTTTGTGAAACGACCTGAGAAATGGCAAGATATACAGCTGTATAGAGCTATATACGTCCGCTACTGAAGCATATTGCCAGTCAGCTTCCCGTAGCACTGAAAAAGAACGTCCAGCTCCTATCAGGATAACCCCTCATGGGATTTGTGAAAGCTGCACTGCAGGGTGATGCGGTGTCCTGCGGCTTCCTGGTGCGACGAACTATAAAATTCAGACCACCACTCACCGGCTCCAAGGTTCACATGAGCATATACAATTTATCACCGGGGAAATTGGTCCAAACGCCAATCAGCGAGCGAGAGGGAGTACGTTTGAAGACGCCAAGAAAACAGTAGTAGAACGAGATATGCATGGCACATTAACAAACTGAACAAGGATCTTTGTCCCGCGCCGCATAATTCAAGCGAAAAGCTAGTATAAAGTTGACAGTGAACAGGCTGAACATTCCAGTCAAACTTGCTCAAAGCAAGACCACTGCCGAAGTGCTGGTGGTCCTGGAAAGGCTAAACGCTAAGAACAATCAAACGGAGTGGATAATTGTCCAAAACCGGGACGCCGATTATGTGAAGTACGGAGAGTTGTACCAAGCATGTGGTGTTGTGTATCACATGGCGGCCAAAGTACGCGGTTGCAATTCATTCACAGGAAGAACAGCGTGGTCCAGTTTTCTCACGAAGAGAAGACAAATGGGGGATAATGCAAGTCACAAAGTGCGATGGTCCTAGATTTGTGTCCGTGTGTGTGTGTGTGTGTGTGCGTGCAGGCAATTTATAAAACACTCAGTGCTGTTTTTTCACCCGGGTCATGTGATGAAAGGTCAAAAGAATAAAGTGCAGTGACATAAAACAAATGCACAAAAAGAGTGGTACAACATGTGGTCGAATGTAAGTCAGCAGCACTAGTGGAAAAAAAATTATCGGGGAACTAAGCGACCTAGGCGGACGAATGACCGATTTCTACGGACAGCAGCTCCTCCATAGGGGCAAATGTTATTGTCGAAACCTTGAAAGAGATCGACGTTCAAATTTATCCTTCACGGAGCGATTTACTCCAGGTTTTAGATTCAAACATTGTACCAGCTATACGTTGATCCCATGTGCCGTAATTTCCTTCACCTGAGATCGGGGTAGAAACGAGGCAGCCACGCGTTGGAGGCAATGGCTGAGCAATTCAACGAAGCCAGATTGTTCCGGCTTTCCAAACAATCAAACCAGCCTCGGTCGTTATCAAGTGCTCGGTTGCATATCTTTGTTTTTTTTTTCGCGTACATGCCATGAAGGCATCGGCGATCAAGTGTTTGAGTTGGAAGATTCGAAAGGTCACGTTTCACTCACTCAAAGCCGGACTGCCCGTGTAGTTTGTTCACATGGCCTTCCTTAAAGCTTTAAAGAGAACTGCAGATCCCGAAACAAGACTTCGCACGGTGAACGGGCAAGATCCATGCTTTGATAAGGGGTCACATCGGATGCTTCGTTCAGAGAAGATTGTGCAAACTGGTGGTCGTCGCTAGCCATTCCACAGATGCCACTTCGACAGCATTTCCGATTGAGCCAAACCATCCACAGAGTCGAATCTGGGAAAAACCACTTCAGCTGACCGGCGAGATGTGTGAAGCAAGCAATGTGACGACGTGGTCAACCCATTGTCTATTCGGCCAAAATCATGCTTGATGCTCTCGGGCTCGAATTTGGTGTGAAGTTAGAGACACTGCAGTATTACTGAAGCTATCAGCCATGTTACAACTATCTATCTATCTATGTGGTTAGAATGGTCGATTTTATGAATAAACGTACAATGATTGATTTGCCCCAGGTTTCTGCAACGCATTCTTGTTCCCAACTTACTTTAAATGACCTCGTCAAGACAGAACTATGAGCTCAGCACCATCTTTAAATAACGCTAGTGGGCGCATATTCGGCCCCAAGGCCCGATAGCGCTTTAAGGCAGAAAGACATATTGGTTGTTCAGAGAAACTGAGGGATGACCTAAACTCAAGGATCACTGCTCGAGGTGAGCAGGTCGAATGAAAGACATGAACAGACGATCACCGAGAATGCTGTCCACCCTATTCAACCGGGTGGTCAAGACGGTGGTTCTCAACATAACAAATGAACTGCCGGTTTTCCTGGTCCCGTTTTTGTGTCAGGTGAAAAGATACCCCAGGTGTACTGGCATCTTCTGGTTTCGGACCCCTCTGATTCCATTAGGATTTTTAAGTGCACATGACTGAGCTGGTATACAGAGAACCTGGCTCAGCTCCTGAAGGGGGCGAAATGGGTCAGGTGGTTAGAGCACGAATTTACTGACCGCATGGTCCGCGGTTCGAACCCGATCTCTTCCATTGTCTAGGCTTGAGCAACCTGGTAGTATCCAAGCCCTCCTCCCTCCTTCGGATGGCATGGCAGCTAGGCACGGAGAAGGGTGTTACAGCTGAACGACTTTTCCAGCTTCCGAAAGTATACAAGACCTCCTACCAATAAGCAACAGCCCTCGTTTGCTTGGTCCTCGAAAACACCATATGCCGAGCTTCACGCCGTACGAATGGCAATAGTTATATCATCCTAACTATAAATGAAGTCTACTGCGGATGCGATTTTTAAAGCTTCGCATAGGCTAGTTTGATAAAATTGCTTAATTTGTGGTGGTCAAAGGGAGGGAGTGCTTCTTAGGTTTTCCCAGGAGACCTATATAAAATTCACACCACCCGACGACAGCATGATCTAATTCGACGTAGGTGGTCTAGAAAGAGCGTCAGTCAAGAATAGAGCCTCGTCACCAAGGACTCTGAAGTCAATCTGGCTCAATGGCAGTTCTTTACTAGGGTGATGCCAAGTAACCCAGTACCTGGGGGGGAGCAGCTGGTATGAAATTACCGTATATGTACAGTTCACGGTCGTACGTGGGCTGAAGTAATGCCCGAGCAACCACTCATTGAGACAGTAGAGTCCACAAACAAAGCATTAGACTCAAAAACTTGACTGCGAGCTGGAGGTAGTTGGCGTAAGACTATCAGACTATTCTAGGTTTTAAGGAACAAATGACCACTCATTGGACTCGTGGTATAATCGGCTAGGCAGGTAGAATAAGCGACGTAACTAGTGCAGCCCATGCAGTGTGAATGTTTTGCTTCCTACACAACCTATCTGATGCTCCGCATCATTGCTGATCGAATGTTGCCGGCATCCACACCTTGAAGATAGTGGAGGTCTCCGTCTATCCTCTTCTGCACACAGATGCCATGGCTTTGGTGCATGAAACATATAAAACAGTATGGTTACATTTCTAATAAACATAGGAGAAAAATAACTAGCCCGTTGAAAGCATTAAAAGTATCAAGAATCAATAATATCACAGAGGTGAGAAAATCAAAACCGAACTGTCACACATACCTTGCTTACCGGAGCAACAGTTTGCGATACGGTAGGGCTTGTGTTCGTCTGTTGAACAGACGTTAAACTGACGGTTGGAGAGGGAACAATGCTTTCATCTTCCACGGGCTCTGACTGTTGGTTGGGTGGAACTGGAGCATTGGTGCGGCTTTCTTCAGTGATCACAGCTAGAGGGGAGCGTTGAGGAAACGGTGGTATTAGCACACAGGGTTCGGACAGCAGTTGTCCATTTCACTATCGGTCCTGAAACGTCAAACCTTACCGACACCGATTGAAAAGTGTATCTTAGAACCAACGCGACTGATCATACTGGCTTAGGCTTCCATACTTTGATGCCCACTTCTGAAGGGAACACTAGATCATTAATGATCAAGTATGTCGAGTGGTCTTCGGAAGAAATAACTCGCTCACGATAGACGAACTGATCACACGTACTGCGCCGACTTGGTCAAGTGCTCTGTATGCCAGTTGACCGAATTCCTCAAAAAGCCCTTTTCGCACAACCACGCGAAGGACGGGAACGGGTCAGTGGAGGTCAATCCATGGCTTGGCAAGGAAGTATGAAAGCCGTTACCAGTAAACTCGGCCGTCTCCCCAGATGGAACCCAAAGACGGGATACATGAATGGCTATAGACGTTATCAGCTATGGCCTAGTCTCGCCCTCGATGACACTCATGCATCTAAGCTGTTGCCTTCAATGCATAGCTCTCCTCCCGATCTCTCCAATGGAAAGTCCACTGACATCCCAGTACTGACGCATCAATTATACCAGCCACCGCCTCCAATGTGTTGCTATCTACCACACCTCCCCAAATCACTGGCGAACGAAACTGTGGCAGCTGTAACTACTGTACGGCAAGTACGCGGTTTTTACAACCGATGATGATAAGGATGACTTTGATGCCAACCTAAGGGCTAACTAACTTTAAGTCATTCCCACAGCTGCAAGGTAGATAGTCTTCTACAATGCAGTGTACACTCGTCATCACGATCATCATCAGCATAACATCAGTGTCCAAAACTAATGCTTCGATGCCGCGCAGTCATAACTTATTTGAAACCATTGCTGTGAAGACAAGAACAAAAGTGGGTAGAGACGGGACTACAATGAGTCCGAGGTGCCCATTTCCCACGACACTCATTCAGGTAATCTGGATGGAAACTGACAACAAAAATGTCATTGACATCGACTAGCACCCATATTTTGCAGCCTCTCCAACCATGCATAAGAGGGATCACGCGGATCCTATCCCGGAAGGCGAATCACACCAACAGCACAGAGACCGTTCGTAATTTATTCCATATCTCCCTGCCAGATCAGTGGTTGACTACCTCTGTTTCGGCATGGAAAACAGTACTAGTTTAAACAAACACTTTTTGGACAAGACAAACAAGGAGGTTACATAGAAAGGACTGCCTGGATCCCGGTATTGTATCAAGGGTTCGAAATCCAATGGAGGTCAACAAATATCGAATACTATTTAGAATTACTTTTGACCAGAACAAGAATTTCGAACACGAGACCTTCAGTAAGCCCTTGCGAGTCTGCTGTCACTTTCCAGGCGGACAAACGAGATAGATTACCCGCTGGCATAAAACCTTGAGTTGTTTTGGGTATGGACCAGTGAAAAACTTTCAGTAAACTTGGGTAAAAATTGCAGCCGGCATTTAGTATGAAACTCCAACGAGGAGAGAACTAGATATATCGTAAACGAAAAGAAAAACACCCCTTCCTCCCATCCAAACGGCAGACTGCCTTTATGTTTGGATTATACGCAAATGAGTTCCTATTCAAGATTACACAATCCCGTCTCTTCCACATCAGTTGGAACCAGTTACACACAAGAATGAATGAAACGATAGTGAAAACAACTGACTCCACTAAAGTAGGAAGACCATAGATGAATAAAAACGGAGGGAAAATGACCTAGGGTTCTTACGTTCTCTGCTCTTTTTCTTGGCACTAGAGGTGGATGAGGGAAGGGTGGATGCGGGAGCTTGAGAAGACTCATTGGATGAACTAACTGTGGGGGGCCTGACTTTCTTAGGAATCACAGTCACCCATGTGGTATCGGTTTCGGTAGACTCTATTTCGGGTGTAGGTACAGGTGGAGTCTCCTGTTTCGTGAGTCGCTTTGTTTTTTTTGGTTTCTTATTCTCTGTAGCAGGTGGTGGTTTATGGAGGGAAGGTTCTGATTTCGGTTTGTTAGAGGCGAAGGAAGTGGGCGAGGGTCCTTTGTTATGATGCTTCGGGTGATCTTGTGCTGCAGTACTTGATAGCACATGATTTGATAAGACTGGAGGTGACTGGACGTAGCCTTGGGCTACTTCTGGGACGGTAACCTGAGGAGTGGGTTCATCCTTTGCCTGAGGCTTTGATTCGGACAGCTTCGGCTTCGCCGTCGACTTAGTGGATTTACGTTTGACCGCGTCACGTGACGAGCTAACCATGTCTGTAGACTCCTTGATCGACTTGCTAATAAGGGACCTTTTCGAGCTTCCAAGGATACCACCCCGGTAGCCGAGAAGGACGCTCACAACAACAGTCCCTAACCCAACAGTCAGCGGCAAAACCAATGAGGTATCGAATGGCTCGTTTTCTTGACGATTTTCATTAACAGAAGCGAGCCAATTCAATGGGTTCATTGATCCACAACAGCTGCAATTAAAAAGAACACGAAGGTATCACGACAAATCAATGGGAATAGACAGTAAGTAAGTCGATCATCCGACGGAAGAAAATGACCGCTTAGAATACATGTTGGTGAGGTGAAACAAAACCTGGTTCTTAAATTTGGAGTTCACTATCAATGCAACATACGGTATCTGTTGGTGGAATCAGAAATAGATCTCAATCAGTGTGGACCTAGCTTGAGACTTCCGTTCGTCCTCAGCATCAGTTCGGGACATGTGTGAGACTGACTAGTCCTGCTATGGCAGTCTCCGTAAGGTAAAGCCGGAGTAAACTCCAGAATTTGTGCAGGATATTATTCAAATCGATCACCCACAGCACCCTTTCGATGCACAGCTAACAGGCAACCCAAAAAGAGCAGCTGAAATACTGTCAGGTCCCTTAAGCCTGGAGACATTTATCAAAAGGCCAAGTCGAGTTCCATCCAAAGTTCTGAGAGTTGACAGATCGAATCTTATCCAGTAAGCTATTTGACTTCGACTGAGACCGATCTCTAAGCACAGCTGATGATCGCATCAATGTCTCTTCCAGTCAACCCCATCTATAACAAATGGTAACGTCAACCAAAAATTAATCGTTCAGCTGTAGCACCCTTTCGGTGCCTAACTGTCATGCCACCTGAAGGTTGCACGAGGGCTGGGATACTGCCAGGTTGCCAAAGCCTAGACAGGGTAAGTTGAGAGGCAGAGGTCGGGTTCGAACCCCGGACCTTCCGATCAGTAAATTCGCGCTCTAACCAATTCGGTCATCTCGCCCCAAAAAGGAGTCACTGGACTCGAGTTTCGCTCTTACTAGAGCTCATCAGCAGTGCATATCCAGCGGCCGCGCCGGGATTCGAACCCCGAACATCTGACATGCGGGGCGAGCGTGTTACCACCACTATACCAACCAAAATTAAGTTGGTATCAGTAAATTCAGTGACTTCTAGGCGCCCCTAAACACTGGTTTTTCCTAAAATTGGTATCTATGTAAGCGCTTGAAAACTGAATCGGCAATGAAACGAATAAAGTGCTGACTTTTACAGACTGGCACAAAATAAAAGTAGAATTATATTTTGTTCAGTCGGAGGGAGAGTATAAGGCCATGGGATGCACAATACAGACCAGGACATGGTAAGTCTCAATAAATTCTGAGTTACAGCACTGCTCGAAAGGGTGAATGGGAAAAAACTAGGCGCAGGGTTTTTATAGGCGTCACCTTATTTCGTACTATTCTATCCTCCGGCAGCACACGTGGACGCACATTTAGGTTATGATGTTGTGATGTCAGCAGTGAAAGTCGACGCTTGCTGAATCGATCAGGCGTCGCACCAACCAGATTGCGGACTCCGCCCAAAAGCACTGAGATTACCCAAAAACAAACCAGCACAATCCGGGTTGGGGATGACAACACGCAAACGAACCTACGGTAAGAGTCTAAGGCATCTGTCCGGCATGATGAACGAATACTGGACACCGCGTACTCAAAGTGAAGCCAGGAAATTCACAATGAGGAGCAAGGACTATGGTGAGGGACACATGTGCGGAAAGCGCCAGATAAAGTGCACGTGGATCGAGGGCAATCTTGTGGAGTGAGAACCTGGAAGATGGGCAAGATTATTGTCCCCAAGAACAGTCGCAACCAACCAAAGGAATAGGACCGTCATTGAAAACGGCTGGCTCAACTATGTACTGGCGAAAGTGACATCTGGAAAGATAGACCCCGTGGAGTACAACTTCCAGAGAAGATACATGCAGACCAAAAAATCATCATTCAGCTGTAGCACCCTTTCGGTGCCTAACTGTCATGCCACCTGAAGGTTGCACGAGGGCTGGGATACTGCCAGGTTGCCCAAGCCTAGACAGGGGAAGTCGAGAGGCAGAGGTCGGGTTCGAACCATGGACCTTCTGATTAGTAAATTCGAGCTCTAACCACTTGGGCCAACTCGCCCCACCTCGACCAACAACACGCAAATGTGAACTGTACAACAAAAGAAATTTGACGTGAGTTAACTTTTAAAAAGGAAATCAGGACGTATTGTCAACAAACCAGTTGGCGAAGCCGAAGGAGCTCGGTTAGCCTTTTCCAAAGAAATACGTTTGTTATATTGAGCCAAAGCAAACACTCCCATCTACACAAAGGTTACGCGTTTTCACAGTGATTTCATCAGTTTTCGAGATGAGGTTGTTTTTTAGGAGATGAAAGCTTTCGATAAGCGCAGAACCGAACCCCAAGTAGCGTTGCAGAGACATACATAAAGGCATCTCTCATGTATATTCTACTGCACCAGTGCCAATAGTCGTCATTTTCAAAGTTGTATACGTGTTTGTGTGTGGCAATTCGGTCGAAGGCAGGATTTGACCGTCTCCGTCGCTAGAACGTGAACAGAGACCTAGTACAAGCGGTATGGATAATCGGAAAGCGCGTGTCAATCTTGGCATTATAAAAAAGTTGCATAAATTGAGTAGGGCAGTTGAATGACCTCAACTGTCGAAGCCGAATCGACGGACAGGTTTGTCGGTGGACGGATAGCAGTTACAATAGTCGTTCGGCTTAGCAGCCCACTAAGCGGCAAACGAAGACTCCCTTTACTTGTTCTATCCGAGCGGAATCATTGTATTTGGTGTCTCCATTCTTTTTGAGGATATAGCATGCACTGCATTCCATTCTATCATAGTTTTCTGAAGCATCTGCAGGCCCTTGCAGATATTAACACTGGTAAGCGGTTTTTGGCACACAGTTTCCAGACAAAAACACACGAGGGCTGGTTGCACGGGCTAGGCAAAAAAATTCGCAATTCCACTTCATAACGTCACTTAAGTGGTCAGCTAAGGAATTGAAGGTTCCGAAGGAATCACACGTTGTCTGATTGAGTATCACAAAATTTGCTATACGGTGTGAAAATAATATAATGCCGCTTCACGATTAAAGGTTCCCAAGAACGGCTCCGACGGTTTCACACCAACGATGAACTTATGTGGCATAGTAATTACACCGGTTACTTCTGAAGAAAATGGACACCACCTAGCTTGGGTTCAGGAAGCAGACAAATTTGAGGGTTGAGATCTGTTTGGTGTGAGTACCTTCAATCAGCATTGCCCGATTGGTTGTTACGCGTTACACGAGGATCGTTCAGTGGTTAGAGCGCGAATTTACTGACCGGAAGGTCCGTGGTTCGAACCCAATCTCTGCACCTCGACTTCTCATGTCTAGGCTTGGGCGACCTGGCAGTATCCCAGCCCTTGTGCTCCCTTCTGGTGGAATTGCAGCTAGGCACCGAAAGTGTGTTACAGCTGAACGATTATTGCTATTATTATTACGTTACGTGCTTCTATTCTGTCTTCGTTCTAGTCTCGACCTGGAACCAATCAACTCCTGCAGCAATATAATCGTTTGATGGATCATAGTCTCCTACCTACGATTTTCGATGTTGATCCTCATTCACCAGATGCCACGAAACGATGGACTCATTCGTTCCGCACTTTCAAAGCCTACGTTAACTCAATCAAGCCTGAAAGCCTAAATAAACTAGAAACTCTCGTACGTCACACTGACTTCAATGCAGAATGTACTACGATTCGGTGATAACCTTACTGGAACGACTTTATATTCGCCCGAAAAATATCGTGTATGCACGCCACCTCTCAGTTACCTACAAACAACCACTCGGTCAAAACATTGATCAGTTCGTCCAAAAACTGCAGTACCCGCCGTGGAACATACAAGCGAAGCAGTTCGAGATGTGTTGAAAACAGGACTGCAGTCGAACACCATTCGGGAAAAACTGTTAACGTGGGGTGAATCAGACCTTGATTAAGTTCACGAAGCCGCTCGAGCTTTCGAACTTGCACAAGAACAAGAACAATCTTACATGTGAGGACAATCTGTTACTCGTTCTATATCTACCCCTTCTATTGATGCCGAAAAAACGGTTTCTGCCATTGCACAACAAACATACTTTTGTGGGAACGACCAGCACCCTCGTAATAGGTGTCCTGACAGAGAATCAGTTTGAAAAAGTTGTGGAGAAATAGGGCATTTTCAACGCGTCTGTATATACCAAACCTCGAAATATCACGTGGGTTCAGCTTATCTTTTCGTTATTCTGTGCCGCTGCTCCCAATTGCCTATCCAAAACTACAACAGATATTTGGTGAACGGTGTTGCTGTCCGAGCTGTTATTGATAACGGCAGTTCCAGAAAATTCGTTTCTTCATCAAGCCTACAAGTTCATAAATAGAAACTACTTCCGTGTGATTCTGTGATAACAATGGCGTCAACGATACATTCATGTTACAGCAAAGATTACCTTGTGTTCATTTAGTACAAGAATGCTACATACGGACGGTTCAAAATTAGAGTAGTGCCGGACCTCTGTGCAGATGTCCTTCTCGGATATAACTTTTTGGGGTTACATGATAAAGTTGAAATTCCATTCGATGGCCAAAGAGGCACCCTAACTGTATGTGGCGTAACATCCGCGGAATCGGAACCCCCATCTTTATTTACTAGTCTTGCTGCGAACTGCAAACCGATCACCATTAAATCTCGTCGTCATACACCGGAAGACGAGCAATTCATACTAACCGAAAGCAGACCGAATGTTCACCGATGGCATAATCGGAGAATCTAATTCTCCAAGAGCGCAATTAGATCCACAGGAGACACGTGGTCATAGATTACAGCTAGACCATCAATCGCTTTACCTACCTTGACGCCTATACTTTACCAAGACTGCATCATATGGTCGAAACCAGCGCACGCTATACCGTCTACAGTACACTGGAACTCCTGAGTGCATAACATCAGGTTTCAATAATCAAGTCAGATAAGCCGGCAGGAACCTATGCCAGTCCCGGCGCATTCATTTCGGAGTGACAAACGAGGTTGTGTTTCCAACGAACGATAAACAATATCATCAAACCCGAACGGGTGCAAGACAGGTTCGCCTACATTGACAACGTTACTGTTCGCCATAAAACGAGAGCTGAACATGACCGAAATCTTAGGCATTATCTCGACGTTTCTAAAGCATACATTACTTTGAACGACACAAAAAGGAGCTACGAAACTAAAGAAATTACTTCAATCAATTGGAAAATGTTTATGCTCGACTTTGTAGTCATCGTTTCAGAGAGGTTTGCTTACCGAACCATAGCCACAGGGACAGAAACGTACTCATGTGGACACAAGGCACGCAAGGATGGACGAAAGTAACCACAGGTTGAGTAAAACCTTGAGTTCAATAAGTCCTGCATTCTCTATTTGTAGGAAAATCAACAAGGAGAGCTCAAGGAATGGAGAAGTTACATTTGCTGGCCAACACCCATTTGATTTATATTGATCGCATTATGATTTTAGGGACTTTATAGAATACACGGGGAAAACAACTGCCACAGCACCAAACAATGATTTCCAGGATTTCAAGAACAAAAGCGCTGCGGAAGGACACATCTGCTCATAAACGAAGTACTCAATTAAGTTTTAGCTTGAATTTCGTAATACACAATTTCAGGAACGCCTTGACTTAAAGCTAGACCATGTGGATGCTTAGAGAGTATCCTTTAATAAAAAGCGGAATAGAGACAGTCAGTTAATTGAGGAGTTGGCCATCGGTGTCCAATACACACAATACTGAAACCACCGCCATCTGAATCATGAGGACAAAAATCCAGCCCAAAGGACACCAAATCCCACGAAGATATGTAATCAGGAATGAAAGGATCGCAAACTTTAGTGACATAAAACTCATCGGCTCCCCGGCTGTTACCAGTTTGGCTTTTAGTAAGCAGCACGGATGTGTCATGGGTTGGTGATAATTAGTGTAGAGAGAGTTCCGCTGATCGGTCGGGTTGTCCAATTTTGCCGGAAAGTACTTGCAACGGTGCCTGTGCCGAAACGAAGCGACCTCCAGTATCCCGTCAAAATAAACGATACAGTAGAGCTTGGTGCACTTTTTTACGTCTCACAGGCAGCTGCTTCTAAATAAAAATGCCGGATAGATGGCAGTTTGATCTCCGTTGCAAAGCATATTCAATGGGTCTGTCTTCCTCATTCGAACATCAATTTCGACTTAACCGTTACTGGAGAACGAAGCCAAACGGCACAATGCTTTGTTGTCATGCCATAGTGAATCACAACTTGTATCCAGGAGATGAGGTCATGTCGACAGGAGATCAACGTGAATTTGAGATACAGGACGACCAAGTAGCTGCCACCGAAGAAAATAGATAACGCCGTCTAAGATCACTTGGAAGGTTCGGCACGTCCACATACACAACTCAGTTGATACCATAGGGCACAATTTATAAGCGGCCTAACACCTGTCCGCAATATTCCTCGATATTTACGACACCTACGACTTAACGGTTTTACCACGCCCGTCATCCGTTTAGGCATTGCCACCAACACATGAGGGTAAGATGCCGCATATGTTGCTTCGTTAGGTTGACCGCTACTGGGAATCATTTCCTAACGACGTTCTGTGTCCGAGTTAGCGGAGCAGTTACGCTGGGAAGTTAATGGCAAAAAGGACCGCGGATCAAAACAACGGCGTTGTTTCAGTTGTTCCTGTCTACGCTTGGGTAACTTTCGATCCCCATTATTCCTCCAAGTTTCACGGCGGCGACATTTCGCAAAGGTGCCATAGCTGAACGGCTATTTTTCTCGCGTTTCCTCGACGGGGTATTTCAAATGTCTCTTAGAGGAACACCTGAGTAAACTCCAGTAAATTCTACCACGAGAGATGTCTCCTGACTCCACTCCGTTTATTCGACGGTGTCATATGTACCACTTTCCTCCATCTCTTTTCAAACCATATAAGACGCCATAGTGAGGTGATGTACGGTTTGCACACTGTCCAAATGCCAACATAAACAGAATTTCGACGTTACGCACAAGCGATTGCAGCCCGTCCTGAGGGAGCCCACATAGTCCCAAGGTCCGATCCGAAGTCCCTATATCCTACGCGGGTCATATAAGGATATACTCATTTTCCCATCAAATGAACTTTTCGAACGTTCGAGGGCCACAAAAGAGATAAACTGTCCTCACCGAGAACAGCCCGAGCCATAAGATAAACCTAAACCAACCAGAGACATCTGGTTAGTCTGGCTACAAAAGTAAGTTCCCTCTCAAAACATCCTACACTAGTATGTTTGCAACACGTACAACAATAACTTTAGATGCATAAATAAAGATTAGAGTTTTGTAAAGTAATAGAGCAGACTATGTGGCGGAAAATTCCCGCTTCACGAGAAAATAAAGACAATTACAACCAAAAAAGGCTAACCTCACAGAGGAGAACCGCGACAGAAACTGTAGCGAAAATTGTGAAATAACGCGCTCTTGCTTCAGTTCACTATCAGTTCACTCAAAATCGAAATAATAGTGTGTCCAGTGTGTTACGGTATATGGCGGACTGTCGCCCAGGTTCTTACATAAAAGTGCAGCCGATGCCAAAATGTTGAAAGAGGAATTCAGATACCAGTGGGTTCATGTTTTCTGCATTGTCCTTCCTAAAAAACCTTACAGCTCCGCTGGCGCTTGGAAAATATCCACGTTTTTGGAACGTTACCGAAGTTGTGCCATTGATATGTTCACCTGGTGGCTTGTAGAGAAGCAGTCCCCACTAAATTCAATAGGTCGTCGTCCCTGACTTCTCATAACTTTTTTGTACTGGGGGGACGTGATGCACCGCTAAGGGCGATGCGATATGTCAGGGGCTTCGATGCCAGGTGGTAACAACCAGACATGCACTGAACATTGCGGAGTAGACCACCACCTTCAGCACCGGCTTGCGCAGCATCGTTAAAGAAGTCTCAGCTTCACTGACGAAAACTGTTGTCTCAGTGCTGATCTGCTTCGAGAAACCCCTGGTTTTCGGACGGTTTACGTTGTAGCAAAATCGTTGAGGGTAGTGAGTGGTTTTGTAGAGGCAGCTTCTGACTCTCAGCTATCAAACGGTGAATGCATGGATAACCGCTTTCATCTAACTCCCCTGGTTAAAAAAGCGCCAGCACGATGCCTTGTACCAATAAGAACGTTTCCACCCAGCAAGCTGGCTTGCCTTGCGGCCTTTAAAGCAGATCCTATCAGCAGGTGGTTATTATTGGTTATTATTGCGTGTGTGTGGCCGGGAAGTGTCAGATGCGACCGACAAACTATGGCCGGCCAGGGCACCGCACACCTATAGCTAGGTTTCACATTCAAGCATGAATGCTGAACGAGACAGAAGGGCCAACAGTGACAATGAAGAAGTTACCAGGTGTCGGCAGTCACGTATCTTACCTCATATATTCTGCTGTATGCAGCGGAAAATGTGACTTGGATGCTGCCAACACAAAACGGTTGATGTGTCATTAAGGCACATTCGGTTGTGCGCTTCCTGTCTGAGGCAAGCAACGAGTTAGAAGGCCCCCATAACCATCGAATTATCACCTAATTTGCAGTGAGCACCATCCGCTCAGCTTCCATAGGACAGCATGGCGCTGACATCAACTCGGCCGCTGCGCTAATCTGGTCTGTGCAACGCATTAAAAAACCTCACTTTTCACGTGTGTGCATCTGCAAAAATTCGACAATAAACCCGTGTGGAGTCCAGTATTGTTTTTTTCCCATCCCTAATTATTCCCCAGAACCACCCTCGGGGGATTTTGTAGGTATATGTCAAACCAAAATATTTCCAGCACATTGAAATGTCTATTGCATAAACCAACCACCGTTTACGAAAAATTACCCGTGCGATAAAACGTCTGCAACCGCCATAGCACTGCACGTGTCACAAGTTGATGTTTTTTATTGTATACAAAGAAAAGCTCAGAAATCTAGTCAGGTACTCAAGTTTCTTGGTTCAGATGTACGTACACTTTGGATAATGTGTAACCTCTGCCAAGGTAAGAGTAGTCGCACAACACAAAAATAACGGGCCCACGAAAAAGCAGTAGGTAAGCTGCCGTCTGTGTACGAAAAACGTCCGGGCTGTCCTTCCCTGTTTATTTATGATTTGTTGCAACGGTTCTTTTTTAGCGCGTTCAGATACTTACCGAGATTTAGGCTTATATTGTGGGTATCTTTGGGAATTTCCGCGTCTTGAATTCGGGTTCTATGTTCAGCTAGCACTAAGTTGCTGCTCAAGGAAAGGCTCTTAGATTCTCGGATCCACACGACCTTGAACGTGGCTTCAAGCAGTCAGCCCAGGAAGCTCACTGTCATCGAGACAATGGCGGAACATGCATAAATATCTAATGTATAGGAAAACCTACGAACTGAGGGTCCCGTTATGTGGCGGCAGACGAGCCGCTGTCACCGGTTTTGCACATAGAGCCAACCCTGCTTCCCTGAAATCAACACACTGATCGGTGCAGACAAACTTACGCACACTGTTGGTAATGCGTTGGACACGCACGTTACACACACGTTACGCACACTGTGGAAACATTATCAATATTCGATGTTCTCCTCAAAAAGCCACTTAGGGCGAAACCAGCTAGGTGCTTTGTGTGACAAACCGGGGCTGAATTTCCAAATTGACAATATTTTTATGCCGGTGCACGTCTGCCATCAATATTGGCTGAGAAGCGTCTGGTAATATTACTCATACCTAGCACAAAAGCAGACACGAATATGCGTAATGCACTACTCATAAGGTTGCTGAAAATTCTTCGACAGCCTACGACCGTTTTCGCTCTTCTTGGGGCTCATCAGGTAGGCGCAGTCCTCGAGTATCCGTCAACCTTATGTTCTACTTGAATCCAAATTGACCTGTTCTTCGAGAAATACACTAATCTGCAAATCAATTTGGTCTTGCGAGAACCTCACCTGTAAACATCAAAAAACGGGAGGTTCAGCTGGGTTCCAGGTGAGTCTCTCGCAAAACCAAATTAATTTGCAAATTAGTATATTTCTCGACAGACACGAATATGTTCCAAAATGTGACATCAAGATGCCCGTCATCACAATTACACGCACGTAGCCGGCAACATTGTGTGCTATGGGTTTCCACCAGATCCAGCCAAATCCCTGGTGCGGTCAACCTGCTCCTTTTTTTCTGCCAAAGGGGAGCCTAAGAAGAAAGCTGGGAATGCCTAATTCAAGCGTCCACTAGCTTCGAGGCACTGGCACTTTCTCGACCGGCAAAATCGGCCAATGAAAAATGACTTTCCAGGGATGTCAAGCCAGATAAATATTCTGTGACCGGAATTAACTCACGGATTCACGTATACACGGATTGATACACAGGACAGAGGCTTTCGCTCAATCTTACAAAGTCGGGCTTGTTTCCATCGGTCAGCGGCCGCCGTTCGGCTGAAAGGCACAAGCAAAAAAAGGGTGTAGCACCACTCTTTTAGTTCTCTACAATTTACCCCGTAGGACTGGAGTTTGTGGAGCAAAGAGACGTGTGAAGCTTAATCGCATGGCTGTGAGAGGCTGGAAAATATGGCAGCCGTTATGACTCCTTCGTCCTCAGCCATAAATACGAGCATGTTCATCACGTAAGAAGAGTTTGGGAGAAATCCGCGTTGGACTGGGGGTAGAAAATTGCGGACTTGACGTGCCTGGGTCAGCGGTGGTCAACCCTCAACACAGAGTCCTGGGTAATTAGGGGGATTTCATTTTCTCTATACTTTCCATTTCATCAAACGTCTACAGATCAGCTTACACTCAACAAATCGGTCAGATTTTTGCACTGAAATGCTGGTCATCCAAGGCGGCTTAATAAGTGAGAATGTGTGGGCTTATGTTTTTGAGGCGTTTAACAGCACCTGAGGTAATAATAATACTGACGGGACGATCATTACGGTTTTATAGCAAGCCACATCGCTTGCTGCCGGATGACCGCAGGACAGTTGTAGCCATTGGGCGGGACACGCGAGGATCGGTACATATGACTGGTGGAGAACTACAAACCGATAAATAGCAAACAGCTCATATGGATCCTTAGGCGAAGAAAGTAACGCTGCTTATCCGGTCTGGCGGGTCGCATATTACTGCACTCTTATGCTCATCTATGCCGGGCGCCATATCTTACTGTAATACGGGTAATGGTGTTTGTTCCCAACATTTGGCTGGCATACGGTCACACATGTTCATAACGTTGCCACCAGAATAAAAATATGACTGGCGGTGTTTGTGGGAACAGAGGATTGTGGAGAAAACTGATTGTGTCATAAACAGTGTGCACTAGCCGAGGTAGGCGTGGTTAACCCCAAACCGGCACCTGCAGGGAAGCACAGTTACCTTTGTTTTTTGGGGGATGGGGGAAGAAGGAGGAGTATCGAGCTGAACCAAGATCAGCTCGTACGAATTTGTAGGTGGCGGGCAAAAACAAAGCGAGGGAGGGCGAAACAAGAAGCTTCATGCTTGAAACATGACAAGAGTGCAGATTTTGGAAAATGAGCAATTATAATCACTGATCTGCTGGAGCAGCAGAGTTGGCGTAATCAAGCCGGTCAATTTGAACTAAAACCTAAAACCGCCGCTAGAGCTTCGTGACCTGGGACTGTTGGGCTTATGATCAGGGTCACAAAAAGCGTAAGGGGGATGATGCAGTGGAGAGATTAGGATGCCTATGCCGAATTGTAGTGGGTACAGAGGAATTCTGGCGCAGGTTTCAAACAAAACGTAGAAGGTTCCCGCGTATGTGTATCATTCCCGGGTCAGTTGGGGAACAACTGCTTCCACTTCTTGAGAGCTGCCCACGCCCGATCTACTATAATGTATGCTGATCATTTATTCTATCTCAATACTGAAGAAATTCTAACTCGCCGTCTGTCTGAATGACCTGAGCTGGTTTTCTTTGACCACCACAACCTCTCTAATTTGGAGTGTGCGCAGTTCAGAACCCTTGTGTACTGGCAAATGTTTCGGTGCCAACTCTTCTTTTGTCTGCTCCTCATAAGTTGGTCTCTGTATCCTTCATGAAACTCCCACCATAAGTCCCCGGACCTCCTAGAAGATATTCATGAATTGTCCAGGGGACTTGTTTCGTGCCTGCCTGCAGTGTACAACATAGGGTCGAACATGAGCGCGCTAAAGGAGATTAAAATAGCTGAACTAAAGCTTATCACCGCCGCTTCCGAAAAAAATATGTTCAGTTTCATGGTTCGCCACCAGGTTACCATGCACTGCAAGTACGTGTTCTGCGGAGTACCAGCTGCTGGATCCATCACTTGTGACCACAAGTTTTTGGCAGTCAAAAATGCGCGCCAGTTGTTTCCACTAAGCATCCCCATTCTAGCATTGATAGGAGATTCCAGGTGTTGGCTCGGCTTGTTTGTTAATGAAAACTATGCCAAAGGCTCTCTCATTGTCCCTAGAAGCTGAGAGGTATTGCGGAATCGCTGAGAGAACCCGGGTCACTAAACTCGTGGATCTCTGCTAATTCCAACTTTCAAGCACCGGCGGAGTTATCCAGGGTAGCGCTGTTGACCCCTAACTGTTCTTGCTATACAGCAATAATGCCACTAAGCCAAGCACCCATGGAAGCCCTTTGCTGTTCGCTGACAAAATTGAGATAGCTCATTTTGAGACAGGGGCACTATTTCCACTCTAGCTAGCATTCAGTCCTCCCGGGATTGTTCCTTCCTCTGTTCTTCTAACTGTGATCTTACTTCCGCCGTTGCAAAATGCCACGCTTTACCGCATTTCGTGTCCGAACCTAGACAAAATATTTCCTACTACAGAGGGATCCACCATACCTTTTTTTATAAGAACCATTGAGCGTCTGGCCAAAGTCACAATAATCAATTTCCCCCTGACAAGAAGTGTCATAGATGACAGGCAGTACAGGTTCCTGTTTCAGAGGTCCGTCGGTGGTTGCCAGCTTCACTTCTCTGTGACCATCATAGAAGCCTACGAAGCCAGGCACTCCACTATGAGAGTTTGCCTGGATATCCAAAATAGCTTCTGACCAGGTCCCTCGAGCATCCCTGGCACATAAACAATACAGTTCGCGTTCCGGCTCGTGTGTTGGCCACCACCTCTCTCTTCCAAAGGAACTATTATGCCCGCTTCCACAACAGCGACACCAGTGAGTCACTACAGTTTCACTGTATGCCGTGTTTTTGATATCCCTGTTACCATTTACCCGCTCTGCTAGTTCCTCCATTTCATCATCTACACTTACGCTTTTGTGACCCTGGCCACGAGCCCAATAGTCCAAGGCCGCGAGGCCTCAGCGGTTGTTTTTGGCTTCAGTTCAATTTGATCGGCTGGTTGATGCCAACCTTGCTGCTTCACCAGATCTGATATTCTGGTTTCTGATTTTCAACAGCTTACATTTCTCTTGTCATATTTCAGGCAAGAAGCCTCTTGTTTTGCCCTCCCTCGCTTTGTTTTTGCCCGCCACATTCAAATCCTAACGATCTGACCTTGCTTGATGTTCTCTTCGACAAAAGAGCTTCCCTGCTCGTGCCGGTTTAGTGACGACCACGTTTACATTGGATACAGCTCACCACCTACGGCGCTGTCCTCTTTCCTTACCCAAAACCCCTGTACTCCAGTCCCGCCAGTCATGCCTTTATTCTGACCGTAACCTTATGATCATGCCTGACGGCATGCTCCCACAAGTTGGGAATAAACATTTTCATTATTAATATTATTATTATTAAGTTCGGCGGCGCCGGGACCTTAGTTCGGTGGTTCGCCTCCTGACTCTCTGACAGGACGCAAATAACAAATTAGGGACAAACAATCCTCTCCACTATAGATAACCAGTGGAGTCATCCAAGGAAGCGTGTTAGGCCCCACCCTTTTCGTAAGGCATATCAATGACGTCTTCGGCGCAGTGTCCCATGGTAAAGCCCCCACTTCGCGGACGATGTAAAAATCACCTAAACATTTTCTCCCTCTGATAAAACTCTTGCCTTTCGCCAGATCAGCAAGGCTTAGACTGTCTGACTCGGCGGTCAAGCGTCCCCAGCCCAAGCTCCTCTTCTTCCTATTTCCATATAGATTCCTGCCGGTGCTTCCAGTTTGATGATGCGTTTACAATTAATTGAAACCCTTTCGCTTATTCCACAGAGAAAAAAGACCTTGGTCCCATATACTCTTGTACATTCACCTTTTCCCACCAAGTCCAGTTCCATGTTGCCCGAGCATGTAGGCTCAGCTTTTTATTATTGCACTTTTTTTACCCTGGAAATAAAGTGGTCGCAATTTTTTAGCTATGCGTGCAACCAGTCATGAAATTTTACATCGCATTCTCTCGCCTTTACACATCAAGTTGTAGAATAACACCTGTGAGCGTCCAAAGCTTATTGACGAAGAGCTTTTTCCACAGTTCAGATCTCCCTCCAATCGCTCTTGCGGACAAATATTAGACCTTGAACCACTATGGATCAGACGGCTTAAGGTAAATCTAAATTTCCTATAATGTCTGCTACACCAAAATTCCTTCATATCACAGGCTAGACCAAACTTTACCATACGTCCTTCCCTATAGATTGCTTAACTTTAGCAGCCACTTAATGTGCCTTCCAGCTCGTTTAACCTACGTCATTACTTCTTTCTAGTTTACTGCGCTCGTATCTGGAACAGTCTTTCCGAGAGGCTACAAAATAACACGCAATATAATACTTTTCACAATCCGCGGATAAATCCTTACTTGCAGAGCTGCCGCCGCCTTCCTTAATACCTGCCTAACCTCCGATTTCCTCGATGAATCGGGTCCCATGCAAATTCGTGTTAACGGGCGAGTAAAGGATCCCGCCGTTATATTCTGCTATCCCCTTGACTTGCTTCACGCCACTGTAGCCCGTAAAATTTATGCTTGATCTGAATGTGTTGTGTTACTGGCCTGGTTGTTTTTTCCTCCCAGACAAATTATACCTTCTTCTAGCCAAGTACCTAGCCTGGATTACTCTGTCGGCTCTGGTTGATGAATGATACTCTGTCTTGTCTGGCACTGACCAACACAAACCAAACCAAAGTCAGTGTTTTTTATTGGTAGAGCACATTGTACGGTAGAATACATGTAGTCTATCTGATGGTGTGCTTCACAGCCGACTAAACACATATATAAAATTTTGCGGTACGCTTGCGCTCGACGTGCTGGCTCAGACCAACGCTTAATCGCCGTTTATCCAAAAGCACCCACTCTGAATATCATCATTCCTTCGTCATTGTCCGATTGATAGCTACAAGCTCACTTGCCTCATCTGCCACCTACCTTTACCGGCGTCTGTTTGCTGGTTGCTTGTCCTAAGTGATAGGGCCGTTTCACTTGCCTGGCTTTCCCTCGACCGGAAAAGTATCTGGTGGCTGGAGTAGTTTATAATTGCACAAGCCACATTGAGGGCCGCTTAGTGGTTTTACACCTTACAGTTCTGGTAGCATGCACGAGGGTTGAAAGCCTCGTGTGGTGTTCGCGCACGATCTGCAGGGATGGTCACCCTTTTACAACGCACCATTATGCGTTTGTATGCCCGCTACCTCTCTAATAGCACGGAGGCATCGACCATCACTGGCGGTTCTGAGTCTGGCCTTTAAATTCAGGGCATTCACAAAAGGGCACTGTCGTTTTCTGTTTTTTGTTGCTGGTGTCAGACTTTTCTAGGTCATGTCATTTATCCAGCAAAGCCATAAACTACAGATGGTAAAACTGGCCTTTCGTCTGTCGAAATGTGATTCTTTAAAAATACATACTCGGGATAGCCTGGGTAGCTCTGCGATGCATACGGTTCACGTGGACGCGCACAGCCTTAGCTTTCTTCGTCATATTTGTGGTTGAACCGCACCAAAGCCCACCTCGTCGACCAAACGAAACACGCGCACCCAGTCACTGTTCCCAGGAGTGGAGTAACATTGTATATACATATATATACAACGAGATTCCTAACCCCCTACTACCAGCATACAAGGCTAGCGCATAAGTGCAGTCCGCCATACACAACTTGCTGATTAACGCCGATAGCAATACACCAGTTTATGGCGATCATTTCTCCTACAATGACGTTCCGTTCTAGATTGAAGTACTGTCCAACTCACGTAATAACTTCCAAAAATCTCGTCCACAATCTTGGAAATTCTACTTCCGTCAGTTCTTGTGTTTGATTTCCATTACCACATTACTCCTCTGCTCATCTGTAACGATTTTTTCCGTCTCTCGTGCTATAATAGCATATATTGACAAACTAAGCCAGTCTTTGATCGCTAGGCTGCTAAGTGCAAAATCTACTCCTATCCCGTTTTATTTAATCACTTCTTACCAACACCCTAAATGTGGCAAACGTTCAGTATTTTCCATGTTTATGGACCTTATTCTAAATGGTGCCTCCTATAACTCACCGGGTCATCCCATTTTTTCTTTTTCCCAAGCTTCGACCTTAGGTAGTACCTGTCTCTGTCACCCTGTCTGGCCTCATCCACTCCACCTGATCTGTGCTTTACATCCAGAGGGATCACCATCCGAAACAAAATAATACCTACATTCTCACATTGGCTTTCTTCTGCCTCTGCTGTTCCCTTGGCCAACTCAAAAAATCCTGTCTCTCGCAGAATTGCACATCCCAGGCCGATCACCTCAAGCAAGACGTCTCTCAGGGGTTGTCCAAAAGCCAAAATTTGTTAGCGCAATGATGGTACTGCACTGCCATGCCCAGCTTCATAACATAACCGCGGCTATTCACTTGCTGCTTTTGACCGTGCCCTCTCACCCACCCGTTCCCTTACTGCAACTACGAACAAACTCATAATCGGCCCCCATCCGCTTCCGGGACGCGTTTATCCTGGTCTGCTGAACCTTCCGTTCGAATCTAAACATCTTGGTGACTTTTATTTTGTGCTCTTCACAAAGTTAATACTTTTCTGTGTCGTTTGCTTTTCGTCTTGTGCGTTAGCACCAACTTCCTCCTTCAAGGAAATTTTACACCAGCAGTGACACTAGTGGGTCTCTACAGCTTTAATGTACACTGTGACTATGAAATTCAGATGCTGAGATTTCTGCTACCGTTTATCCGTGTTGACAATTCCTCCACACCATCATCCCCATTTACGCTTTTCGTGATCCTGATATTAAGCCCAACAGCCCAAGGTCGAAAAGCCTCAGCGGTGGTTTAAGACTTCCGTTCAGATTGACCGACTAGAACGCGGTGGTCCTGCTGCCGCACCAGATTCGTTTTTCTGGTTCCGTAATTTTAGAAGGCTGAAGTTTTATCATCGTGTGCCAGTTACGTTTCCTTTTGTTTTACTCTCTTTCATTTTGTTTTCGCCCGTCACATCCAGATGGTTATGATCTGATCCTGTCTCAGCTAAATATGTTCCCCAAAAGGCGACTCGTGCTAGTAACTGTGCTTCTTCGTCCATGCCAGGTTTGGGGGTGACCACTTCTACATCGGATAATGCCCACTGCTTGTGACACTGTCCATTTTCCGTGCAGTTTTAAGTACCTAAAAATCTCACCAGTCGTGCTTTTTTTCTGACTGTAATGATCAAGCCTGACGGTATGCCACGCATTTGTTACGAATAAAAATTATTAGTGTTATTAATTCCTGATTCCTCCTGGAATGCTTATTCCTAACAGACTCTCGATCTACGCTCTATCTAAAGTAAGAGGCATAGGTCTTGGGTATTCGTGCTCTTTTGGTGCAGAGTGGCGAGAGCCAACAAGCTCTACGCTTTGCTCTACCTATCTTTCCGCAGTAGCCCATGTTGAGTTGCCATCTTTATGCAAATTATATGGACCATTATGGAATATAGCCCTGAATTCGCTCCACTTTATTCACAAGCATGTTAGACCGCCGTGGAGAATGTGCAGCGCTCATTTGCGAAGTTCTTGTTTCCGGCGTTATCCGTACAATATCGTTCCCGCTGATTATCTTTTTAGTTGGATGGGGCGCAGTAGGTTAAACCTAGGCCTTCTACATCGCCTAATCAACCGACGGGCATACATACCTGACTGCGCCCTGAGTTTTACTCCTACCCTCTCTATAATGTCCGCAACTCTGAAGTGCTGCTCTCACTATCAACATCTCAAACTCCCTTTAGACAAAACTTTTCTTTTTGCCCGTATTATAAACTAACGAACAGACTCCTTCCTCAGACTACACCTTCTCATGTAGACCTTCGAACCGCCCTCGCTTCTTACTTTTGCACCAAAGAAGCCGAGCGTCTTGCCGCGCCCCAACTTAAACTTGACACCTTTTGAAAGAGACCCCAGGCCTTTCTAAGTTGAACTCTCACCGCAACTGCCCTGGTACTTGGCCAAAGCATGTACACCTACCAGCTTGAAACTTCTAATGTTAACCAGCCATGAATCAGATTCCCTCCTAAGCGGTCTTGGCCATGGATAACCCACTTACCTATCAACTATGCGGAAGTTTCACCGACTGAAACCGCATCCACGTGAGCACCCTGAAGTGCCTTGGCCATGGATAACCCACTTACCTATCGAATATGCGGAAGTTTCACCGACTAAAACCGCATCCACGTGAGCACCCTGAAGTGCAGAACTGTTTCCTAGTGTCTAGTGCCTGCCATCGTAACGGTTCTCCACATAACCCATTACATGTCTCTACATTTGGCCTTAAGCTTCTGTGCCCAGAAGACTTATTCCTTGTTCTCTCAAACTGAGTCCCATCCTCTGGTAACTCTGCTATCTCCATTTAATATCTGGTGCCTTGGTTCGTCTACACCTAACTAACAATAACCACACCGAAGTCACATCTATTCACCCTCCAGCACTATTCCGCCTCCGCTGATCACGCGCGGTGCACACACATTAAATGATGTGCCTGAGGCTGCGTAATAGATAAAATTCTCGCTTGGCCCTCCACCGCATTCATTCACACGCACCGCGATGCGCCTCTGCTTGACGTGCCGGTCCACAGTAACAGCTCATCGTCGCTCAGCTGGAGTGCACAGGCCCCAAACACTTCCATTCTACTACAGTGGCTCAAATGGTGGCTGTCTTTTCACTTGCCTTCACTAATTGCCTGTTCCGGTGGTTGTTTGCTGTTCGCTTGTTCGAACCGACTAAGCTGCTTTACTGATCTGGCTTCTTCCCGGACCGGATAAAACGTCTGGCGACTGGATTTACTCATTATTGCATAAGCCGCAATTATGACTACTTGGCGGTTTGTCACCGCGGATCTGGTAGCATGCACGAGAAATGAAAATATCGTAAGGTGGACAGGTAGATCCCGCATGGAAGGTCGTCCTTTCACGTTGCATCTTGGTGTTGGTGTATTCGCAACCCCTTCAGTAGCACGGGTGCATCGCCCACCGCCGGTAATTCTCAGTTTGGACTTAGGTTCAGTAAATCCGTAAAATAGCGCCATTGTTGTTTGTCTGTAGACTTCAGTTTGCAGTTGTCCCGGTTGTCCTTTGTATGGCAAGGCCAAAAAGTGCAAGCACAGGAAAACCCTTATTTAGTCTGATATTTTTAAATGCAATGGGAGGCCCGAAGATACTCTGCGATGCTCCTGGATAAGATCGACGCGCAAGGCATTACCACCTTATCTTACAGTTGCAGCACCCCAAGTCCACCTCTCCATTCAAACATAACACTCATGTTCGTTTTTTCCCCAAAATGATCATATACATACAAAATATAAAGACCTTAAGGATGGCGCCTACTGGCTTTTTTACGCACCATTTTTTGCTTGGAGCTGTCAGAAGTGACCCACTACCTGGTGAAACACAATCTTCTCTTTTTTTCAGTCCAATTCGTTAAATTACAGTCTATTCCATAAACTCGGAAGCCCTTACCCAACGAATCATTATCTGTGTGCTGCCTGCCTTCATAGTAACTACCCTTTTGAACAACAGAGACCCTCTGGTTGGATTCTTTAACTAACCTAAAGATTACTACAGCTCACTGTCTTACTTATTTTGTCATTGCTTGTGTCAACTAGGTCAACGGGCAATCTCTCCGCTTGCCACTCCGATAGCTAATCCATCATATTCTTAAAATCACACAACTACTCTCATCCCGGCTTTACCTTTTCTGACCGACTAACGCTTAGTGCAACCACAAGACACAACCACTACTACTAATGGTAGTCTCTTGCATCGCTATCTGAATGTATTGCTTATTCTCCGAGCAGAGGCAAACTAATGGGGATGTGGTGTGTACTCATACCACGTCGGCAGCCTTAGCAAGTATTTGGTTGTTAAACGGTCAACAAAAATCCATTCTTTCGTAGCTCCGTTTGGCTAGCCAATACCCACTTTAAGAATAGTTTTAATTGGACACCACATTATCTGATGCCTTTCGGCGCTCACCAGACGATACTCGTCTCATCCCCTTCCTTCTCTTCCCAAGCGTCAAATTTCGGCAGTAGCTGCTCCAGATGCCCTGTATGACCGTCATTTATTTGATTTGGCTGGTTTTTGGTTCACGCCTACATGATCTCCCACTAAATCAAAATTACAGATGACTCGAAATCTGCCTGGCTCAACCTGTGTTGATCTCCTCGTTTTGCCCATATGCAGTCTCTACAGGGATGCCTATCTCATGTCTGTTCACCGCAGTCTTGACACCCATCACGTGGTTGAACAGAAGCCAGAGCATATCAGTGCAACTATGGTAAGGCACTATCACCCGGTCTGATGGTATTCCCGCAACTGAATTTCTCTCACGTTCAACCGTCACCTTTCGCTTACTAGGGCTTGTAATTGCATATGCGAGCAAGTTGTTTATCTGGCCCCAACCGCCTCTATGACGACTCCGCTGTAACCCGCTGAAACTTTCGTTCGGATTTAACCAGCTCCGTTTTCCGCTGCAATTTTAATCCACCCTTTCACAATTTTAGCGATTTTATTTGCGGTGTCCTTTCAGCTCAATGCGTTAGCACGAAAATATCCATCGAAAATATCCTTTATGCCCGACTTCTCCACAACAGTGACCCCAGTGTATCTGCAGTGTTTTAATATTAACCATATTTTTGAAACTTAACCCGTCATTTGCTTCCACTTCGAATTTTTCAGTCATCATCTTCAATTTTGCTTTCTGCGCCCGTGGCCATGTACTCAACCGCCCAAGGTCACTCATGGCCCGCAACGATCTTAGGGTTTTAGTTAAAGTCAACGTCCAACGAGTTCGGTCTTGTGAGTGATATTACATCAATCAGAGTCTTCCGCTCTAATTCTGTTACCATATGCTCTCCGGCGGCCCAACGACCCAACGGCGAACATCTCTACTGACCAGCTTAGATCTTTTTTGCACCTGATGTATCCGTGGTGCCTTTTGGGGTTGGGTTCTTCCACATGCGCAAACTCGTGCTTAGATGAACAACGGCTTTTACTTGCTGCAACTTTTGTATTACGAGAACTCATTCGTTTATAATAATCTCCAAGGGTGTTTTTTACCATATACATGGGAACCCTGAACTTTACGGCCCCCAAAGGCCTGTGATACAGCCTTTCCGACAATACCCAAGATGTCAGCTTCTTAAAAAACCAGACCTGCTCTAGGATGCTTCGTAAGATCTTAGGGCCCTTCGGTTTGACAACACGATGCACTGATCAGCACGGTTGAAATCTTTGCCCTAATCTAGATGAGGATCCTTCGTGGTGAGCTGGGTTAATTCATACATAAAGCACGATATATTCTTGGGAGACCAACAGTCCTTGCGAAATCCATCTTATCACCTATGTTGGATGTTCTGAGATTTTATTCGAAAATGTTTATCGTGGCAGTAAACCTTCTTTTCGTCGTTTATATCGGAGCCTTTCCTGAATTAACTGTTCTTTGCGGCCGCCACGAAGACCCTTCACACAGTTGTAATTCCGCGAAATTTTTTGAGTCTTCACCTGTAGAACAAACTTTGGCGAAGTTTTGCGCGCGTTGTTGATCACTTTTGCCACTTGGTTTGCGCGCATTCTCGCCGCAAATCCCAAGCAAATCAGTGCTTTCTCCGGCTATTCTGTTTTCAAAGCCTGTCGTAAGCTTTTAAGGTTTTCGTTGGAGTTCCATCAATCCGTCCAACAGTACAGAGAGAAGTAGCCTATAATTGGTTGTTTATCTTTGCATGTACGCACCTTTGAACATGTAGTACTATATTTCAACGCTAACTCTCAAAACTTCGTGATCTTTAGCTAATAGCTTTCTATGTTACTTAGTTGGATCTTTCAAAGTTCGTCAGGTATTCCTCAGTACTCAAGTTGAGCTATTTTTCCTGGACCTACGAAGAAAGACTACAAGAAATGAAAATGCTCGGTGTCAGAAGCATATTGAAGAATGACTCCACTTACCCTGCATTCCTCGCACGAGAGGTTTTGCCTCTCGTCCTGCACCGTCCACAACGTAAACGGAGCATGACCTCAGTATTTTTGTCTTTCCATTTTGTCTGGTGATGACGCGGCATCAGGTGTAACGTGAATTACTATCCAGAAATATGACAGTAAGCGGAAGTTAGGGACGTTAAAAAGCCTAGCGATAGGTTTGCGGTGGCTAAATAGCACTGAGGAAGTGCCAAAACGAAAAGCACCAGTTTATTTTCAAATGGAATTTTCTTAAAACTGCTCAGCTGGAAGTAGAATGGTAACGAACAGTATTATTACAAACCAAAATGTACAGACAACTAGGGGATGCGTCCACTACAAAAAGCGGCGCGGCCGCCTATAACGAGTTTGGTTCCTCCTAAAAGAGACGGATAATTCAAAATATGTAGGTTTTAGAATTTTACGGAAGACATTCAGTTAGCCCATCCGAAGAGCTGTAGACGACAAACAACGGCTTATATATATGACTCATTAGTGGACCAGCCAGGCTAAGACACCTACGAAAGTGACTGCTTCGTGAGAGTCATGAATATCCTTTATGAGGTGCTCGGGCGGCCCAACGACTTGGTATAACATTTCACTGATGAATTGATATTTGAAGTCCACGTAGCTGCAGAAACCAGTGAACTTTCTAAAGAAATATATTGAATACAGATGTTTGTGGAATCGTTCTACACGTGCGTTGCACTGATGATGTGAACCGTTCAACCAACTTAGAGCAAATGTATCTCCAGCGTGAGTGGATGGTGATAAGTGAAACTGCGCACGATCTGAAAGGGTCATCCCTTGATCAGTTCTTTTAGTTACCTGAAGAAGTACATAGCCAGCAAAAATGGCGTGAGCAGCCAAATAAATGTACTGTTTGTGCATGCAGTAGAAAAGCAAGGCGTTCTATTCAAAGGACAATGTTTCTTTGACCACAAGCCAACGTCGTTACTTTCAAGGCTTCAAGTTACCCTATATGTAGGGCCCACCTCTCCTTATGCGTTTTTTTTTAATCTCATAACAGTTTCTGAGAGGAAAAGCTTGTGCGTTGTTGGAACGCGAGATGTTTTTTTTAATCTAACCAAAGAGTGAGCGAATATGGACCAATATCACTGCGGTATACGAAGATTTGTCAGACAACTCATCGGCTCCTGCAAAACGATGCTCACATAAAGCCGTTTGTTAAAAAGACTGAGAATTTAAACGCTAATTCCTGCGCACCCTGTTTGTCCTATTTTCCTGTGCCATGCTTTAGCAATGTAGAAGATTCCGCCTTTGGTGTCAACTGAAGTCGCTAATCATACTTGATTTCGAGAAGCCCCAACGGGCTTCTGGCTGAACTCAACTCACAGAGCATCGTAGAGGACTACAATAACTTTAAGTCAAAAACCTTTCAGAAAAGATAACCAATCCAATATAGAAACTGAGCATTGTGCCAACCAGTGAAGTCACAGGAGACCAAAACCGCCCCCGTTAGCACCGTCTGCGAGGCAACATGCCCACTGAAATTGCATTGGAAAAAATGTCATATGATAAGCGTCATTTTATAAGGCATACACCAGCAGCAAAGCAGCTCCAGAAAGCAGCCGAATGTATCGTTGGCACTATTTGCCTAGATCATCCTTTGCTAACTGAATATCGGAGGTGGTAAAGCCACTAATCCGAGAAGGCCAAGAAGACTATAGAATGCGGCCTGTTTTGTTTGCCTGAGCTTGAACTTAGAAGTCTAAGATACGAAATAAGCCGTCTGCGTTGACTGTAGACAAGCAAGCGCTGGAGCAATCTCAGTAATCTGCAGGCCTTCCGAACGGTCAATGTTATGTTCAAAACCAATGAGATCGTGACTAGCATGATTTACCGGAAGGCAAACAAGTAGCCGGAAACGACTATTTCGTGGAGTCATCCATTTGGCAAGTCAGCAAAAGCATGTGAATCGCCAGGACAGTGAATAGAGCAGATTTTGTTAAGAATGTCTAGACCAGTGTTCTGGTGTTAACCGATGGTTTGATCAGAAGGTGGCTGCATAGATTATGAAATTATGTTTTGTTCCGCGAATTTGCAGCCTTTCCCACGCCAAATGAGTTTAAAAACTTACTAAGATTCCAGGCTTTACCTAAGACGAATAAAAAAACGGTTCCGTGAACAGGTGAGGCAAACGATTCCCCGTGGATAAATTTGTATCAAAATTATTTGTGCCAAATTGATCGTATTATTATTTGACGACCGGATGGTTTATGTTGATTGCCGCTGTGGATCAACGGCAATCAGCAGCTATGCTTCTATTCTGTGTTGGCTACTCATGAGGAGCGCGATTTACGCCTGTTTATTATATGACGTTTTGCTTCCTTGCTGCTGATTTCCAGCATTTTTGCTCCCACTTAAGGTTTGTTTGGTCACTGGTGAATGCTGTCAATATTTTGTTGCCTGTCAGTCTTAGCTTCCAAGTCCGTACCAGCTTTGCCTATTTTTGAGTGTCTACTCTGACGGAAAATGGACCAGCCGGGGACTGAACTTGAAGCCATCGGATGAAAGGCGAGCGTGTCATCCTCTACACCAACCGGAAGTCTCAAGAGACTCTATTCTTATATTACCTTTACATCACGTTTGCCAGATAGCTTCTGCTGATATTTTGATTTAAATAGACCTAAGCGCGCAATTCGCTTTGGCACGTGACACGAGCTGCTTCGTCGCGTTGCCAGCCAAAGACAGTCCCTTTACTACCCAAAAGTACTGATCGTTTTTTGCGCCGCTGTCTCTACATAGGGCCAACGTGCACTGTCCGACTGCCCGTATCCATACGTTTGGAATCATTTGGTACGTACTTGCTATTGCTTCCAGAATTTTTGTATCTGACTGCTGTTCGGGCTCAAAGTCTAGTACCGAAAAAGGCTCACCGATAAAGTACACAACAGCTTTAATGCAAACAGGCGGGTGCGTACGAGTGCAACACTTACTAGGGACCTCGTGCTATTTGAAATTTACTTTCATTGATCCAGGCTTTTGCTGAATTGACTGAATGCTTGATTAGCCCGGAAGGTTGCCGGCTTTCTTATCGAGATTTTGGAGATTTTTTAGGGTTTTGGTAGGTTTCGGGCGTTCTGGGGTTGCTTTCATGAATCCATTCTTTCTGATACAGGAAATCCTCTGCCTCACTGGCCACTCTTCTGCCCCTATCGATTGCGCCGTTTTGCGCAAGTCACGATGGCTATTAGCCCGTGTGTCCATTGAAGCAGTTCCCGGCAGTGCTTACCATGGCAGCTATTACCCTCGTCCGTCTAATCCTACTGCCCACTGAATACAAACCGCGTACTTCCCGATAGCTGCAATGTGTTGCGGGACCCTTAGCTGCCCGAATCTTACAGTTTATTTCAGACTACTAATGAGAGCCCACCGCGTATCAGCATATATTCAGCTTCTGAAGGCCTTCATTTTGATCTGGAGTTGGTCCCGTGAATGAGTACGCCTTATGTTAAAACGCCAAGGGGCAGATCAAAGCTTCGTCATTTATCTTTGGAGTCATTAGAAGTAAATAGCTGAAGAATTTTTTGGAGAAATTCAAGTCGTGACCATACTACTACTAGCATACTATTGCAGCAGTATAATGCAAAACACATTGTCTGACCACGGATATCTTGCCCGCGATATAATGGACTCACGCCTTGGAGAATATGCGGCCACTTTCTCTTTAGTAGTAAAAAGCCCATCATGGTTACGTGCTGACTATTGAGAGTTTTCAGCAGTCATTTGGACCATACTAAGTTACGCGCAAACTCCCAAAAGTCAAATCATGCAAATAGAGCTTTACCAGCAATTACAGTACAATGAATGCAACAAAAATATTAAAATTGTCTAAAATACACCGGCTTTTATACACCGGTTTAGGAACTGCCAATTTCTAACTGGGTCACAAAGTCCAGATCGGCCTTAGGCAAGGCTGTTGCAAGATAGCGAAATCGATGTGTTGGTGTAAATAACACATGCCGTGACAAGATCGAAAAGTGGTTCATGTTTGAGTCAAAACAAGAAACGCCACTTGAGCACAAGGGGAAACAACAAAACGAGAGATGATATACACTATAAGAATAGAAAATGGCTTCTTTTTGACAACTTCACAGGTTTTGGGCCTAGGCAACTTGTGAAAAATACGGCCCATTACTGGGCTATTGCTATTGGTTGAAAGTGTATTTCCGACTAAATCTAAGTCACTGACATAAAAAGGCTAATTTGGTTAACTGAGCCCAGGATGTGTTTGCATTCAATACAACCAGAAGATACACGGCTAGACATTCAGGCACGTAGCAACTTGGAACGACCCCTCGCTCCTTCAATATGCCTTAGTAACTATATCACTTCTGTCAAGTTACTAGTACCGGCCCCTGAATAAAACGAATTGCAAAATCAATTGGGCAGATAATATAATACAAATATTCCCCGAGGGCTATACAGTATGCCGTGGCTGGAATTTGGCTGGAGGTGGGACAAGAAGGGACCGCATCTAACTCTGAAAACTAGTTACCAGGCGATCATCTACAACAGCCAGTGATAAGGCAGTGCATCGGTTGGCCAAATACGGACTCTGGTCTACGTTGTACGCAAGCCGGACGAGCGCAACATCGGAAGCCCAAAAATATGAATAGTTCACAAGACCCAAATAAGACAGAAAGACTTGAACCTCAGTCGATATATATGTGCTTTGAGCACGGGGTGATTTTCAGCGGGTGCGAAACCGAAAAAATGCACTCAATGTGTCTTAGAAGTCCGAAGAATCCGTAAACTCCAAGGGACCGCAACTATTCAGTAGAAGGCAAGCGTGGGTTTTAGCAGCTCTACAAGCGAACACAATATAGCACGAAAAATTAGAGTTCCAGTTTTAGGATGAATATGCTATGGGTAACTCAGAAATGAGTCTCTTAAAGCGCTCGTATGCTCTTATATTATATGCGCGTTTAGCTTATGCATCAACCATCGCTATTTGTCGCACGTTGACGAACCCGAAGCCAGAGGTTGAGCGGAAATACTGGTCAAATTTGTTATCGTTTCCGGCCAGACTCTTCGCATACCCATGCGAAAAACCGGCCAATTTTTCACCCGAAGCCTTCGAATGGCAGTGGGCAGACCTGGTACGCTGTAAGGTAAAGGGAGAGCTCAAAGATTAGCTCACATGTAAGGTGGACCTTGACAGCCAGATTTTGTAAGAAATGGCGAATGCCCTCGAAATCATGGCACTTCTGCTCCAATCTCAGTAAAATAGCAGCAGTTCTACAAAAGTAAGCAAGCCCCAACATAATTAACACCTTGCCCTATATTATCACGACATAAACAGAGCGGATATCTGGGACGTTGAAATTCATAAGGGAGTGCCATGGGGGACTTTAAGATTAAGAGGAAACTGCACTTCAAAGTGATGGGGAGCATCAATGGGTCATGTTATGAATAAAGCTTTAGAGTTTTTATGCAAAATTGATGCCTCCTGCAAAAATGGGATGACATTGGTTGATTTTCTCTATCAGACAGGGCCGCAGACAAACAAATGAGGGTGACGAGTTGACTCAAGAAGAAAGGGGTCTCCACCATGTGAGTCAAGGTTAAGTTGAAACGGGTAAACGCATTTGCCCTGAGGTGTACCGACAATCACTGGTCGGATTTGTTAGGGCATGAACTAGTTGGCCTTGCATAGAATGAGAGGTTCGCGACTGGAATAATGGGTGAATCTGCGAACAAAACTAGGATAGCGAGTAGCTTGGATTTTCGGGACTAGTTAATGAACTACGCAAGTATCGCGCTTGGTCAGGAAACAGCGCAGGCATAGTGAACTACAAACAGGCCTTCAGACTGTTATAGCAGTCGCAGTACCATTAGCGCTAAATTATATTTACTTCATTGTTAAGCCTGTTAGTGAACGTCTTGTGTAAATGAGTTGAGTTATCAGAATAGTTGGATTTAGCCAAGGAATTGTGGCGGAAAGTTCCAAATGCGGAGTAGGAGTTTTCTTGAGGCGAGAAATGGTGCAGCGTGGTTCAGTCTTGCCATCTTGGTTAAAAATGAGGCGGCCACTTTTAAGTTGTGGACTCAAAACGGGGAAGAGTAAAAAAGGTTACTGGAATGCGCTAGTGTCAGAAAGTAGACTGTGTCCTAAAAAGGGCCTCAGTTAGCTGTGGCTAAAATTTATAACACGTGTGTCCACTTATTCATACCAGAGCATCGAGTGTTGACGATAAACAATCTGAGTGAGCAGGCGTGAGTTTGTGAATATTATGAGTGAGCATTAGCTAGATGACGCGCCGCTTCAGTCATAGCTAGTTGTGTAATCATCCGTGAGGGTGTTTAAGAAGGTAAAAAGCGATGGGTGTAGGCGAGGCAAAAAACCGTGCTTTGGACGCTTGGAACTGGTTCTCGCGAACGGGTGTTTGCCTGGCAGGCAGTTTAAGGATGCCTGTATCCTACGCCAGCGTGCTATTGCAGGAATATGTTAAGGAAGCCATCAACGACAGTCACCAAAACCTGTTAAAATAGCTCTTCCAGTAGATGGACGAGAGTTGGGAAGAAAAGCAAACAATCAGCCGGGTGCCACGGCGAACAGTGGTATACAGAGTGGGAAAATGCATGACCACCGGATATTACATGTCGAGCAAAATAAAGGCACAACTAGTTCCTAAAGTTGGATGGGTGTGAAGAAGTTAGAGGCTCAGAGCGTACAAGGCAGAAGACTGCGGGAGAATGCAAATTACGTGATCGCACTGCACGTGTGAAAGATGGACTGCGTTCCGTGTAGTGCAGCCAGAACGCAGGGAGAAGGTAAAGGCTGTGTAGAACGAAATCGCAACAGCTGCGTATTGTAAGTCCCTAATAAATTAAACATGAGACCATATTTATACTGCTAGTGGATTTAGGGTTTGAATTCATATGACCGTTTACCCGGATATGTGCTGGAGCCAGGACAGGCTTGGGTTAGCGCTACAGGCATCTGACAACGATCCATTTTTTAAAATTTTTCGTCAGCCACGGAACTCCACACCAGATGAATCTCTCACGCAACTAAGGGTTGCACCTGGGTGAAACGCTTGGAACGAACCTCTTGTCGACTGTACTGAGGTAGATAACAGATTACCATAAACAAGCTTGAGAAACATGTATTACTGTCGGAAGCGTGCGTGCAGATAACCAGGGCGCCACAGGCAGAGAACGAGGTTGCACAAGATCTAATTTCGCTCCAGCCCAATACTTTTCACAAGAGAATAAAGCAAGAGTAACTGTGCTTCCGTGCACGTGCTGGTTTAGGGGTGACCGCGTCCACATCGGATAATGCCCATTGTTTGTGACACCGTCCCTTCTCCGTGCAATCCCAGTACCCACAAATCCCGCCAGTCATGCTTTTGTTCTGGCTGTACCATTAAGATCATGCCTGACGGTATGCCAGCCACCTTTTGAGGATAAATTTTATTGCAAGTTTCTAAGTAACCTAAAAAAAATGAGTACATTTCAGTTCAGCCAACCCGTGCACTAAATAATCACTCCTAAAAGCCGAATGGCTAAAAAACAACGATATAAACAGACCAATCAGTAGGCCTTGTAAGAAAAAATCAGAGCATATACGGAGTGAAATACTGTCTATTCAAAGATGAAAAATGTTTATTTAGGACGAGTCAGAAGTTTCATGCAATAAAGACTTGAAATCCGCACCGCAAAAACGGAGCTTGGAAGACAAAATCCCCTCTGGTGCCCCTGCCCGTGAACCATTTATTTAATTTAATTGTTTACAAACGACTGACAGCCCGGTCACAAGCGAGCCACCCGGCCTAAAATACATTATACGAGATGGGGTGTGATTCTTCCAGATAAATGAGCACTTGGTGCTGCGATACTGCTAGGCTGGTTCACCCGGGACTTAAATAGCTGAACGGGATAACGGTGACCTGAAACAGCAGATGAACACTCGAGTAGGCGAAAATCAGGTCAACATTTTAGAGAGGCTGGGATAAAAGTCTCTGTTTTTTCACACTGATAAGCAAAGTAGCAGTGTGTTTACGTTTGAAACAATCAAGTTAGTTTAAACGCTGACGGAAAAAGTTACATGTATAAAACGCCTGGTGAGCTTTAGTTTCTTCGTCATCCGCGCTTGAAGTAACTCTCTCCCGGAGAAATCGGTTCAAAAGGCATTCGCCGTTCTACGAATTATTCGGCGCACCTTCCCTCGTATTACTTGCGTGGACTTCCAAGTACCCAAAGGGGCCCACGCCAGACGGATACTTGAAAATATCAACCAAGTTGTCTACTCAGGACGTAAGAAGGACGTGAACCTCAATAATCGTTTTCAACGAGCTACTAGGAAAATGATTGCCTTCCTTGAATCCTTGGTCACGGTGCTTGACCTCTTTCCTCTGGAGTATCGGCCCTCCGAGGAAACCTGAGACTTAATTATGCCCCATTTGAACAAAGTCAGGCCAACTGGTTCCTCACCGTTGACCTAAGTAACAAATGGCGGGGACATGGTAATAAGATATTCAAGCTCAAAATGCACCCCTTTATTGTCAGAGTTTTTCTCATTTCGATTAGTTTGCGTATGCAATATGCTTCCTGCACTCTCACGGCTAGCATCGACGTGCAAGGGGGCTCCAGCTTCGTCTTAGTTGGATTGCGTCACCCCAAGTCCAGTCCATCATCCAGACATAACACACATGTTCTTCCCTCTTGTTCTCTGGAGCAATGATATACACATATACACAGTCACAGCCAGCACATAATGACTGTTTTGCCTCGCATTATTCGCTTCATGGAGCTGACAGCAGTGACTCGGTGCTTGCCACCCATACTTTTATCTTCCTGTTGAGTTAACGTGGTAGGTTGAAGTTAAATTACGTTTCTTATCCATTATCTCTGGGGCTGTTGCCCAATCACTTATTATCTGTCTGCTTTTCCTGCATATATTAACACCCCTTAGGCACAACTGCAACCCTACGCTGAGATTTTTTGCTGAGCTAAACACTATCTCCATGAAATCGCCTGTTTCAACTAGTCCAACGGCTACCCTCCACGGCCTTTCACCAGGCGCTACTGCTATCATCCTGTTCCTTCCTCATTCGTTGTCTTCCCAAGCTTCAAACTTCCTCTGTGGTTGCGCAAACGTCCCATGCAATTCTTTCAATCCGGCTTGCCCTTATTCTACACTCACAAGGTCCCCCTATTGATTGGAAATTTTTCGTGACTCTGCATTGGCCGGGCTCGATCTGTGTCAGTCTCCTCGTCTAACCCAGATCCAGCTGCCATGGAAATGCGTATCACCTGTCCGATTCCGGCAACCCTGACGACCGCTACGAGGCTGTCCAGAAACCGAAGTATGTCACTGCAATGATGTTATGGCACTGCCATACCCAGCCTGATGGCACTCTCGCAACTATTTTCTTCAGAACCTCGACCGCAGCCTCTCGTCCACTTTAGCCTGCAATCGCAACTATAAAAGTTTTTACCTGACCCCGACCGCCTCGTTCTAAACAGATGAACCTATCGTTTGGAGTTAACCAGCCTAGTTTCTTGCCCTAGTTTTGGGTTTACTCTTCCATAAGTCCAGTTCCCTTTATGGTGTTTGTTTTGTCCTACGCATTTGCGCTATCTCCCCATCGAAACTCTCCTTTACATCTGACTTCCCTACAGCAGTGAGACCAGTGAGTCTACTCGAATTCAGTTTAAACCATACTATTGAGACAAAACTCGTCATTTGTCTCCAGATAGAATTCTTCAGTCTCCTTCTCCATTTTCGCTTTTTGTGACCCTGGCCATTTACTCGACCGCCCAAAGTCACTCATGGCCAGCGATGGTTTTCAGTTTTAGCTCATGTCAGCCGGATTCACCTTTGAACTAGTCGTACCTCATGCACAGTGTCTTCGTTTTTTTGGTTCCCATAACTGCGGTGACACTGCACGAAATGAGCATGCCTCTTTGGTTGTAACTTCTCCTCCGTTGTGTATTTGCCTGTCGCGTTAAGCTTGTAACGACCCGATCATGTCCCAACCGGCATGCCCCATACAGGCTGGGAAATAACCCTATTATAATTATAATTATTATTATTAACCCCTTGTAATTGCGTTTCATTTCCCATGCCGGTAAGGCGTGACCAAGTCTATTGCTCGCTGTTTGTGACTGCCCTCTTTTCGCGCAATCCCCAGTACCCGCTTATCCCATCCAGTCCTGGTTTATTCTGACTTTAATCGCGTGATCATGCCTCGCGGTATGCCACCAACTAGTGTAGAATAAGCGTTGTTATTATTATTATTAGAACCCGGTTCACAGCACCATCAGACATTTTTATATGGGTCCTCGCGCTGGCAAGCTTACTGCCCCGCACTAAGAACATAAAGAATAGTGCTGCACCTTTTTTGCTGGTGCCTTTCAGGTAAATGATAGCGGCTGAACGACAATAAATAAACTGGCTCAGAAAGCCTGGGTGAAAGCCTCGATCCTGTGTATCAAACCGTGAACACGTGAATCCGTGAAGCCGTACGTAAAAAATGCTTCGTGATTAGCATTTTCAGGTATGCAGGCTTAATTCGAGCAGGTCCGAGTGTCTCAGGTGGATTTCAAACCCCTAGTACACAAGTTTTTGAAGAACACAGTAGCGAATACTTGTGAGCAGTGCAAAGTATTAAAGCCAGTAGGGTGGTGTATCACAGCGTAGAAATGCGTAACTTGATGGCTGGCACTACGCAAGGGACATGCACGGTTGAGATTCTGAAGTACTTCAGAAATTATGCGAACTGTCTCAAAGGGAGCTCAGTATACGCACAGTAGAACTGGATTTTCGAAAGCTATGATGCGTCCCCGATGTGCTAAAACGAACAGGCGGTTGAGTTCAGAATACCAGTCCAAGCTTTCGAATCCCATCTATGCCCCTGCCAAATTTTTTCCGTCAGGTGTATGGTTGCTTCAGTGGACAATAAAATTTGGTGAGCTTAAAAGTATGAACGTAGCTTACGGAGGTTTTGACTTTGAGCACGTACACAACAACATTCTGGCAACATTCTGACGTAAGCAATTTTATTCCACTTGCAGCTCACACTATCGTGCGGCTAAAGAGTTCCGTCTCAAACCAAGCTGCTTTTCAAGCCGCGCCTTGAAAGCACAATGCTTTTATCCTGCACAACTTTTGCAAGTGGGATCAAACTTATTTAAGCCAGTATCGTTGCAGTTTGTTGCATATTTGCTCAGACAATTATCACCTTAATCTGACGTCATTTATTCGAGTTTTTTTTACTTTATATCTTTTTTAAATTTTTCGCGCGCAGTTCACTTTGAACATACTGTGCTATGGTTTCAGAATTGGCTTCACCGACGTTTGTTGCCAAATTAGGAGCTTTATCCTTCTCATACTTCACGACGCTTGAGAAGGCGTCGAATGGATACTTGAAGAATAACTATGTGTTATTTTTGCGTCCATCCAAAAATCGAAGCACCAACGCTGTTTTGCGTTACGAATGGTCTTAGTGCAGTTGCAGCAGGCGGCCTGCAAGAAAAATGGAAAGTCGAAGAATCTGAAAAGGCCATTAATCTGAGCGCGTTTTCCAATAACTACAATGCGCGAAGCACCGGCTGTCCAAATCGCTATTGTTTAAGGTAGCCGGAGCACCATCTCCTCGTCACTTCTTATTATCTTGAACTAGGTCAGCTGGGTTCGTTTAGCTGTCCGCTGTGATCGACGTAGTTTGCGTGTGGCTAGTCGATCAGGCATCGTCGACCCCTGGCCTAATGTTAGCCATTTGCGTCCGCTAGGTTAGCTTGGTTGTCCGCTGTGATCGACGCCATTATCTCCCTGGAATATTTCTCAAGTTATAGTGAAAAACTCCGCTGTTTAGCAACAAATTTACAAGATTTCTCCGGCAATAATGAAGGCTGCTTCTGCGATTCTAATCCGTAATAGTAATTATCAGGCAAAAGTTATTTACAGGAGAGGCACCTTCGCATATTTTGCATCCACAAGGGCGATGTAATTTTTGGAATGCTCAGCGAATTATTTCAGCCGCAAAACTATCAGAATGCTTCGTTTATTGTAAGTGATTTGTGTTTTTCCACAATTCGCTATTTCCCACTGCATTGGGCAACGTATTTACGGTCGGTGATGTTTAGTGACCTTGAACATTTGCTCACTTAAATAAACCACCTATGTGGATAATTTGCATAATAATTTACTATACAAAGACATTCTACAATATGAAGTGGCAACCCTGAAAACGCCGTACCTTTTGAGAAATCAAGTCCATTGTGCGAATACTGAGCGGCGTGTTCCAACCCTATTCAAGCGAATCAAGATGCACTGCAACATCAGAGTCGAATAGGAAAGAGGAGCGAACACTTTGTCGGACATTCCAACACAACGGCTGCCCAAGGACCTTATTTGAAGATGCTCACAACGTCAAGCCGCTTTGCCAACGCGATTTCAACATAGAAAGATCACGCCTTCGTATATCAAAAACCTTGCGGAAATGACCACAAGATATTTATTTGGTATGGAGTAACAATCAACTTCAAGCCTGTAAACACGTTGAAGAGAACTTTCTGCCAACCAAAAGGAAGGCTGAATGCGAAAAAGAAGACGTTATCTGCAAACTTCAGTGTAGCGATTTCGAGAAACATCATGGTGGCTAGGCTAAAAGAAAACTTGGCACGAACAAAAGCTTGCCAGCACAAGACATGATCCAATGTAACTTGTTTCAACCTACGAAGAGAGATAATGTTCGAGTACTTGCTCACCCAGGAACAAAAAGGGAACTATGGGTTGCCAAAACGTTGTACATCACGCAAACAGCGATCTCCAAAGATATTAATGTCGGCACAGTCTACCAGCAGCTACGAACGAAAAACTAGACGGTCACGAGACCCAGAACAGCTAGGAAAATCAAACAACCCGACGAAAACCAACAGATTACTCCGAGCAAGGAAATTAAGATATTAGAATCGGAAGGCCGTCGTATCAACCGATTAGGTGGAACAAAAAATATAACAAAACAAGAAGGAAACGGTCCACCCACGACGGGGGAGCAGAACTTTTGATTTCGATGCGCCCCAGGAACCAACCAGATAAAGTAAACCGAGACCATGACGCAAGTGAGGATAAAAAGTGACCGACCAACCTTTTCGGAGCTATAAAGTATTTTTACAAACTGTGTAAGCACGGGTAGAATGAAAGCTTGGAAACCCAACCCCGCACTGACGATGTAGCCTAGTTTATTGATAAAATTGTTGCAATCTAACTACCAAGCTTCGCGAACAGCCAGGCATCCAAGTAAGGGACAGTGGCCTGAGTCTATGTAGAGCTTGGCATAGGGGAAGCATGGGGTCAACTTGCTCTTCTATTACAATAGCATTACGATGGCAATCTTAGCCAGCAGTTGATTGCCGGTTTACTAAGCAAAAATCCAGCCCCATCCTCTCCCACTCAGTCGCTTCTTATCACCACTTCAAATGTAATAATCCTTTGGTTATTTTTTCTAATAATTAACTGCGCGCTCTGTGGCGCCTCAAAAGTAACAAGTTTAACTGATCGCACCCAATCCCATCCTCTTCCCAAGCTTCGGCCTTTTGCTTCAAATGCCCTGTATATTCGTTATCAACTCCACAGCGTATGTGCTTTACATCTAAAGAGATCTCCAGCTTAAGCAAAAGTACTTGAGACCTCACAACAACTTTGTTTTACTTGCGTGGATCCTCGTGGTCAGCCTAAAATCGTACTGCCAGCAGAATTGCCCGTCCCCAGACCAATCATCTCAAACACAGCGTCTGTTACAGGGCCGTTCAGAAACCAAAGTATGCCAGTGAAATAATGGCACGGCACCGCCACACCCAGTCGGATGGCACATCGGCAGTTATGCACTTCCTATTCCTGACAGCGCCCTCTGGTCCATTCGTTCCTCTACCAGCAACAACGACCATATTCTTTAACCAGCACCATCCCCTGTGTGTCAAGTTCTTTTTAATCTTATCTCGTTTCAGTTTGATATGTTCACCTAAAAGATGAGTGTTTCTCTGCCCTCTATGCCCACCGCACTTAGATGGCGTCAGTTTGAGCGTGACCACATCCGCGTCGGATAATGCTTACTATTTGTGAGACCGCCCTATTTCCGCGCAATCCTGAGTATGTACAAAACCCACTAACCGTGTTTTCATTCTGAGTGTACCGTTATGACCATGCGTGATAGTATGCCACCCGCAGGCTGGGAATCAATCAAATATTCTTGGCGCAGTGTTTTCCAGAAGGTCCGCCGCTAGCCTGATGCAAAGTCATGTAACACTGATGCTAACGTGCACTTCACATCAGATTTCACAGCGTTGCGCATAGTCGCACCCTAAGCAACGCTTTAGTCAATTTTGGAGCATCATAATCACATTGAAGAGTTTGTAGTAGCAAGCTGATAAGCTCGGCCGGCACACCAAGCTATGGCTACTATTCTACCGCTTAGACGAAGTTTCAGCGTAAAATCTTCGTCAATTCGCTAAATAGAGCTGACTCGGACTGGGTATCACAACCGGTATTGATCGTGGACGGGAAATCAAAAAGCGCGATTTGGTTCCTGGATGAAGTCCGTTCAGAGGACATACTGGGGACATCGGAAGTGAAGGCGACCTTGAGCCACGAAATGAAGTGATCAGCACACGTCAGTACGTCGCAAAGCAAACGTAACCATCGTCGATGTAAATCGGCTCTTGGGCAGGAAGGGAATGCATGGGCCGTTTGTGATTTCCATGCTATGTCTGTCCAGTGAAGCGTTTTGGCGGGTATCTTCGTGGCTGCACGAATTCTCAAGTGAGACAACCCATGAGGTTTGCCGGAGATTGGTCTTCGCGTAATATGGAAATATCTGGCACCTGCTTCCCGGCAGAGTGTCTCAATTTATGAGACTTGACGGAGTCAACAGGGGGAGGAAGACGAGTCTGTAAATGTGCAGCACATGCCAAAATGAAGGTCGAGTTTTGATGCCAAATGTTACTTCAGAATCCAAGATGTGAGACGATCCATTTGTGAGAGTACATTCACAGAAATATTGGACTTCTTGGCGAGATGCCGTGTGTCTGTGGCAAAATGGCAAATTTGGTCGAGATAAGGCTGAGTTCTGAGTGTGATTCCTAGAAGAGTTTTGAAGGACACTGAGAGTCTGTGGTCCGAAAATATTGCAAATTCATACACTAAATTATGTGGTGGATAGTAATGTAGCCAGCCATCAAATAACGGCCGAATTTGCTATACCTGGCCCCCGTGTAGCCCAGACATAATTGTCGATACCTTTCGTGAATCGACAGCAATCAGCAGCCATTTTGTCATTAAATTTGGCAGCTCATGGGTAGCTCGGCTGACATCTGTTTAGCATGACGCCGTTTTGCTTCCATACCACCTGCCAGCTGTTTTTCTGCCCCGCTTAAGGATTATTTCTGCCCACCTATTGGTATTGAGATTTCGTCTCCTATCCGTCCTCCAGTTCAATCATGTGTCCGTTGGACCTTTTTCGGCGCGTGCCCTAGCCTGCCAGGGTATCGAACCCTGAGCCCACGGATAGCAGGTAAACGCGCGTTTAACTGTCTCAAACTGACATTCTCGGTAACCATGTCGTTGTACTACCTTTTGGTTGCATTTTGCTTGAGCGTGTCTGTTGGGTTGTTGGTTTAAACGGCGCAAAATGTAATATTTAGCCTGTTTTAATGTCCTTACCGTCTTGCTAAATTGCCGATTAACGGCTGCAGTTATATCTGCTCTTGCACGGTTCCTACTAATCTGGAACCACCTCTCGAACATAGTAACCACCTCCCGCGACACTATCCATGTATTCTACTCACTTACGCTGCATGGCGGTCACTATCCGTATGATTGCATATATTGGTAGTTCCCCGTTAATGCTTCCAGACAGTCTTGCCACCTCGGTGCCACTTTTCTGCTGTTACCGATGGCGATATTGTCAACTGTACGCTCTACCTAATTCGTAGTGTTCATTAACACGTTTGTTCATGGAACCAGCCACCATGAAAGTATCTGCTATCCTCATCCGACTTATATTACTGTCCTGTGCCTACTGAAAATCCGCTGCGTACACTAAGAAGGCTGCAGCAGCCCTGCTAGATCCTAAGCCACCGGAATTACACATTAATGAGGGGGCTCCAAATAATAAAGCTGTAGCCGTTAAATTAACGAATTTTGAATGATCCTCTCAACCTAGAACTAAACGGCAGTAGAAGTCAATCAGGCCGTTAAAACTTCGCGGGGATGACTGTATAGGCCCCTGAAAGTTAGCGATGGTTTGTATTTTCGGCTTCCGGTGGCCATTGCTAAGTTGCTCATAAGTGCTTGCGAGGCCCGGGCATTGCCACATCTACCGTAGAGCCTTGCTATTAAAGATGTTGGATGAGTTTATTCGGGTGCACTTCAAAGACCACTGGCGCGCAGAATATTTTTGGTGTGCTGATGAATGTAAGCCAGGCCACCAGTTACGCTGTTGTTGAGACGCTATAATGTCCATGAAGGGTTCAGTAACCTAAGGAGCATCTGAAAGAACGCGAAAAAGACGAGCAGAGTAATGATCACGGGTCCCGTAACTTTTTTGCGTCAGTTCTAACAGTGTGCGCACACAAAGACGAGGCGTGCTGAGGACGGTAGAAAAGAACACAACCGTCATTAGGTCATGAACGTGCGGCGCTAGGTACCAGTACTGTAGCCGTGTCGAAGTGTCTTTAATTTCGGTACGCTCCGGAATGTGTAGAACCCATAGGGTGCGGCGGAACCCACGGAGAGTCAGGTGGTCGGATGATGCCCATGTTGAAAATATTTTGGGATTGTTGGTCGGTAACTCTTAGATGAAATTCTTAGGAAGCGGGCAAATGCAAGGACGGAAGTATGGTTGTTCACGGATTCACGGAGTGATACACAGGATCAAGGCTTTCGCCCGAATTTCCCGGGTCGGTTTTGTTCTTGTCGTTTAGCGGCTGTCGTTCACCTGAGGAGCACAAGTGTAAAAAGGGTGTAGCACTGCTCTTTAAGTTCTCAGCGCGGGGCAGTATGTTTGCCAGCGCGAGGACTCGCGTAAATAAGTGTCTAATAATGTTTTAAACTGAGTTCTAGAGGGAGCGTGGACAACCGTATCAGGAAGGTTATTCCACGCAGCAACTACCCGAAATGAGAAAAAAGTTTGCCTAATGAAGGTGTGCGCTCTGAGCTTAAAAATCTTCTTACCGTATCCCCGCCGTGTGTTTGCTGGGACAACGGTGAAAAACCTGTTGGCCAAGCCTTGCTCAAACAGGACGTAAGTAAGAATTGAGTCCTCTCGGAGGCGACGATACTCCAAGGGAAAGAGGTCGAGCACCACGAGACGCGTTTCGTAGTCCATGGACTTGAGACCGGCAACCATTTTCGTAGCAGCTCGCTGGACACGCTCAATGAGGATTACGTCTTTCGTGCGTCCTGAGTAGACAACCGGGTTGGCATATTCAAGGAGCGGTCTGACATAGGCCCCATAGAGTATTTGGAAGTCCGTGCGAGTAATACGAGAGAAGGTACGCCGAATCATCCGTAGAACAGCGAATGCCTTCTGAGCCGATTTCTCAAGGTGCAGTGAGAAGGACAGGTTTGGAGAGAGCCAGATACCCAAATCTTTTTTGGCATCTATCCTCGTGATGTCTTCTGGTCCTTTCTCACCATGCATGACAAAGGAGTTCGCTGAGTCTCCTCCAAATGACATATGGACGCACTTTTCGTCATTCAGAGGAAGGTGCCAGTCCAACGACCACTGCTTTGCGGCGTCTACATCAATTTGGAGGGCACTGGCATTGGAACTCCACGATTTCAAGTCGTCCGCAAAAAGTAGACATGGACTTGAAAGAACATCTGGAAGGTCATTGACGTATATCAGAAACAGCAAAGGTCCCAAAACGGAGCCCTGAGGAACTCCAATGGAGACCGGCGCCGCAGAAGAGTAGGTCGAGCCTACTTTCACTCGGAATGATCTGTCTGATAGGAATGCCTTGATCCAGTGTAGGATTTTCCCTTGAATCCCGTAAGACTCGAGTTTGTGGAGCAGAGGGACGTGTGGGACTCGATCAAATGCTTTTGAAAAGTCGAAAAATATGGCATCCGATATGAGTCCCTCGTCCTTGGCTTGGGTTAAGCTGTCCATAAATACGAGCATGTTCGTCACGCAGGAACGGTTTGGGAGAAATCCGTGTTGAGCTTGAGAAATCAAGTTGTTGGAAGTAAGGTGATCTAGAATGGCTCGCTTCAGAATGCGTTCCATCACCTTGCATGGCACGCTAGTGAGGCTTATAGGCCTGTAGCTGCCAGGCGATAGTCGGTCACCAGTTTTGTAGATTGGCGTGACAATCGCTTCCTTCCAAACAGAGGGAAGGTGGCCTTCGTCAAGCGACTGACGAAACAGCAGATGGAAATGAGTTGCCAGTGTGTACGAAGTTTCCTTCAGGATCCTTGGGTGGACTTCGTCGGGCCCCAACGCGCAGAATGGGTTGATCTTGTGCAGGAGTTGAAGAATGTCCTCCACCGTGAATACCAAGTCGGTTAGGTGCCGTTCGTAGGTACGCCTTGACAACTTTGGATGTGACGAGGACGCTGGGACTGAATGCAGACCTGCATAGTGATCTCTGTAGAACTCAGATACCACTATTGGGTCACTCGTGGGTTCCCCGTTCTTGTTCCTCGGAGAGAACGCGGACGGCTTGTTTCTTCGGCGATGTCGCATGTATTTGAACAGCACATTTCTGTTCTTCCGGGTGAGGTCCAGAATGGTGGCTTGTTTTCATATGTTCCATTGGCGGATTTCCGCTTTACAGCGGTTCCGCATCTTACGAAATGCCAGCTCATCTTCTGTGTCACCTGTAGTCAACTTTTTGAAAAATAGTCGTCACCTCTTTTCCAGAAGATGCCGTATCCTTTTGGGTAGCTTACGGCTCATCCGACTGCGTGCTGGTTTTTTGGGACGAACATCGCGTCAGCATCGTGAACTTTCTGGACAATAGTCCTATGTAAGTCTTCCACTGAGGCTGGTCCCAGTTTAACTTGGGCAAGAAAGATGCGCATTCCCGAAAAGTCTGCACGGCAGAAGTTTCGAATCGACGGTTGGGGTTCGGGATTTCTGGCTCAATGCCTGTGACTTAGGAGACTGGGATGGTCCGCTCAGGGATTAGAGATCTATGAGGAGAGAGTCAGGTTGCGGAGAGTTGTCCAGTGAACCAAAAAGGGACTTAGAGAATCGAATGTCGAGGAGGCACATGCCACGATGAATGCGATTGCCCGAACCGGCAAGGTCTCACTGTGGGAATCCGTGGGTAGCCGAAAGCGGTCTAAGAAAGCCAACTCAATAATGCTGTCGGATGTTTCCGCAATAACAGACAATAATATAAACAACGGATGAAAACCAATGTTAAGAGTCAGGCGTCAACAACTTAAATGGAGATAACGGTTGTATTTGGGGGTTAGGATTTGGTGTTCCGATGAGCCTCTTGGTCTACCAAGAACCCTTGGCCGGTGTCTCCCTGTGAAACATAAAGCGGGCGACTCAACTAGGGGTTTGGTCTCCTGTGCCTGCCGGAATATTACTTTTCCAAAGACGTGCTCCGATAGTTAAGGAGAGGTGCAGACTTTCGTGCGTCGCCCTAGAAAAATTGCTGATACGAAAACACGCGCCGGATTGCGGCGGAAGCGGCCGCTACCGTTTTTCCTGTTGAAACCCCGGTTGTCTGCTTTCAGTCACTGTCTAAACCGCGAGTCGTTATAAGAGCTGATAATGACTGCTTTGGTTGCCCGGTAGCATTTATCCGTTTGAGTGACCCCCTTGATATCACTATGACTCCCCCACACCCTCTGTCAGTTCAACCAAAGTATATTCTCCAGAAAAAAGGGACAAACAGACACCGGTCCTCTCTGACAGGCATTTTAATCGGGATAAGTGGCGAGCGATAAGAACAAACACGACCCGGGAAGCATGGGCGAAAGCATCGATCCTGCGTAGCAATCCGTGAATCTGAGAAAACATTGAGGTATGTTGGCGCAAAAAATTCGGCGGAATAGATCGGAAGGAACTGACCAAAATTTTTTGGCTCGTCACTGTAAATAATTTAATACTTCAAAATTCGACCCAGAAAACAACTGTAAATAATATCCGAGATACATTCGTTGTGAGGCCCGCCGATTGTTCGGCAGCAGAAAATTGGTGTGAGACTGCGCTTTGGAATGTAATACCAAATGAGCGTGAGAAAGTGAGCTGCCGCATGGAGCTTGCGGGCAGATGGTGATCGCGCCGTAATCTGAGAACAACGGTGCCCTCAAAAGGAAACTTCCTGTCAACATAAACAAACGAGTTCAGTTCATTTGAAGCCGACTCACGTCGCGAAAATTACGCGAACGGAGCTTGTGCTGATAATTGTAGAGTGCTTCTGCCTGTGCAATATGCTGTATGGATCTAGGGACAAGATTTCCTTGGGGAAAATTACTGCAAGATGACCAGTGACATAAAACTACGTATAGACGATGCTATATCCGGCTTTATAACAAATAACGCGCCATGTTTAGACCGTGAGTACTCGTCCGTTACGTCCATGACAACTTGTGTACCCACCGTCTAACCTTTTCTGTTGATGACAATAGCGTCTGCGTATATTATTATGAATGCATCAAAAAGACGTAGCATAACATGGAATTCTGACGTTAGCTTAACCCGCTCGTATGTCAGTACAGGCTGTCCATCAACTGTTGACCGTGGTAGCCTCAAGACTTTAATGAGCGTTGAGTTTGGACTTAAGATGCATTTTCCGTCCATTTTTGTACGTATTCTTTCTGTCGAGAGCTGAGGCACCCATCAGCTGTGCCATGGTAGCAGAATTTGCACCAGGTCTTCTGAGTGTGGGTAGTCGAGTAACTAAATGCGCTAAGTCGACTGAGGTTTTCCAGTCAAGTGTTGCTTGGAAATTCAGCGTGGATGGAGCTTTATATTCTCTCAGGCGGACGACGGGATTCCCATAGTCAAGACCGCGCACCTACACTATACACAATCTGATAGCATGGCAAGGGGTCTTATTTTCACAAACAAGTTCAGAATCATGAAAGGGCCCGTAGCCGAACGTACCCCGCACCAAAAGTAACAACCATATGCAGAAGTTACGCATGATGAATAATTCATTAACTGTGTATCTTTTCTCAGAACTTCGGCCACACACGTGGTTGATGGGTCATTTGAACGCGACGTCCTAGAATCTCGTGGTTGGATCAGTGCATGCACTTTTCTCGCTTGAACCCCATGAAATGCACGAGTGACGTCGTGCGAACGTTGTTCCGAGCGCAAGTCGCCCCCAGCTGTGTTGGTTGGCTCGACACAGGTACTGCAGGTACTTCAATTGGGGAAATCATCCAGCACCACCGACTACGATGGCTCGGTCATGTGCTACGCATGCCGAAACACCGTCTACCGAGACGAGTGTTGTCCTCCGTGCTCTCTTCAGCATGGCGCAAACCGCGAGGTGGACAGCGCATGACTTGGTAGAAAGGCGTGAAAGAGATCACGAAAAGTTTGGGTGTTGTTGGTGCTGTACGTCTTCCAGGATGGGGTCCCCGTGACCCCGCCTGTGCTTGGCTGGAGACGTTGCAAGAAATGGCGGCTAATCGAGGTCAGTAGCGTTCATGCTATCAGTTTCTTTCCAGATTGTCTGATTGAGCGGTTGGAGGTGTAGGCACCTCAGAATGCTTGACATACGCCAGCAATAGGTCCCTCCCTCATCCACTCTTTTTCCCTTCTTTTCACTCTAGGGCTTTTAATATATAATTATATATATATATGCATATGAAATTAGACGTACTTTATGGTTGTACGGCAGTGAAGCATCAGTGTCAACACTGATGTTTCTGTCTTTGATGATTGATGATGACACAGAAAAAACAGGTACTACTGATGCGGATGTTGTCTTCATTTTGTGGTGGTTACCGAGATGACCCCCCCCAAACGCGGACTGAAACTGCTTTTGGAGTCTCCCGGACCATTTGTCAAGATTGTCACGACCTTTTCAGACGACCCACTAATGGTGAATGACCTGTGTGCATCTGCTGGTAAGCAGTATATATACATACCCGCCATTTTTCGTAGAGGATTATAGAGCCTGCTGGTTCATTATTGTGGCCTAGAGGACAGGCGATGACTTACATCACACGACTTCACTTTCGCTCAAGTGCGGACGAGTACAAGTGTTGGCGAAAATAAAAATAATCGCCCAGCTGTAATACGACGCCACCCGAAGAAGGCACGAGGGCTGGGATACTGCCAGGTTGCCCAAACCTAGATAGAAGTCGAGATGCGAAGGCCGGGTTCGAACCACGGGCCTTCCACTCAGTAAGTTCGCGTCCTAACCACTGAGCCATCTCGCCCCCATAAGTGCTGAGTACCTGCTGCGAAATCTTCCGTCGTAGTTTGAATACAGTATGACAGAATATGCCGACTCAGCAAATCAATGCAGTTAAATTGCAACGCGTACTGGCACGTCCAAAGTAAGAATACCTAAGTCAAGAATTCACACTCTGGTGTCCACGACAACGGTCTCTTGTGTGGGGATACTGTACCGTAAGCCCACATGTCTGACCCAGTAAGGAGACGCTAGTATTCCATCAACAAGGCAACAAGACAGTGAACAAAGCCTAAATATTGCAAAAATTCAGCAAATACTCCCATCAGGAAAACGGATTATGTACAAAATTCAAAGATAAGAAAAATCGTTCCCGGGGAGAACATTGCACACAGTTCTCACAGTTTGAATAAAGCATAGTTATTTGACACAGCACGGCAAGGCAAAAAAAGGCACATCATTGAACAAGGCGTCTTTTCGGATCAAACAGAAAGCGTTTGAATTCCAACACTACGCAAAAGTTACACCGAGAAGTATCTGACGGTATTTCCGCTTTCTTCCCAGATTTACGCGCAAAACATTGCACCACTGCTTCAGGTAGGTCATCTGGAAAACAAGGGTAAATAAAATCGAATGAGGACTGGTCATCTGAAGGATGGCGGCGGTTTGGTTGCTACCTAGAGAACAAAACAAACCAGCATGCAGGATAAAGAATGCAGGTAAGACATTGTAGCCATAGTGAAACCCTAGTGAAGTGACCGATCGAAAGCTGTCGCTCCGGAGGAGTGGAAAGTGTAGAGGGGTTTAATCCGATCATGTTCCGTTAGTTAAGATACATCTGGTGGGCCATTCATGTTTGCATCTGGGTCCAAAAAAGAAGCAGTGTGGTTGGTCACGTCAAGGTAAAATGCTCTGGTTTGCCCCACCAGAAAGATGAAAACGCGACCGACCATAAGTGATCATTTCGAGTGGAGGGGCATGTAGAGCTGTGCTGTAGATGAGGTTATTGTATTTGGTACCACTCCTAGTGGAGCCTGTGAAGAAAATGCAACCCGGTTTAATCTAAGCTAATGAGGCAGTGGGATAAAACCCGAGACGGCTCAGTGGTTCGAGCGCGAATTTACCAACCGGAAGGTCCGTGGTTCGAACTCCACCTCTGCCTCTCGACTTCCCCTGTCTAGGCTTGGGCAACCTGGCAGTATCCCAGCCCTCATGCTTACTTCCAGGAGCATGACAACTAGGCACCGAAAGGGTGCTACAGCTGTACGATTCAATTCGAAGACAACACACATTAAACAAATGGCCATACACCGTTTGTTCACCAGCGATTCCCTAAAAAAACCGTGTTTTCCTCTGACGCCACACATCATGTGATGGATGACTCACCATCCAGTACCAGCCGACATTTCCCACTTTGTCCAAAGCTCGATTCGATGCGTCCAGTGCACAACCGACGTGGTTCCCCTGAATCCCCATCACCAGGTGCATCTTGTTCGACATGCGCACGTAGACCGACAAAGATATCCCAGTTTGTCTCGCGTTTGAACAGTCCACGAACCACACAAGTACGCGAATCCATGACTCGATCAATCTGTCCACGTCTATTTTTGCACCTGTAAACCTGAAAATGCAAAGGTGAAGTCACGTGACGACCGGGTGAAACAATGGACACATTCATAACACCCATCAAAGTTTTCGACATACAGACCACACTGTTTCAGTTCACGTACACTCAAACGCACATATCGCTAGACCGGAAACCAACCTGGTGGGACGGTTTACAAAACAGCCCTTGTAAAACGCATTAACTAGGCGAGGCGTTACATGAGGGAACCGGTTTCCTCACGAATCTTTCTTGTCCTGTGTGGTCTCGTATCTATGCTGGTTCGCTCTTTTACCACAAATACATAAACGTAACGCCGTTTATTCGCACTAACCACTTGTCCATCCCAAGGAATCAATGATTACACGTAATCCTTTTTACAAAAGACTTTTTTCGAGACTGCGTACGAAAACCTGTCCGATAATCATGTTTCAACTACCCCACTCCTATCAGTAGTACATACGCAGGCGAGGAAGCCAGTTAAAACGGAACTGAAAGATGAAAAATACGATAATCGTTCAGCTGTAACACCCTTTTGGTACCTAGCTACCCTTCTACCCGAGGGAAGCACGAGGGCTGGGATACTGCCAGGTTGCGCAAGCCTAGACAGGGGAAGTGGAGAGGCAGAGGTCTGGTCCGAACCATGGACCTTCGGTCAGTAAATTCGCGCTCCAACCACTGAGCGATCTCTCCCCAGTTAAAAGGAAACGGTAAGGAACAGGCCGGAGGAATGTAGAACGACTAACTTCTTACGAAGCAAGTGTAATTTATGGTAATACCACTGCTTAAAAAGACGTTTTATTGAGTTAAGATTGTTCCAGGTGGTCGTAAATTGTATCCGCCTGAATGAACCTTATTCAGTTTTACAATGAAACGGAGACCTGGTTGTCGTCGCAAATTGTCAGGCAACTACAACCCTCAATTTTAAGTGCTACAGGTACTGTACCGTGAGACTAAGACACGCTCAAGCAGGTTATTCGGCTTCGACAACACCACAATCATTTCGTCACAGCTGGTTTTGCCTTGAGAGGAAAAGGAGGGTTAAATGGTAATGACCTTGAGATTCACGCACAGGAGGCCTGGATTTGGCCCGGAACACCCCGCAATCGAGCTTTAAATTACACAACTCCACAACTTCCTACCACGGACCTCGGAAGCTCAGCCCAGCAATGCTATTTAGTCGTGTTTGGGTCACGGGCTTCTCTCGGTGTCTGATGGATCACACACAGCCCGGTCGTTTGTACAAAACTGCACTCGGATTTTCTTTCGTTCAGCTGTAGCACTCTTCCGGTGCCTAGCTGCCATGCCACCCGAGGGAAGCACGAGGGTTGGGATACTGCCAGGTTGCCCAATTTTGAAAAGGTGAAGTCGAGACGGAGAGGTCGGGTTCGAATCAAACACCATCCGGTCGGTAAATTCGTAGGAGTTCAACAAATTCCGAAACCGGTTTGCACCATCGTGATTCTGGCTCATTGATTCGAAGAAATTGTGAGAGATCGATATGGACCAGTAACACCGCCAAGTAAAGGCGTCGAGCGCTTTCTGTGGCGACAGCGGTCATAAATTGGCCAGATTTCGGCGCACATTTTCACGCAGAACGATAGTTTGATTTTATATACTGCCAGCTCTGGATCCTGACGAATTGCGATCATGCACACGGAATAGAGGTTTCTCACCAACGCTGAGCTCTAATTCGTCTCTCACTCGCCTCTAGTTCTTTGTTTGATTTAAGTTCTTTTGAAGGGTGAATGCATCAGCTAATATCTGCGTGGGACACATGAGGTTGTTGTTCCGGAGATAACTGCAAATGTTTGCAACCTTTGTTTTGAAACGAGTTTTGTCTGTTGAAGTTTTAGGACGTTCACTCACCCTGCTCTGTAGCAATAAAAAAACTGGTCAGCTGTAACACCCTTTCGGTGCCTAGCTGCCATGCCACCCGAGGGAGGCACGAGGGCTGGGTTACTGCCAGGTTGCCCAAGCCTAGACAGGGAAAGTCGAGAGGCAGAGGTCGGGTTCGAACCACGGACCTTCCAGAGAGTAAATTCGCGCTCTAACCACTTGAGCCATCTCGCCCTCGGATTCACCAGCTTTCGTAAATCGGTGAAGATAAATTAACTTCGCTAATCCTTAGAGCAGTGATATTTTCCACAGAAAGCAAACGGGAGCGTGTATCAGTTCAACTCATACTATGTGAAGCGATTGAGGTGAAGTTAGGAAAACATGAGAAACCAAACTTGCATAACCTTATGAAACTTCTGCAAAAGAGGTCGTTTCCAACAAACACTGAGGCTGCTCGTCACAAAATCCGGATGTTTCCTTTGACAAGGCAACCTGCACGCGCCCAGACATGAAAAAAGTGCATGTGCAGAGAATGACGCATTCCCAAGGTCACCAGCGGTACCACACGTTTTGGATAGCAAGTGCCTTGGCGGAGCTCGGCTTAGCAACATACGACCAGCGGAGTGGGCCGGAGTCTGTTCACGACCGGAACACCGCCATTGGCTGTACAGAACGAACATGTGAACGACCATAATTGGCCATTTGGTCATCCTATATATTTGCGCAGAAGCTGTGTATGTTTTCTCCTGACAATACGACCGTGTCCCGAGTTCTCTGTGTTCTCCTTATCGCGTAGTCTGGCAGGCTCAGTGCAGGCGTAACCAACAGACGGCCACCCACGATACAACAATGCCACCTTTGACAATTCGTGCGTTTCGATTTCACCAAAACAAATTCAGTGAATCCTGAATCGAAAAAGGGCATAGAATTGGAGAATGTAACCGGGCCGTTGTCACCCGAACATACCTTCGTTTCCTAAATTGAAGCGAACAAATTTCCAATTCTCAGACATTCTGCTGTGGAAAATTTACGAACGTTTCTAGGAGCGAACAGGTGCACGGAGTAAGGCTGCATCAACGTTTCGATCGGTGACCAAATTCCCATGGAAAAGGCCGATTGCATGGCAGCTCTCCCAGCTGACGGCTTAGCGGTGGGCTGGTGTAAACATAAGCTAGTTCCACAAACCCAAAAGCATTGATTGTTGTTGGCTGGCAATTTACTAATGTGACATGCCCAGTTAAGCTAGTCTGATAGACCGCCATTCGGTTCCTGAGACGTAGAGTTGACGTCAAGCCATTTGCTGGCGGCGCGCCAAGTCGCCGTTCAAACCAAAGTCAGCACTTGTGGAAGGTCAAAGGGGCCAAACGAAATGCCTGTGGGATGGATGCCAGGACAAGATGATAGAAATCTCACGAGGTAACGCCGGTTCAGCAACAATTTGACTGGCTTAGCCCAGGAGTCGAGAAGAACAAGACTGGTGTTGATGGGTCCGCTACATGCAGAGACCTGCGGGTCATTGACTCGAATGACTTGCCAGGGTGGGTAAGCTGGTGGGGTAGTCTTATATTGACAGGACTCAATAACAAGACCGGTTCATGAATGTGAACCCGGATCCAGTTCATTCAGATCATCCGACTGCTAAGGAATAATCGAAATAGTTCGTTTGAATTGGGTTGTCGATCCTCATACAGGACATGATTGGCGTCAAGCTATGGGCTTGGAGTGTGGTTAGGTCGCGAGAAACTCAGCGACACGTTCTCATTAGGAACGCATCAAGTCATCGTCAGCTGTAAGAGCCGTGTACTTGTCGTACAGTGGTTGTAGCTACCACAGTTTCGTTCACCGATGATTTGGGAAGGTGAGGTAGGTAGCTGCGCATTGGAGGCGGGAGCTGATAAATTGGTGCGTAAATAAACCAGTCAGTGGATCGTTAAGTGGGGGGATTGGGAAGGGAGCTATGCACTGAAGGCACAGTGATTAGACAAGCGAGCCTTTGGATGTCTCCCATAGGATCACACGACCACCGGTCAATTTTTACGGACAGGGAGTTGAAGGACGGGAACAGTGTGCGCAGATTGTCAGTAACCAAGATTTGTAAAAAAAAGCGACTTACACAAAGCTGTGGAAGTACCGTCTGCTTGTAGTTGGGATCAGAAACTTGCATTTGTACTTTGCCATGGAATGCCAGGCGGCACGCGGTGGCCGAAGTGCTGTCAAGCCTGGCACCAATTACCGCGGCGCCAGTGTAACACACGACGGGGCGTTCAAATTCCACAAGGACCCAGACCTGGTCTTGAGGTTCACCTGACAGGGGAAAACATGGTGAGAACAGTATTATGTGGACTTCTTAGGGGGGTGATTATCTTACGGTTTAACACGGTATAGAAGCACCCAAACGGCGACCAAGCTATTGTTTGGTGAGATAGTTAATGACGGTCGCTAGTATACGTGTTCAAGATAAACGGTGGAAGGAACTGAGCAAGTGAAGTAACGAGGACCTGAAAATTAACCGACCAAGATCATCTGAGAAGGGCACTAAAGTGGGATAAGTTGGTCACTGGGTTGGGTCACAACAACGGTAAGCACACAGTCTAGAAGCGTGTATCCGCTTCTCAACCAGAACGACGGGGGGGATTCAGTGTTTATGGTAGACTTCAAGGGTCGTCTCAAACTCGCCGTAGTTTGCCGACTACAGGGAAATCCACCGATTGTAAGTAGTAGGTGACCAATCGACAGACTTACTAGGCAACTCCGATAAATACATGTAGTTCTGCTTCAAGTCCAAAGCCACTTCACTGGAGGTCGCTGACCATTGTTCAGCGGGTAAGCCAAAGAACGTGAGCTCAGCCAGAACCGTTTCTTGACCGATGAATATGTGAAAGCGCGATTTGCTTAACACGGGATTCTTGAAGTACGGAATCTTTCGGACTGCGCCTAGGACGCAAGCATGACAAGTTTGGAGACTATCACCTGGTGCGCCAACTAGACCACGCTCCAGAAGACTGGGATCCAATTGTGGTACACATATTCCGGCTCGATCACCCTAAAACGCGAGACAAAATCATTTAGATTAGACCAGGACACTTGCATGGAAGTACAATATATGACTTTAGAGACAAAACTTGCTCACTTGTGAAAACACCCGCATTTCTGAAGGAGACTAGAAAACAACCCCAACATACACAAATTAACTGTATCAGAAGACAAGCCAACTTGCTCTGGTGTTAGTATTGACGTTGCGACAGACTGTAGACCTATGCATCAGTGTGTATAACGAAAATAGAAGATCAACCAGCTATACAATCCTCGATATGTACAAGAGAGAGGAAGGAAGAAGCGAAACGAATCAGCAATTCGGGTCGAACAACTTGGGGGCGCGTTCGATCCAGGACCTCGCGCTTCGAACAGTACAGACTTAGGTCCGCAATAATGAATTTATGATGAAATTGAACGCACATCACGTGCATCGTTAGATGAATTCAGGGGTTCGAATGCAAAAAGACAAAAGGGTACGAAGACCCATGGATCAGGGAGTCAAAGAGATTACGTCACGGCCAAACTAAGTTGGAACTTGTATCGTGGGTGGCCGTCTATTGGTTACGCCTGCACTGAGCCTGCCAGACTACGCGATAAGAAGACAGAGAACTCGGGACACGGCTGTATTGTCAGGACGAACATACAGAGCTTCTACGCAAATATATAGGATACTAAGTGGCCAGTTATGGTCGTTCATTTGTTCGGTTCTGGACGGTGTTCCGGTCTTGAACAGTCTCAGCCCCACTCCGCTGGTCGTATGTTGCTAAGCCGTGTTCGGTGAGCTCTGCCAAGGCACCTGCTATCCAAAACGGGTGGTGCCGATGGTGACCTTGGGAATGCGTCATTCTCTGCACATGCGCTTTTTTCATGTCTGGACGCGTCCTGACAGAACTAAGCACGCCAGATAAAAATGTTCAAAGGTTGCACAAGCCTCTTTTGAACACTAGAAGCTGGGTTCCAAAATAGAATTTTGATAGGCTCTGCTATCGAAAGCAGACTTAATCGTACTGTGCGCGACCGGGTCAGGGACCTGGAAAACACGTTGCTTGTCTGCAACACGGCAGGTTTCAGCAAAGTGTGACGCGATAACACTCGCATAAGATATCTCCCAACCGTTACTCTAAAAAAGTTGTTCAGCCGTAACACCCTTTCGGTGCCTAGCTGCCATGTCATCCGAAGGAGGCACGGAGGCTGGTAAACAGCCAGGTTGCTCAAGCCTAGACAGGAAAAGTCGAGAGACAGAGGTGGGGTTCGAACCACAGACCTTCCGGTCAGTAAATTCGCGCTCTAAGCACTTGAGCCATCTCGCCCCCAATCATCACTTTGGGAAACAGCAATATACTCACTTGTCCTTGGCACATGACTGAGTACCCACAGAAGTTGGTAGTAGAAGCTGACAATATGTCTTTCACACAGATCTTGATGGCGGCTGGAAATCGAACTCAAGCACAGATTAGTAGCTATGTACGTCATGTCAACAGGACGGTTTAGCCTTTTACTGACACATTTTACAATCGAGTCGCCTTTGAGTGGGACATTCATAAAGACATCGTTTTCCCCGGTGTCTAAGTGCGAATCGCTCGTTTGGGGAAAACGTGTTCTAAAAACTTTAGTTGACATTCCGGGGGGGATATAAATCCATGAAGAAAAGCCGAGAAGTACTGTCCAGCCGGTCAATCTCTCTTGGCATTAAGTAGCAGTGCCTGTATCATGAAACGTTTCGGACAGTTTTGAACACTTATTCAGCTACGAGTGGGTGATAAGCGCAGTTCGCATAGTTCACTATAGGCTGAGTCTGTCCTGACTGAAAGGTCCTCATTCCGAAAAAGTGATTCTTTTGAGGGAATACCATTTTCTCAGAGGTTCCTCATAGGAGAGGGGCATCGAGCGGACAAAGATGAACTTTCTAAAGCTGGGCGGGTGAACATCACCTAGAAAAAATTTTGACCTCGCGTTTCTACAAACTCGATCATCATATAGCGGAAGTACACCTCCAAATAGGGAATGTAAATTACAACCGAGGATAATTCGGTTTTGGTCGCGTGAGAAAACCTCCGACTGTTGTGCAGCCGCCTGAGCGCCTCTAAGCCATCCTTTCCAGGTTGCATGGGATAAAAACAGATGGGCATGCCAGTGAATGCTTCTAGGCTTCTAGACGACGATAATCCTCACCGCTACGAGTAGGACTGTTGTCATTGATCACTGTTCAGTCCCCAGACGATCAGGACGGTTGTAAAAGTCAGCGACTTCATTCCCGAGGTTAACCAATGCAACCACCTGACATATGAATCGTACAATGTATTCTTTTCGACTTCGCATTGCTTTACTGGCTAATTCCACTGGAGAATTTCCAGAAGAGGGCATTATCGTTCGAGTAGACGAGTCTTGTTCCTTCTAGTATGTTGAATCACACTGGCGTGCAGATGGGTTTCACTTGCAGAACGGACCACAACCTCTGAGTCGTGGTGCAGACACTAGAGTGGTATTGAAAATTGGGGGGAAGAAGTGAGTAGATTAGGTGTAGGACCGCAGCTGTATTTAGTGCCCACTGGTCATCATCATCATCATCATCATCATCATCATCGACAGCATGACATCAGTGTTGAACACCGATGCTTCGCTGCCGTACAACCATGGTTTATTTGAAAGCCTTATTGTGAAGAAAAGAATAAAGATGGACGGGGAAGGGACCTACTGATGCCTTACTACAATCATTCCGAGGTGCCTACACCTCCAAACACTCATTCAGGCAATCTGGATAGAAACTGACAACAAGATCGCCACTGACATCGGTTGGCAGCCATATCTTGCAACGTCTCCAACCAGGCGCAGTGGGGATCACGCGGTCCCCATTCTGGAAGGCGAGTAGCACCGACAGCACCCAAGCGTTTCGTGATTTCTTTCATACCCTTCTGCCAGGTCAAGGGTTGGCCACCTCTCTGCTTACGCCACTCTGAATTGGGCATGGAAAACAGCACTCTCTTCGGCAAACGATGGTTAGGCATGCGCAACACATGTCCCAATCAACGCAGCTTCCGGTGCTGGACACATTCTTCAATGGAAGTACCCCCTGCACAACCCAAAACTCGCTTTCTAACTGCCTCGTTACGGATTCGCCGACACCAAACCACACGAGCTATGGTCCTGAGACAACGATTGTCAAACACCTGAAGACGTCTCAGTTCCGCTGCTCGAACAGGCAGCGAGCAGGTTGGGGGGTGGAACATGTGGCGAGTTGTTCCGTAGAAATATTAATGCATTTGCTCACTAGTCGTCACGTTTCACTACAGCGCATGCTTGTTAAGACCAGCAAACAACGTTTGGTCTGGTAGTTCTGTGTAACTCGGAGAGGTGAACATTGTGTGGTAATATGGAATTGTAATGCCGCATACCACGAGCACACAGTACTAATCCACTCAGTTTTACAGACTCTTCAGGTGGGAGTGAAACTGAGTATAGTTCGGCCTTTTGTAAGTCCAGGAATTTGGTTCGTTTGGCAATGTGGATAGCAATTAATGAATGATGATCAGGGGAGCAGGTTGTAGTTACCCGTGCTGATGCACTTCGTGTATCCACAGGCTGGTGCTAGTGTCCTGCAAACATAATTGGATTTATGGGTACTAGGTTTGCAAAAAGTGAATAAAACACCGTTCATTGTTGTGTAGGTAATGCAGTGGTGATAAGGACAGTGGCAAGTTGATAGAACGTCCGATGGGATGTCGATTATCCGCTAACGGAGAGACATACAGGTGTTGTGCACCGACGAATACTACACAGGATGTGTTGCGCCTAGAACGAGCCAGAATGCACGAAGCCGAGGCTGAACCTGTCTTCGTGTGGTGTCTAAAATGTGTTCGCTAGGTGGTCAAACAGAGTCGCCGGGTGATGCATGAGCGATTGCAAAACTTCAAGGTATTGTGTTTCGCCAACTGACCGCATCGGTGTTTTCTAGACGAAACACATTCGTGACTCCTTTGCATGGACGCGGTCTCTCGTTTCGCAAGATCCGAGACATAGAACGAAAAGTCATGTGAGTAAACAACAGTCGAATGGAGCTTGAATGCACGTCATTGAGCTGCTTGCATATTCGTTGATACGAAAGAGAGTGCATGGATAGTGTAGCGAAATGGCGACGTGAAAATGAGAGGAAATATCTAGATAATAGTGGAGTAATATAATAATAATAACCGTTCAGCAGTAGCATCCTTTCGGTGCCTAACTGCCATGCGACCCCAAGGAAGCACGAGGGCTGGGATACTGCCAGGTTTCCCTAGCCTACACAGGAAAAGTCGAGAGGCAGAGGTCGGGTTCGAACCACGGACCTTCCGGTCTATTAATTCGCGCTCTACCCAGTTGGTCCATCTGGCCTCATAGTGGAACAAGCCGGCCAATGTCCACTGGACTACGAAAACCACGGTAAATAGTAATACCAAATACTTCAATCTTTTGTGTGAGAACAGTATGAACAAGTCTCGGTAGAAGCGTCGTGGATGGAAGCGACTACAGACCATCCTGTAGTGGTCTGATGAAAGAAGCTCCTCTCTTTCCTACATTATCGACAATCAAGCCACTTGGTAACTCGAGTCAAAGTGGATCGAACACTCGTCATGTTTGAAAAACTGGACGCAACTCCATGTCAGCATTGCTCTGTAGAGTTTGCATTACAGCTACACAGCTACAGTCAATCAAAGATCCTGAGGATTCCTAGTGTTTGGTCGGATATTCGCAATGCAAAATCATATAAAAGACATCTCTTCTTGGAAGCAGCGAATATTCGAAGTGTAACAGTCAGTGATACTCGGTACCATCATTACAGTAAAACAGTCAATTTAATGCAACAAACACACGGTGCAGAGATTGGGGAGAACAGGTTGCGAGTCACTATAGAACTGTGTCACGGTTTGCTGGTATGCGCCAAAAAAAGTGGACGGTAACTTTTTACATGCAAAATGTGAACTGAGCGGAACTCACCGGTCCAATCGAGTCGACAGGCTGACGGAACATTTGGATGGATTTGATTTTTCGCTGGAGTCGCTGGCGAGGTAACTCAATTGTCTGAAAAAAGGCGATAAAAATACTGAATAAATGCTCACCAAAGCAGATAATGGCTTGTCTCACAAAAACAGGATATACGTAGATTTTTTTCTACGAGTTTGGCTACCAAACATGTGCACCGATTATCAGGATGGAGGCCGGAAACCATTTTGAGGACGATCCTATGAGGTTCGAACCCGGTTTTCGGCCGCCAGCTTCAAGTGGAGAATCTAGGACATCGTCAAAACACTGGATGAGAATAGTGAATGCCTAAACCTGAATGTCGAATGTCACTCTCGGAAAAAATTCCACGAGATATTCACAAAGCCGGGCTATTCTACAGGAGACGATAGCTTAGTAAGGGACAAAATCCATGTCCACATCCCGTGAAGTGGTTCCCAACACTCGACATTAAAACAGCTACACTACGCCCAGTCCCCAACTGATATCGACTGAAGCCAAAGGAATTTTCGTCTTGATTGGATGTCTTCATGCACGGGGACCACAGGACTCAGACATTACAACAGGATGGCACGAACAAATTCATTCAACCCTTGAGAACTTTACCAATATGGTAATATCCTCTCGAGGGGACAGATTCGCGCAGTACTAAAATAACTCCATCACGTTGTTTCTTTTTCGGAGGGTGACCCAGTGCGAACCGCAGCGCAACCTCCCTGTACTAGAGAAGTGGAAGTACATTTGTATCCGGTCGCATTTCGAACGCTTTCTAAGTGTTGAGATAGAAGTTTCCATTCCGTCCTGATATAAAATATTCCTGCATCTCTGATTCACACACGTACCATAGCGGAGTAGTGAGTGAGTAGGTGTGGCCGTCATCTAAAACAGTCAATTTAATGCAACAAACACACGGTGCAGAGATTGGGGAGAACAGGTTGCGAGTCACTATAGAACTGTGTCACGGTTTGCTGGTATGCGCCAAAAAAAGTGGACGGTAACTTTTTACATGCAAAATGTGAACTGAGCGGAACTCACCGGTCCAATCGAGTCGACAGGCTGACGGAACATTTGGATGGATTTGATTTTTCGCTGGAGTCGCTGGCGAGGTAACTCAATTGTCTGAAAAAAGGCGATAAAAATACTGAATAAATGCTCACCAAAGCAGATAATGGCTTGTCTCACAAAAACAGGATATACGTAGATTTTTTTCTACGAGTTTGGCTACCAAACATGTGCACCGATTATCAGGATGGAGGCCGGAAACCATTTTGAGGACGATCCTATGAGGTTCGAACCCGGTTTTCGGCCGCCAGCTTCAAGTGGAGAATCTAGGACATCGTCAAAACACTGGATGAGAATAGTGAATGCCTAAACCTGAATGTCGAATGTCACTCTCGGAAAAAATTCCACGAGATATTCACAAAGCCGGGCTATTCTACAGGAGACGATAGCTTAGTAAGGGACAAAATCCATGTCCACATCCCGTGAAGTGGTTCCCAACACTCGACATTAAAACAGCTACACTACGCCCAGTCCCCAACTGATATCGACTGAAGCCAAAGGAATTTTCGTCTTGATTGGATGTCTTCATGCACGGGGACCACAGGACTCAGACATTACAACAGGATGGCACGAACAAATTCATTCAACCCTTGAGAACTTTACCAATATGGTAATATCCTCTCGAGGGGACAGATTCGCGCAGTACTAAAATAACTCCATCACGTTGTTTCTTTTTCGGAGGGTGACCCAGTGCGAACCGCAGCGCAACCTCCCTGTACTAGAGAAGTGGAAGTACATTTGTATCCGGTCGCATTTCGAACGCTTTCTAAGTGTTGAGATAGAAGTTTCCATTCCGTCCTGATATAAAATATTCCTGCATCTCTGATTCACACACGTACCATAGCGGAGTAGTGAGTGAGTAGGTGTGGCCGTCATCCGTTCCAATCACTTGTCGTTGGGGACTCATGGTTTTTCATTTAGCCAAACTCGAATACGGACCAATAAATAAGAGAAGCTATGAAGAAGCCATACTCTGATATAAAACAACTCTGTCAATGAGAAGAAACCCAGAAAATATTGGTGTGCGGTGTGTTCTCCTCGACAAAATCGATGGATAACCCCTCGGTGGGAATGCTCGAGTTAAGGAGCGACGCGGCACTTTTGCTATGCCTAGGATCATTCAAATCCAGGATGACAAGGCAGGATGAAAGCCAGAATCGTTCAGCTGCGATGCCACCAGAAGGAAGTACAAGGGTTAGGAAACTGCCCGGTTACCCAAGCCTAGACAGAAGAAGTCAAGAGGCAGAGGTCGGGTTCAAACCATGGACCTTCCGGTCAGTAAATTGGCGCTCTAACCACTGAGCCATCTCATCAGAGCTACAATGTCCAACATAAATCTCTTGAGGTGAAAGCGCACATGGACTGGAGACTTATCAGTCCTGGATCAATAGCGAACACGTTTCACCTTACGTGTGACCCCTGTTGTCGACGTCTTAGTCACTGTTGCTCATTCACACCCGAAACGAAGGAAGCCTTATAGTTAGACAAAGTAACTTTAGAAATAACTGCACAACAACCGGAGGCTCACCTCTCCAACACGTATTGATCCGGCTAGTACAGTCCCTGTCATTACCGTACCCTGTCCAGTCACAGTAAAGCAGTGATCAGCAGCGAAGAGGAAGCCGCGTTGTCGAACACGTTCACGCCTTTCTGTCGGATCGGTAACTGTCTGGATTAGCAAGGTGATCAAATTTTGCAAATCTTCATTCGGTGGATGTTGGGCATCCGGTTTGAAATCGACCTGGATGGAGGAAATGAGAGATTTAAGTGCCACGGAAGCTCAGAACATACTCAAGAGCAAATAACTGATAAGACAATAATAATGATGTTTGTAGGCGCATCATCACCACCTAGTATCACAGTGCCGGATAAATATGAGAGAAAAAAGACAGTTTGGAATCCATTCTGGGGATGGTGACCCAAGAATCACCACTCTTACTAATGAATAAAAGCAAACAGGCCTCATGGAAGGACGCAACACTATTGTTGTTTTGTCAGCAACAGGTGGAATTCGGAGACCGGGACGAACTACTGCTACTACTAGCGCGTTTGATAGTAAACAGGAGAAAACTCTTTGTAGACTTTTGCACATCTACGGGTGTCGGATTACGGCAAACGGAGAAATGGAGATTTCATGAACGCCTCTGTTAGTCAGCGTCATAAATCGGATTGTTCGATGTCGAAGCTTCGTAAATCTGTAGTTCATATTCGCTGCGCACAATCCTCTGCCCATTAACATTTGACTGTTCGTATTATTTCTGTTGTGATACGTAACCAACAATGCTGTTTAGATCATTTCATCCGTTCATGGTCGCCAATAACAATGATGAATTCTTTCAGACAATCCACGTTACAGCGATCTGACTGACGAAACCTCTAGCTATACGCAGCGAGCATAGTTTGGACGCAGTTATTTGAGTTGTTTACTTCAACCAACTGTTTATCCACGGTTCGAGACAAGATGTGACGGGTGGAAGCCCGGGCGATTCTATTGCTACTGTGCAAACGGACGGAGTGGTAATCGAAAGAGTTAAGAAGGCAAACTGCTGTTATCCAGACACGACAAAACGAACAAAACGGGGTTTTCTATTTCCTGGATGTTGAGCTAAATAGACGAGCAAAAAGGTCTCCCATGGGCTTTGTGTCTCGGGGAACTAGTCTGATAGAACAAAGCTTGAATTTCAGAACCTTCGTATCCAAACACATTAAGTAGTGCCTTTTTACAAGAGCTCAGCAAAAGTGCTCATCAAAACAAACGGACCATATTATGTGAAGACTCGCAGATTGCAACTTCAGTTCCAACTAAGGAGACAGTGTGGAGCGCGAGAAGTTTTTGGAAGGGAAGTTTATTCTACGTTGCCATTCAAAGACAGAATCCTCTAAAGAAACCTCAATGCTGTAGCGCTTGCAGTAGTACACAAGACCAGAAGGGCGAAATGGATCAATGATTAGAGCGCGAATTAACTGAACGGAAGGTCCGTGGTTCGAATCTAACCCCGACTTCTCGGCTCTTCTAGGCTAGGCTTGGGCAACCTGGCAGTATCCCAACCCTAGTGCCCCTTTCGGGTAACAGGCAGTTAGGCACCGAAAGTGTTACAGCTGAACAATTATCAATTATTATGAAGATCAGAAGATTGATTTTCGGGTCGGACATGCACAACACTGAATCGTTATTCGCCTCCTGCATTTACTTTAGTCGATTTACGTTCGACAGCAAGGACGTTAGGACGAAGGGAAGAGAGAATGGAAACAAGGGTCAGAAAATATACAACTTAATGATAAGAACCGCCTGCGGGGCTAGTTGCTCACCACCTACCCGATCACAATCGAAATATCATAAAAATCATAAAAATATAAAAAAAGCGTCCTTGTTGGGATCATCAGCACGCAGGTTTAAGGGGATTTGAACCTGCGACCCTCTGGTTGGTAGCTGAACGCCCTGTCTATCAGTCATCGGTGGCTCAGCGTTATGATACTCAACTACTAACCGGAATGCCGCGAAATCGAATGTCCCCAAAGATTTTTTAGACGCGCATCGTTCGTTAATCGTAACATGAAGTGTTTCTCGGCTTCCCACCATAAAGAGACTGGACCTTACCGTAGTGTGATGGTTTGTGTGTCTTCATGCCCCATTGAGCTATACTAGGTATTGTCCATGGGACACTCACAGCGTCTCTGATACCAGGTTGGCCAATAGCTAGAGGACTGACCAACACAATCTCTCTCCAGGTTGTGGATTAGAACATGCGCGGCGACTTGTTCCGTTAAAATGTTATTGCAGTTCCCTTTCCCGCTAAACAACGCAGAAAGGCTTTGGTTGAGGACCCTAATTGTCCTCCTGTCTAGGTTTGGGCGCCCTGGCAGTATCCAAGTCCATGTATAACCATGACACTTAAAACTAAAAATAATCTTGTGCCACGTCGACCATCGCGTGATACCACCAGCCTTACTCGCTGCATACAGAAGGTCGAGTAAGCGAAAACATTCTACTGCTGATGTCTCCCTTCTTACATTTTCAAGTTTTCCCTCTTCTACTCTGTTCCACCTAAGTTTGAATACTTTCTTCGTAGGTCCCAGCACTAGGACTGACCGCATCACCGTGCATCACACTCAGCTGCAGCTTATGTACGTCCGACTTCGGTGACAACCCTAAACACTTCGAAATCTGTTTCAACCCCCCAAAAGCCGGTCTACTAAGCTGTCCTCAACATTAAGGGCAGGACAACAGGTGGCTTTCGCTCGTACGCTGGATGCCCCCTGCATTCATGTATGCTGTCTGTCATAAAAAAGGATACAGGGCGCAAGTATTGTGATTGAACCGACTACCCCCTCGCTCCCTTCCAAGTTCCGACTGTGCACCTCTGGTGATGTGAAAACCGCTGCAGCAGGATATGCCGGGATGGTTTTCGTATTGAGCGACCGATCGGAAGCGTCTTTACTTGAGTGGAGACCCGGTGATAGTCGCCTTTGTGCGGTTAGCTTGGAACGTATGTGAGACAACCTTGAGAAAATGAGGTCCATCGCACCCTGTTTATTGCGTAGGTTAACGCTCCAGCAGACTGTAGATTTGAATATGCCGAATACAGTTTCTATGATGTTCTATGTGCTCTTTTGGAACGGACTGAAGGCTCAGACATCGTTGTGGTTGTTGGTGACATGAACGCCCAGATAGGTAGAGTAAGCGCTGCTAAGACCCAATTCGGAGGTCGTCTTGGGTTGGATACGAGACGCACGGACAACGGAAATCGTCCACTTCGGATGTGTGCCGATCACAAACTGTTACTTCGCAGTACCAATTCCCGGAAAAGCGGAAATCGCTTGGCAATGTGGTGCCCACCAACGGAAAAGTCCCGAATCCAAATCGGCCACATCACCGTCAATCACCGGTGGCGAGGGTCAATCACTGCTTACCGATCCTTCTAGAATAACAGGGTTGACTCCGACCACGCACTTGTCCGCTGCTGCTTTTCATTGTGCTTTTCAGGTCTACGCAAAAATCACATACCTCGCTTAGCCACCGCTGGGCACAGTACTTAGATCGACAATTCAGTCGGCCACCTGCCACTTCCAAACCGGACTGTAGACCTTCAACAGAAAGGTGGGCTGTGGTCATGGAAGCCCCCCTCAGATTTAGAAGTGTCCGAGTGTTCATCTCTACTGCTGGCCCTGACGACCTTCCACTTGCCATGGTGGCGAATTCCTCAGCTAGTGCCTGTGTAGCCTATACATATCTATCTGTGAGAAAAGATAACTGAGGTGAGTTGATATTGGTGTCCATTTTCAAAAAGGGCACTTGCAGTAAATGTGGTAATCACAGAGGTTTTAATTTGACTCCCGTTGTAATAAGGCTTCTCACTGATTCTTCGGCGTCTTACGGCGGCACGCGAATCCTTGATCCGTAAGAATCAAGCGGGATTTCTACCGGATAGAGGCCGGGTCCACCACATCTTCACACTCCATCAGGTGTTAGAGCAGCGCCATATGTACAGACGACCCATAGTCTCGGTATTCCTGGACTTCAAGGGTGCGCTCGATTCCGTCGATCGGTCGATGTTAACCACACTTGCTCAACATGGTGTGCCCCAGCAGATTGTGAGTATAATCCGATCCCTATATTCACATACTTCTGGGAGTGGGAGTGTATGGTGAGCTCTACCATGAGTGGACAGCATATTGCAGTATGAAGTATATAACACTCTTAACCACAACAGCGCCTCTTATCAAATTCCGACGGCGGAAGAAGAGAATCTGTACACTATTTTCGAGGCCTGCAGTAAATTCTTCAAGACCTGCCGCAGCCCTTTCGGTGTTACCAACGGGGTTGCCAGTTTACAATGCAAAATGGGCCAGATAATAAAATATAAAGACATTTGTAACATATTAGCTCCTATGGAAAATGTCGCAGTTTTTGGTCGAGCTGAAAATGAGTACGTCTAACGACCTAGACGACAGTCGTTATTATACACCGGGTTTGCAATATCTTCAACTGACTCATTTACGGAGGGATACTTACGTCCTGTTTTGCGGGTTACTTGGGACAGGTTGCGCGCATTCCCAGTCGCTCTGGTCTCCATTATTTCCTGAACTTTCGGACTTCACCACACTTTTCTATCGTCCAATAGATCATTAACCTAAACTGCACGCTGAGCCGGAGGGGGTAGAGGGCCTCGCACGAAGGAATGATAGTTGTTCTGGGATCTAGTGGCTCCCGAAACACCACAAGCAAAGTTACCGCCTTCACGTACAGCATGTCACGTACCTCATCCCAGGTACGGTCAACGTCCTCCAGTGATAAAGCTCGTAATGCATAGTGTGTTTCCGTTGGGTACTCCAGCTTGTAGCTCACAAGGTTTTTCAATGCTAATTAGAGAGCTCGTTTCTGGGGTTCCTCCGAAAATTTTTATAAAAATCTGCACCGAGCACACACCGAATCAACGCAACCTCAAAAAAGACCGGTACTCAGAGATTGAACAAGGACATTGGTAGCTGATGGCGATGTCCCCAATTTGACTCCAAGGCTGCTCAGCGATAGAGGGACGCCTGTGCATTGGAATATCCTGCTATTATGGATAAACACCAGTCGTTCGTGGTGGACAAGGGAGTGATCAGTCCTCGATAGACGCTGTTTTTCAAAGAACCACAACTACATTTCATTCATGCGTAAACGGAGACGAAAAACACGGAGCGTTCAGTAGTTCGACCAGTGGGAGTTTGTATCGAAAGGAGAGTTGGCGGCCTACAGGCATCCAGTCGTACGAAGCCTTAGGTCACGAACTATACCAGTGCAATAACAGGCTCCAGTTTTTCCGTTACTCGCAGCAAAGTACAGGTTTTCATGGGATTCCTACGTTGCCTTGTTCGACCGATGTCTTGATGCTGACATTTGACCCAATATCTCTCAATACTTGGCATGGATACGAAGAAGCTCAGGGATAAACTGTGCACTTATGCTGGGAAACAATGTTCCCTTGGATCGCTAATACGGTGTGTGAAGCCACTTTTTCTTTAGCCGCCAAACCACACCCGAATATATCCATAATGAGGATCTACTAAAACATTCGAGGAACCGTGTTTTTTCTAGGATTATTCACGCCTTGTAGTTTACTGTACAAACAAGAAATATTAATGCACACTGCCACTTAGAGATTCCAGGCAAACATAAGCCCACTGGATACCCCCCGGACAAGAATGAATCGGCCACCCCCTTACTGGAGCCTATCGTGTCTTTCCTAGTTTATTCGCAGACAGTTTTGTCCCAAATTCACAAACAAATTGCTGTGTACATCGGAAACATTCTTTTAAATTTTGCGTGGATACCTCAATCTTACCTGATTACCTCCGGGCGCCGCCGAAACCACTGCTATCGGGGCTCCCCGAAACTTCGTTTGCTCCAGTGTTTTCGAAATCCGTTTCCTCATCTACAGCGGTGAGACGTTGGTTTACGAAATCCACCTTGTCTATTTGAGAAGCACGGACATCTTCCTTCAGCAAATCACTCTTGTTCAAAACTACGATCATCTGGTCACATGTGATTTCACCGATTATGAGACATTCTGCAGTTTGCGTTTGGAAACCCTTGGAAATATCGACAACCAAAAGCATGACATCAATTATTTGGGAACCTAATATGTCAGAGAGTCTATATACGCGGACCTACCACAGAGGACGGTTCGTATCAGAGAACCATGTCCGGGGCAATCAACCAAAGTGAACTGAACTTGTTTGTAGCCCTGCTGGAATGAAGACCTAAGAGGAATCGCCGTCAAATCCACTGTGAATGAAGAGAATCCCAGATCGAGTGTTATTCCGCGTTTTTTGCTTTGCGGATTTTTGTCGAACGCGCTGGTGCTTGCGATCATGCTAAGGGCTTTTGCTAGGCTAGTTTTCCCACAATCAACATGGCCCAAGACGCCAACGTTGACGTTCAGAACGCTCATGCTTTTCGACAATGAACTCAACCGCATACGATATGACGGTGAGATCTGATTGGCTCACTGGGTCTCACGGATTCACGGACTGATACACAGGATCGAGGCTTTCGCCCAAGTTTCCCGGGTCGGTTTTGTTTTTGTCGTTCATCGGCTGCCGTTCACCTGAAAAGCACAAGTGAAAAAAGCGTATAGCACTGCTCTTTAAGTTCTCAGCCCAGGGCAGTATGCTTGCCAGCGCGAGGACTCACGCAAATAAGTGTCTAATAGGGTTCTAGAAGGGGCGTGGGCAACCGTCTGAGGAAGGTTATTCCACGCAGCAACTACCCTAAATGAGGTAACACTTTGCCTAATGAAGGTGTGCGCTCTGAGCTTAAAAATCTTCTTACCATGTCCCCGCCGGGTGTTTGCTGGGTCCACGGTGAAAAACATGTTGGCCAAGCCTTGTTCAAACAGGACATAAGTAAGAAGACGAGTAAAAATTAAGTCTCCTCGTAGGCGACGATACTCCAAGTGAAAGAAGTCGAGCACCGCAAGTCGCGTTTCGTAGTCCATGGACTTGAGGCCGGTAACCATTTTCGTAGCAGCTCGTTGGACACGCTCAATGAGGATTACGTCTTTCGTGCGTCCTGAATAGACAACTCGGTTGGCATATTCAAGGAGAGGTCTGGCCTAGGCGCCATAGAAGTCCATGTGAGTAATACGGGGGAAGGTGCGCTGAATCATCCGTAGAACGGCGAATGCCTTTTGGGCCGATTTATCATGGTGTTGTGAGACGGACATGTTTGAAGAGAGCCAGATACCCAAATCCTTTTTGGCATCTATCCTCCTGATGTCTCCTGGTCCTTTCTCACCATGCATGACAAAGGAGTTCGCTGAGTCTCCTCCAAATGACATATGGACACACTTTTCGTCATTCAGAGGAAGGTGCCAGTCCAACGACCACTGCTTTGCGGCGTCCACATCAATTTGGAGGGCACTGGCATTGGAACTCCACGATTTCAAGTCGTCCGCAAAAAGTAGACATGGACTTGAAATAACATCTGGAAGGTCATTGACGTATATCAGAAACAGCAAAGGTCCCAAAACGGAGCCCTGAGGAACTCCAATGGAGACCGGCGCCGCAGAAGAGTAGGTCGAGCCTACTTTCACTCGGAATGATCTGTCTGATAGGAATGCCTTGATCCAGTGTAGGATTTTCCCTTGAATCCCGTAAGACTCGAGTTTGTGGAGCAGAGGGACGTGTGGGACTCGATCAAATGCTTTTGAAAAGTCGAAAAATATGGCATCCGATATGAGTCCCTCGTCCTTGGCTTGGGTTAAGCTGTCCATAAATACGAGCATGTTCGTCACGCAGGAACGGTTTGGGAGAAATCCGTGTTGAGCTTGAGAAATCAAGTTGTTGGAAGTAAGGTGATCTAGAATGGCTCGCTTCAGAATGCGTTCCATCACCTTGCATGGCACGCTAGTGAGGCTTATAGGCCTGTAGCTGCCAGGCGATAGTCGGTCACCAGTTTTGTAGATTGGCGTGACAATCGCTTCCTTCCAAACAGAGGGAAGGTGGCCTTCGTCAAGCGACTGACGAAACAGCAGATGGAAATGAGTTGCCAGTGTGTACGACGTTTCCTTCAGGATCCTTGGGTGGACTTCGTCGGGCCCCAACGCGCAGAATGGGTTGATCTTGTGCAGGAGTTGACGAATGTCCTCCACCGTGAATACCAAGTCGGTTAGAGGCCGTTCGTAGGTACGCCTTGACAACGTTGGATGTGACGAGGACGCTGGGACTGAATACAGACCTGCATAGTGATCTCTGTAGAACTCAGATACCACTATTGGGTCACTCGTGGGTTCCCCGTTCCTGTCCCTCAGGGAGAACGCGGATGGCTTGTTTCTTCGGCGATGTCTCATGTATTTGAACAGCACATTTCTGTTTTTCCAGGTGAGGTCCTGAATGGTGGCTTGTTTTCGTATGTTCCATTGGCGAATTTCCGCTTTACAGCGGTTCCGCATTTTACGAAATGCCAGTTCATCTTCTGTCTCTCCTGTAGTCAACTTTCGAAAAATAGTTGAAACCTTTCTTCCGGAAGACGCCGGATCCTTTTGGGTAGCTTGCGGCTCATCCGATTGCGTCCTGGTTTTTTGGAACGAAAATCTCGTCAGCCTCGTGTACTTTCCGGACAATGGTTCTATATAAGCCTTCCAATGAGGCTGGTCCCTGCTTAACTTGTTCAAGAAAGATGCGCATTCCTGAAATGTCTGCACGGCAGAAGTTCCGAATCCACGTTTGGGGTTCGGGATTTCTGGCCCAATAGCAGATGAAATCAAGGGTCAGCACACAGTGGTCGCTATGTCCCAATGGAGCGTTAATAATCTCCTGATCTACGAAGAGTCTTTCGTTGGTGATGATTAAACCCAGGAGGGATGGTTTTTGGCCCGCGCGGTATCTAGTAGGTGCAACGATATGTTAATAATAATAATGTTTATTTCCTAACTTGTGGGTGGCATACCGTCAGATATGCTAATAATGTTAGTCGGAATAAAAGCATGGCTGGCGGGGATCGTGGGCACAGGGGGGTTAGGAAAACGGACAGCATCATTGGATGTGGGCATTATACTAAGTAGGCATGATCACCACTAAACCAGCAAGGGCAGGGAAGCACAGTAACCATGCGTTATTGAACAGAATATCAAGCAAGTTCAGATCGTTAGGATTTGGATGTGTCGGGCAAAAAGCAAAGCGGGGGAGGAGGGCTAAACGAGAGGCCTCCTGTCTGACACATGACAAGAAAAGCGTAACGGCGAAAAATGGGGAACCAGAACATCAGATCAGATGAAGCATCAGAGTTGGCGTCATATAGCCGGTCATGTCGAACTAAAACCTAAGACCACCGTTAAGGCCTCGTGGCCCCGTGGCCTTGGACTGCTGGATTCATGGCCAGGGTCAAAAAAATGTAGGTGGGGGATGACGGGGTGGAGGGATTAGCAAAGCGGATGGGCGTTAACGGGAATCACAGAAACATGGTGTACGGCGAAACTGTAGGGACTCACCGGTGTCGCTGTTTTGGAGTCGGGCATAATAGTATAATAATGTTTATTCCCAACTTGTGGGGGCATGCCGTCAGGCAAGATCATAAGGTTACAGTCAGAATAAAGGTATGACTGGTGGGACTGAGCACAGGGGGTTTTGGGTGGGAAAAGAGGACAGCGCCATAGGCGGTGAGCTGTATCCAATGTAAACGTGGTCGTCACTAAACCGGCACGAGCAGGGAAGCTCTTTTGTCGAAGAGAACATCAAGCAAGGTCAGATCGTTAGGATTTGAAGGTGGCGGGCAAAAACAAAGCGAGGGAGGGCAAAACAAGAGGCTTCTTGCCTGAAATATGACAAGAGAAATGTAAGCTGTGGAAAATCAGAAACCAGAACATCAGATCTGGTGAAGCAGCAAAGTTGGCATCATCCAGCCGATCAAATTGAACTGAAGCCAAAAACAACCGCTGAGGCCTCGCGGCCTTGGACTATTGGGCTCGTGGCCAGGGTCACAAAAGCGTAAGTGGGGATGATGAAATGGAGGGACTAGCAGAGCGGGTAAATGGTAGCAGGGATCTCAGAATCATGGTATACAGTTGAACTGTAGTGACTCACTGGCGTCGCTGTTGTGGGGGCGGGCATAATAGTTCCTTTGGAAGAGAGATGGTGGAACACACGAGCCGGAACGTGAACTGTATAGAAAGTTATTGGATTTGGTGGGAAGCACAGTAACACAGAGATGGTTAAATTTCAACCAACAGTTCAGCAGGTGGGAATGAATGTGTCAAGGAGTCAGCTGGGGGCAATTTGGGAGTTCGACGTATTTGCAGTTAATGGAACAAGTGGGCAAGAAGGCACGGTCCAGAGAAGTAGTGGAATAGTTGCGGGTGTGCTATCGAACTGGGTACGGCAGTGCCGTCTTTGGAAGAGTGAGGTGATGACAACACGAACACGAACTGTATAGATCGTTGTTGAATTTTGTGGGAAGCACAGAAACAGATATATGGTTAAGTTCGAACCAAAAGTTCAGCGGGTTGGAATGAATGTGTCATGGAGGCAGCTGGGGTCAGGTGGGGAGTTTGTCGTATTTGCAGTTAACGGAACGAGTGGGCGAGAGAGAAGGTCGAGAGAGGGAATGGAATAGTTGCGGGTGTGCTATCAAACTTGGTATGGCAGTGCCGTGCCATCATTGGCTTGATATCCTTCAGTTTTTGGACGGCCCCGTAACGGACGTCACATTCAAGGTGATTGGGCTGGGGGTGTAGTTCTTTGGGCGGTGGGATTCATTTCAGGCTGACCGAGGAAATAAGGCGGAACTAAGCCGACTTGGAATCGCAGGGTTTTTGGCCCATTTGGGGATACTGTGGTTGTAGATCACAGGCCAGATGGAGTGAATAACAGCCGACCAGGTCGTCCAAACCGAGCATTGCCGAAGTTCAAAGCTTGGGAAGATGAGGGAGCGGGATGAGATTAGTAAAGCATGGTGAGTTTGGAAAGACATCAAATGGGATAATGTGCACTAATATACATAGAAGCGCTCTGTTGAACGACTTCAGTCAGCGCCGCTGAAGAATGTCCGGTTGATCTGACGCACTGGAGCTCCATCCAGGAGGCCTTTGGAGAGTTCAAGTCACCTACCGGCAGGAGATGAGTGAGGTGGTAGCTGGAGAGCTGCTCTAGGGTTCGGATGAAGAATTGACCATCTTCCGGAGGACTCGAGTGGCAGCGGTAGATCACACCGAGTTGGAGAGAATCGGACCCGCACAGGGAGACTTGAATCCACGGTGCATCGCAAAAAGGTGCAAGAGTGGCATCAGAGAGGATAATCAGGATCGGCAGGCCACATGTAAGTACAGGAACTCACGTCACCCACACGGCACTTCAGCGGGTGAATCTGTGGTCGATGCTCCTGGAGTCGAGGAGATTCTGCGTGCAACAGGTGCCCAGATGCCTCCGGAAATCACTCGGAATTATAGGGGTCCGAGGTGTGACAGCATTTCCGATGATGTTGTGCTCTACATTTCCGAGCATAATAAGATCACGTTCCAGCTAAGCGACCCGTATAGCACTAGGATATTTTGCCAAATAGCGGGCAATAGTGGCTCGCAGAGCTGTAGACACGAACCTTCTTTGGTTAAAAAGGGTTCTACGGGAGAGGCGAACCGATTTGAGTGTTTGGTGGATGAGCGGAAATCCATCCAAGAATGGGCAACTTCGAGGGTGATAAAAACGCCCGACTTTTGTTGCGAGTATGGTTGGGGATGCGGATGGTGTCATGACCTATGGGCAAGGTGAGGGAGGAAGAGTATGTGCTTTAAGTGGACACAAGTTTTTTTTCAGAGGTACTGAAGAAAATGCTCGTTTTTGGCACGGAAGACGGGAATATAAGTGACCTACTGTAGCGTTTGAGGATTGCCGCACCAAATATTTGGGACACTGCATAAACTAGCGCTTTACAATAAGGCAGAAGTCGAGCACAAATACATTAAGAAAGACCATGAATAGCGGAGGTCCCCTCACCAATTCTTGTGGGACCTCACATGAAATGGGCTAACAACCTGAAGATAATCAGCCACTGCTTACTAGAGAGGACAGGTAGTATCAGAGGGCTGCGTAGAGAATAAACGCTAACGCACACGTAGGCTTATCGATGAAATGGGAGCCCGTAGGAAATTTTTATGTGCAGAACTTTTGGTTGCTCAGGTGTGTTTCCTGGTGGTGGATCCGGTAGATGGTATTTGTTTTGCCGAGCTGGGCAACTGGCTCGCAAAAGTTTCGTCCCCAGTCGAGGAGACATCGTAAATGCATAGTTGGGTGTGCGCCTCCTCCATACCTAGCTGCGTTTATATAGTTTCCGAGATCTATCTGGTCTCCCATCACGTCACTGGCTAAATGATATATACCTTCATTGTGATTGTATTAGACCGATTGCAATCTACGCTGCGTTCTGGTCTGTATGTATCGTATTCCATTGATGGGTTCGATGGCTGCTTCAGGCCCGCTTCCGAACGGTCGGTTCTCGATTTATCTAAAAGCATTGCTTGATCAATTGGGGTGACAATTGCCGCAGAGTCATTGACCGAGTTTTGTCCGCATATCCAACCCAACTGGCTGGGTTATCGTTAATCTCCTACGACTGTTGTGTCAGCGAAGGGTAGTTACGGTAGTCACTTTGGGATGTCCACTGCTGAGTGACCAGCTAAAATATTCTGAACTTCGGTAAACAGGGGCTTGGACCCGGCCTGGTGCCGGCAGAGTTGTTTCGGTTCCCCGTGTTGCGAGCCATCAGTTGATTCATATTTGGCTAAGAAGTGTCGATCTAGGCTCGGAACTTTCGTCAGCTCAGTCTCTCCCTTTGATGACACTTCACCGGAAGAATTCTGGTCATGTCTGGCTTTGTTGATTAACAGGAATATTTGCAACCTTTCTACCGGGCCCCTTTTTGGTTTCTATGTTTCTAAGTGTCAGCCAACAATTTCATCAAGCCAGTGAATATAGATGGAATTGATCTTTGAATATGGATGGCACCGCTCTTCTGGAAGAACTGTGCAAACACCGATAATTCAATTAGACAACATAGTCTCCGGATAATCGACTCGCTCGATGTTAAACTGGGCGTAGATGCCTATGGGTATTCTCAATGGAGGAGCTCCTTGTAATTTGATTTGGGTATTAGGTAAAATGAGTGCTGGTGACAGCTCGTCCTTGTAAAGGCGATATCCATACCCGGCTGGTTGCGCGATGACCAAATGTTGAAATATCGTCTCAGTTCATCTTGTGGACATTTAAGACTGTCAGCTTCGGTGATATTTGGTGACGTGCTACAGCAAAGCGCCCAGGTTGGAGGTACGGTGGAACATGTTGTTTGTCACTGGTAGGTAATAGCCTACATCTGACATTAAGAGGTTCATAACAATTTCCAAGGCCATTCCAGCAGTGTATTCTGGTCCTATCTGTTTGAATCAGTAAGACGCTACGGTGCGTGGATATATCTGAGACTAGTGGTAGATTGGTGTTCGATATTGAAAAGTTATCCCAGGCGCACAATGGTTCATCAGTGGAGGCGATCGGCGGTGTACACAGCGAATACCGGCTTGTGGTCGCTAGGTGAGATTAACTCACTGTCGTTACGCACTTTTATTACTCATCAGAAATGTTGTGTTTTTATCTGGATTTACTTGCTTTAGGTGTCATGGGTCTGGTTACGGGAGCAGTGGTCTCCTGGTTACCGTCGGGGAGAACATTAAAAGCAATGAACCAATTCCGTAGTCCGGTTAGCCCGGAAAACTGACAAGGTTCTATCACTCGGAGAACTTGTCTGTGACCCACATCTCGGACCTTGAGCTCTTTACTCGCTTTCCATAAGTAGCACTGCTACCGCAAGTCTCGGTGAACCAAGTGTGGAATAGACCACCTGGCTCCGTGAACAAAGCCTAACGCCCAGCTTTCAAAGGTGTAATACGCCGACTATATTAGTAAGCCTCCAAAGATTACCGTAAAACGTCATGAAGACAGAAAAATCAAGTAAATGTACGAGTATCAGCTGACCACACCGACAGTCTTCAATCCATCCAGCTCGCTGTCAGCAGTGGGGCACAACTTTATGTACCAGAGGGCAGCTGCGGTCGAAGCGCCCTTACTGACCCGACGAAAACATCCAGGTGCTTGCCCATCAGGAAAACGGGGTCAAGAAACAGCATCTAATGAATGCTCAAAGTGACCTGGTTCGACCGCTCAACCGTATCAACGGCGAATGGCGGAGGGAACAAAGTGATACGATCGAGAAATTTGTTGGCCGGCAGCGGTCTTAGATGAAACCACCCACCATATCTGGACATGTTGGGGGTTGTAGAGGACCCGGCAAAGAAGGAGCGTAACACCCTCGCGGGTTTTGGGGGCAACATTCGGAAGAGCATCACACCCATTATTCGCCCTACCATCCGCCGTAGTGGTGCAAACCGTACCTCTGATCTGATCTACGGGGAAACTCGCGATGTACTTTGGGACGTCATCCGTGATCCCGCCACCTGCACCGATGGGCTAAACGAAAAACCGTCACGGCCACGGATGTCATGCGAATCGCCAAGGCCTCAGCTTCGGTTGATTCCAATTCAACAGTTCGGTCCACACGCCGATCGCCAATGGCCGTGCTTCGACATAAAGATACGGGACCTTACCGTGATGTAATGGTTTGTGTGCCTCAACGACCGTAAGTAGGTTTTTAGAGTGACTTGGATGCTTTAGCACACTGAGGGTAATATTTGGTGAGTTGTTCAATCGAGGAGTCCATTAAAATCTAGTGGACGTGCTGCAGTGCGTGGGACTGCTTGGCCGCACAATGCTCCTAGTGGCAACAAACTTGCGAGTGGAATAAAAAGTTCTACTCCAGAATTGTACTTTGTTATGTATGTACCCGAACGGAAAACCATCCTAACCTACATTCATTATTTCGCAGTTCACCAACTTTCATTGTCCCCTGAAGCAATCCCACCTCAGGCGGAAAGGTTGTGCTGGATTACTTCCCTAGCAGCACTGAGACTTCAGGGTGCCTAGATGGGAAGCAAATGTTTGGATGATTGTTCTGAACCCTGTCAATTTTGATTCCTCATGGACCCGTCGTAGCTTTCGAAAATTTAATTCCATTGTGCGAATACTGAGCGCCCGTTCAAACTCCACTAAACACCGACCAGACAGCCTTGGATCAAGGTCAAGCAGTGCCCTTCAAAATACAGCCCGACGCCGTTGCACCGTCTCACTCGCTCGTTTGCAGTAGGGCTGTGTTCCTTGTCATTGAGTCTTTTTCCGGCACTAGACACTGGAGAGGGGGACAGCAGTCAGATATAGCAATACCAGGATGCTCTTCTATTCAAGCATGGCAAGAGGTGGCTTGTGATCGGTAAGGTGAACTGACGGCCGTAGAGCATGAACTTGTTTGACGGCAACACGATCGCAAAAGGTTCCTTTTATTTTTGACTATAGTTGCGCTCGGCCGATGTCAGGGATCTGGATGCGTGTGCAGCGGCGTTTTGGTTGCCGTCAGGAAGTGGCTGCGCCAAATCCATTGTTCGAAGCATCCGACGTTACAACGATTTCCAGTGACGGATCGTAGTGGCTGAGAGTCAGATCGGAACTCAACATGGACTTGACAAAGTCGAAGGCACGTTGGCATTCTTTTGCCCATGTCCACTTGTGATCATTGGTGAGTAGCTGGCCCATGCTGGCGATGCATGGCAAGCAGAAACGAACTGTAGTGACTGACGAGACCGAGGAAGGAACTGAGGTATGTCACGTCCGTGGGTGATGGCATACATTTTTTATAGCGTCGATATTCTCCCGGTTTCGTCGGTGGCCATGCTTGTCAACGATGAAATCGATATACTTTATCGACTGCATGACGAAGGTGCATTTTTCTCAGCGCACTCTGGAGCCGTACTCTTAAGTACAACCAAGCACGTAATCAAGGGGCTGCCACAATTCGTAGGAATTGGGACGCTGAGATCGTTCGAACAGGCAGCAACGCCTGGGTCATCCTTCAGAATCGTATCCATGATCTGTTGAAATATGGCTGGCGCTGTTTTGACACCGAATGACAGTCGAGTATACTGGAGCAGACCGCGGTGCATATTGATCGTCAGAAGTTCTCGGGATTCTTCCTCAACTTCAACCTGGAGGTAAGCACCAACCATTCAGTTTCGCGAACAAATCGTCTGGAAGAGGCGGAGTTTATTGATAGGTATCCAGTGCAGCATTGGTACCGGTGGGGAAATCTGCACACAACCGGATGGTCTCGTTAGCCTTCTTCAACAACACGGTCGGCGCGACTATTGTAGAGTAGTTGGTGGGTTGGACAACACCAGTCTTGAGTAGTCGGTCCAGTTCCTGGTCAACGATGAGTAAGGCTGCATATGGTACTGGGCGTTTTGACCTGAAGACTGGTTTGAAATTGGTGGGGGGGGAGGTACAGTCTGGCTGTTGCTTTTGTGCACTATCCAGTCTCGTCAACGAATATGGATGCATAGCGTTCTAGGAGGTGGTCGGGTGAACGCTTCGGAAAGTGAGTTTGTTCGAGGGCACCTCCGGGTGCTGCGTGCGTAAGGTTCCAAGTAGAATTAATCGGCTTTTCCAACAGACTCGGCTTAATGATCTCTATGAGATTAAGTTTGGGGCATGACGTCAGGTAGCACGTGGCTTGTGCCGCTAAGCCATTGAGGCTTATGGAGTAGTCAACCTCGCCAATCAAATTCATTTACCACCAGAAGCATTACGGGCTCAATGTTCGGTCGGTTTCGTGTGCGGCTTACCAATTCGTTTTCACATTCGCCCACTGGTGTGAGCATGCTGTCAGAGCCCTATCGAGCTGCAAACAAACTGGGATGCTGTTGTTACGATCCGTCACGAACTTCCTTCGGCAAGAAAAATCAAATTTGCATGTCAACGTTACCGATTTGGACCGCGATTTGTGAACCGCACGTTTGCGGCCTCGGAGATCGACATAGATGTCCTTCGTGGCCATGGCTATTGCATCCGGAACATTTATGACGCCTAAACCGACAATAACGAGCAAAAACCATTCGCTGCAATGTCAGCAACTTTTGGGAGGCTGGCCCCTTTTTCGACCGGTTTTGTTGTCAAATTTCTTTGAGGCGCTGGATTTGATCACGTTTACACAGCCGCTTGAAGTATCAGGTGACCGGCCGATCTTAGTCTTGTCGTACTTCAGGTTGATGAAGTGGTTAGGCTTTGCAACGCAATATCAGAATCCTGTCCAGTTCTGTGAAGCGGCCGGGTTCTGGTCTCTATATCTTGGGCCACTGGAGACCAGGTACAAAAACGAGGCACTTTAACTGATTTACCTTCATTGAGCTGAGCTTGAAGCGCTCGCATTCCTGATTGAAAACATCGGCAAAGGTGGTGAGATCATCTTTCTGTTCAGCTTGAGGCATTGGTAGCAGATGTTTAACAGTGATATTTGATCTCCGAACATCTGGGACAGTGTTCTGACCGTTTCGTCAAGGCTGAGGTAGCGGAACAGTTTGGGGAGAATGAATTTTGTGTACCATTCATACTCCGGTGTGCCGAGCTTTCACAGCACTTATCTGACTTTCCATCCGTCTTCAAACTTGAAAAAATCAGTTCTGAACATGTCTTCGTACCGCTTGGAACAAGATTCAAAAGTGTGTTTAGAAAGAGGGTCGAATATGAATTCCGTGATAAGGCCGTGGCTGCATCCGTTGAGGAAATAGAAGATTCACAAATACTGGCTGCTGCTGTCTGGATGTGAAGCCTCTGAATCAATGATTCAATGAGCTTTAGTTGCGCTTTCTCAAACTGCTTTGCTCCTGCGTTCTCGTGAAACAACTACCAAAGGTGCACGACCTATATTACTGCCCAAAACCAGGTTAAGAACGCTTGTACAGCGCTTCATGTATAAAGTAGACGCGCTGAACCACCTCCTTGGGTGCTTACGGAGTCGCCCGGACGTTAGTCTTGGTGAGCTAAGAGTTCAACAACTCCAGAGACGGCTAATCATCCTGTTTGGTTTCAATGTGCCGGTTACTTTCGACAATGTACACTACGAATCATCTGGCGACTCCGCACCAGTTCCAACCAGTACACAGGGGAGACTCGTGGGGTTCACCTGTGGAGAAGATGGTAAGTGCTGCAAGTCGAAAGCTGGCTTGGTGGCCCACCGTGGAATTCACCTCCATGAAAATGTTGGTACGAACGTGGTCGCCCAATTGGCCTGTGCTGATTGTCCCAGCGTTTTTCTGACAAAGATTCGCCTGAGTCAACACCGCCGGCACGCACTCCCCACCCAGTATAATGTAGTTAAGCTTGATCGAGTGAGGAATTCCGGTGTTAGCTGGTCCCAACAAGAGTCACAATCACTCTTGCGCCTGGCTAACAATTTATTTTCGTCTTGAGACACGCGAACCGCGCTGTTCGCGAGATTGTGGCAGTATTTTCCCGGTTGATCGGTCATCAGAATCGAGAAGGTTACGGATGCTTTACTTGCTCGAGGTTCTTCACAACCCTGGTGTTCAAATAGCTGCTGTCGAAAACCTTGTACATCTGGACTGTGCAGACGATATCGTTCTCGTCTTCAAGAGGAGGAGAAAGCGCAGCTTTTATGGGTGAGCTAACCAAAGTCATTCCGTCCTTTGGCGTGCGCTTTGCACCCACATAGTGTGAGATTGTGCTTATGGACATGCAGTCACTGAACCAATTACAATCCAGGGAGAGGTGCTCGATGTTGTGGGGGCATTTTAAGTATTTTGAAAGTTGTGTCAGTTCCGATTGCAGTCTGATGGGTGAGGTCAATGCACGAATCTGCAAGGCTCGGGTCGCGTTTGCCAATTTGAGGTTCAGGTGTTGTTGTCCCGTTGTCCCAGAACCGTAGCCCGTGTAGGCTGCTGTCGGTGAATTCGTAACGGGGCATCTAGAAGGCGAGTGTTTGGCTGTGCAACGGGTACTTCCATCGAAGAATGTGTCCTGTACCTGAAGCTACGTTGGTCTGGCCACGTGTTGCGAATGCCGAACCGTCGTTTCCCAAAAAAGGTGCTGTTTTTCGTGTCCAATTCAGAGTGGCGGAAGCAAAGTTGTGGCCAACCCTTGACCTGGCAGAGGGGTATGGAATAGACTACGAAAAGTCCGGGTGCTGTTGATGAGACTCGCTTTCCAGGATGGGGACAGCGTGCTCATCGCTGTGCCCGGTTGAAGACGGTGCAAAATGTGGCTGCTAATCGATGTCAGGGGCGCGCAAGATGCACGCACCTCGCTCGGCCGTTGAGAAGCTCTCGGAGCCCGCTGTGAAGCAAGTCTACCAAAACCACCTACTGAAGTCCTTTTCATACAAGACGTCTTCTGGCGTTGACTTACTAGGAGGTACTGTCCACAGCCCTGCAAGATGCTGGGCGATACGCTTGTGGAATAGTCCGACTAACTGGATACAAGCGTTGAATCTCGAGCAGCACTATAAGCGCTGATTCCGCACCGTCTTACGACGACACGCGGAACATTGATCTGTGAGCATCAAGCAGTTCATGGTTTTCAGTGTGCAATTCTTGGTGGGGCGAAATATCCAGTTGGTTCTTGTTTACCTCATCTTCCTCTACCTGGGTGAAGTAGACTGTCCCAACTAACTAGGCTGAGTGGATAGGGTGCTCTCAGTGCATGTGGCAATCACAGAGGAATTAGCTTGATTCCCCTTCTAACCAGACTGTTTGTGTCGTTTTATTTTGCGTCGTCTTACGAAGGCGAGTGAAGAGGAAACCTGAGAGCAGGAAACAACATTCCGGCCGGGAAGAAGTTGTGTGGACCACATCTTCACATTCCACCAATCTTTAGAACAACGGCATGCGTATAAAAGTGTCCTACAGTCTTGGCATCTATTTTGTGAGTACATTCGATTCTGACGACAAGTTTGCGCAGCAGGGTATATCTCAGAATTTCATGAATATCAGACTGTTTTTATTCAATACTTGTGGGCGCGTGAGAGTGAATAGGGAGCTCCCCAAAAGCTTTGCTGCAAGCAGTGATGTCCGACAAGAATGTCCACTCTCTCCATTTTTGTTTACTTTCGTTATTGATGAGCTAGTGAGACGAACATTAGGTCTCCAAAACCCCGATATGTCCGAGCGAGAACCTTGTCGATCTGGAATATGCAGACAACATTGCCCTCGTTTCTGGAAAGGAGCAGGAAGCGCGAGCATTACCTCAAAAGCTGATCGAGGTCCTTTGGCATGTTCTTCGTGCCCACAAAGTGCGAAGTCATGCTGCAGATCGTGCGGTCTTTGAACACTGAGCGACACTAGAAGTTTTGGAATGCTATGCGTATCTCGGAAGTCGAACTAGTCTGAAGACGGAGTCAACACCGAACCTCGAAGGTTAAAAATGCTTTTGTTGATTTAAACCGGTTGTTTCATGAAAAAAGTATATCACTGGATCTGAAAGGACGTGTCTACCAGTACACTGTTCGAGCTGTATTGTAATGCCGCTGGGAAAACCGTTCACTTCGGGCGGAGGATCTAAGTCATCTTCAGGTCTTTGACCACTGATGTCTCAGAACTAATTGGAATCGGTTGGAACCAGCGAATTCTGAACGAAGTGGTGAGGAGACGGCTGAAGCAGAGACCACTTCACTCAAAGAATGCAGCCAGCATGGCAACCTGAGGTTGCTGGACTGAGTGACTGCCTGCTAGATGAGCACCGTTTTCTGCGCCCAATTCGGAACGGCGAAAACCCACAAATGGATGGAATTGACATAACCGGATGAAGGCTGCTACGAAAAGTTTGGATGCTGTTGGTGCAGTTCGCCTTCTAGGATGGGATCCTTGAGCCCTATTTATGCTTGGCTTGAGACACTGAACGATACGGCAGCTAACCGGTGTCAATGGTGTTCATGCAATCAGTTTCTACCCAAATTATCTGACTGAGTGCTGGAGGTGTAGGCACCTCGGATGTTTGTAGTGGACTAGCCTTAGGTCTCCTTCCCCTCCTTATCTATTGCTTCTTTCAAGGCCCTGTTCAAATAAATTGACATGTTTGTTCGGCAGTGAAGCATCAGTGTTCTTATTTGATGTTGCTGTCACTGATTATGGTTATGGGTATCGTTCCATGGTTAGTTGGTTGTAGTTCTAAATACCAACGTTTGTCACTCGCAGTGCAGAAGTGCAGTTGTTGACTGTCGTGGCAACTCGGTCTTTTGGTAATTCGAACTGTAAGAGATGGACTCCGATCAATTACTACTCAACTCTCGATATTCTTTACTATGTTTTATCTTTTGGTTGACTTGAAGCTCGGAACTGCCAGTTTTAGCTAACACTTTCCCCAAACAGCAGTGTATAAGGGTGAAATTGTGTGCACAGACTACAAATGTTGTGAAATAATGGCTCATACCAGTTGTACGGTTCCAAAGATGTCGGCGATGATATACAAAACTGACCGCATGGTCATTCTGGTGTTAAACTGTTTGCCTTGTTGTTTCAAAATTAAAAATGTAAAACTACGATTAATACTGCATTGATCGTTATTCATCTTTCGGGTACCTTCTTACACTGTGGCGATATAAAATTCGGTAAAGCTTTTCACCGAAAGTGTTAATCTAATTAGCGTATTTTTTCGCAGTAAAAGTTACTTGTACCCAAACAATACATGTGGATTGAATTGCTAATATCTGAGACTGCGATTGTAGCGCATACCTGAAGACAGCTATGTTGATACCACATTGAATAAGGTTTCCGCACAACATTCCAACGCAACCACTTCAGTTCAGTTCAGTTCAGTTCATCTTGTCAGCTACGAACAGTATACTGGGGTAGGAGATCCGACAGGAGACCTGTTATGCATTAGGATCAGTGGCCTATTGAATCCATTAACTTCAGACGATTCCATTGTTCTTTTGGAATTGGAATTATGACAGCTTTTCTCTAGCGACAATAGCTGGCCACGTGACTGGGTCGTGTCTTCGAGTGCCATCTACAATTGATGTGTTATCTTTGGAGTCCCCATCCGAGAAGACGGAATTTGCCAACACGACTGGGTTTACTCGTGTGTCCTCCATTTTCCGTTGCCAGATGGCCCCTATTTGGTTCGTTTTCATGTTCATTATGGCTGCGTCATATGAACCGTCTTGACTTCTTGCCCGCGAAGTACACGTCACAACGAGCGTAATTTGTGCAGTGTAACGAAATTGTTCGGTTGGTCTGTCAGCAGTACTTCGGCCGTGTCAATGATTCATCTGGTGAAGTTGGTTGCAGCGAATGACCTTTTTGGACTTACTTTCCATGCTTGCCTCGTTTGGCAGTTGAACGCTGCTTCGTTTGGAAGCAACTTATCAGCGTTGGCCATACCTTCAATGTCACATTTTGTCTATTTCACTTCAGCTTCATCATGTCAATCGATTTACCCGAGGCCAAGCCTGACACATTGGAGGAGATATTCACTGACAAGTTCCAGTACATAAATCTGGATCACTACAATATTTATCACTTTGAGGAGCTCGTGATCGACGGTCGGAGATATCAGTTTCGGTTGTCGTCCAAAGGCGATCTGATGACTGTTGTCACTCACATAGTTGGCAGAGCCGTGCTGTTGGTTTCCGTGTGGACCAATATGGATTACGAGAAAAGATTGAAGGAAATACATCATCACATTCTGGAACTGGAACGATCGGGAAATGTTCCGGCGGACTTCCGGAGTAAGTGTCTGCTCAATACGTAATTCCGGTGTGCAAATTTAATGGTACAAGTTACGAAATAATCCACGTACGTCTACTGAATTCAGTGAAAGATAAGGGGTAAACGGTACTTCCCCGTTGCCAGTTCGGAATGGGAGAGGTTCGTTTGAAGTAGCTCGGCTCAGGTCCTCAAATGCTGTAGTCTTTCGAAAATCGTAACTGTAGCCAATAATCCGAGGAAACCCGAGGTGATGCACTTGTTAAACTCTTTAGGTACCCTCGAAGCCATTGAGTCAAACTTTCGACATACTTGGTTGTGAAAAGACCTTCTAGGGTTAGTGTACCCTACAGTGTGGAAACTTCGTGACAGGTGACCGCTGAGTAGTACTGTAGATTTTACATTGATCGGGGTGCATTATGCACCACGTGATGACTGTTTATAATGAAATTAATCAGTTGTAACACCCTTGCGGTGCCTAGATGCCATGCCACCAGGAGACATGAAGGCTGAGATACTGCCAGGTTACCAAAGCCAAGCTAGGATCAGTCAAGATACAGAGGTTGAGTTCGAACCACCAACCTTCTTGCAAGTAAGTTCTCGCCTTAACCACTGAGCTATCCTTAGCTTTGTATATAATGAAGACTTTTTAGGAATACGTCACAGGGTGTTGATGGTTTTTAATTGATGCCCTGGCTATCCAAGTGTAGTCTTCCTCGGGACTGTTACAGTAGCCTATAAAGTACTCATTAACTGAATGACCGTGTCAAGGACACGAGGGTCAGCTGAGAACAGCTCCATCAGGTTTGGATGAACGAGTACGTTTGTGTGCATGTGAGACAGTCTATGGATTGACGTGCTGGTTAGGAATGACAGATACTGGTTATCCGCCAGCGTATCCTGACTACCGATGGATCAACGCCCTGGGTACATGAGGAATGCAGGTACAGCCCGTCCGATTGATGTAGCTGCCGTGCGTAGTCATGTCAACAACGTCCCGCATAGTTACTCAGGCCTTACTGCAGTAGTTCTGATCTGTTGAGGCGTTTAACTGAGACATATAGACTCACCGCTGAGTTGTCTTCAAGCCGCTTTGAATTGACTTCGTTGTGGAACGCTGATAGTATTTTCCATTGCTCAACTGGTAGCCTGCTTGACCGATACGAACTCCATCGCATTCATTATAATTCTGCAACTACCGGGGCAATATTCCTAGTGAAAACCGTCTTTAGATATCCAGGCCGTCTTTTTCTCAAGACTTTCGCTTTACTTTTTCGGTGTGTAACCTTAGTACCCCGAGCCTGCTTTTGTCCGCAGGCTTTTGTTTACTATCTCGAACATGTTACTGATTGCTTTCGAGTAGCGAGATTCTGTGATTTTTGAGACCGCTTTCATTGCGCAAAGGCGAGAATGCAGCTGCATATGAGTATATCAGGTTTGGAGTGCTCAAGTGGTATACTAGGCTGTCCAAGGTAGTTCCCCAAGTGTGGGGGCTGGTATACCCTCAAAGTTAGAAACATCATCATTGGACGCTGGTGCTCAACCGATCGCTTGTCGGAGTACGAGAAGAACAATACACGATCTTCACATAGCTGCTCACACTTTGCGGTGACGGTGTTGGCACCACATATCACTGTCATGGTTCACCACTGCAAGCTCCTGGACGTCAACAACAGTGTCATCACCGACCCTTCACTGTGCCTACATGTTCGCGGTTTGGGTCAACGGTGTCTTTTGGCTACTGCAAGCAAAAGTCATGCATTGACGAGCTAACCGATAGGCAAAGCTTGACTGTGTTTTTGGTACCGTGGTGTGCTCTTCTTCCTTTTAAGGGGCATCTCGCGACATCACGTTCCACTCTTCTGCTGGTGTGGTTTCCAAATGGTAGGCAAGTCCCTTTGTCAAGACCCGAAGCTGCATATACGTCACCTATAAGGTGTAATTCCTACCTCGTAACCCCTGGGTCGGGTTGTCGGTTTTTTCTTCAGGAGTCTTCAAATATCATGCATTGAGGGTTGGATCGATTGGTACCACGATATCACATTCTTACTGGTCATATTTATCGAGATGAAAATTCCTAATTTGCAGCCTGTCTGTATGTACATTTTCACGCTGCTCCGATAGAAAGGTCGCTGTTTGCATGTGACATTGTTTTGTGACATTTAGCAGGAATCTTTAAGATATTATATGATATGGCTCTCGAAAAATTTGCAAAATGCCTTTTTTTATCCATACACCTCTCTTTCTCCCCTCCCCTACTATCCAACCACAGCTATAATCGGTCGTTCAGCCAATCCGCTCAGTGCTTAGGAATTTACGGTCCTCTCTCACAGCCTTCGCTGTTGTTCGCGTGACTGCGTTAACTGGAAACACTTTTGTACAGTACTATCTATACAGCATTTGTCTTTTTTTCAAACCACATCACACCCAGCGTCATTGGCTATGTTACCATTGGAAATATATCTTTGTTTCTTTTTAAAGTTTTGGTTTTGCACAGTCGGAAAATGACTGGCTCATCTTTGCTTCCCTGTCAAGCGGATATGCACGTCTAACATGTTTTTGTCAGCGTTGTATCCCAGCAATTATTCCGCCCCTTAGATCACCAACTTGTTTCGTTTTGTTTTGGCCGAAGAGCCGTGGCCGCTATGAGCTTACGAGGCACCGGAAGATGATCAGGGTTTGACGGTAGACGGGCTAATCTGTTGGATACCCGGTGGAAGCATAGCACATTTTGAGGTTAGAAAGAGAACTCTTCCAACGGAACTAAATTAGGATTATTGCGGAAACTATAAATATTGGCGGATGAATACGTGGACGTTTATCCATTCTAGTCGAAATCGTAGTCCAGAATACTACTGCTCGCTTCGGATTATTGGATTGGCTATCCGACCGACAGGCTAAATTCTTGTGTTTGTGCGTGGGTGCGGCGACAGATGATTAACCCGCACAGGCCTGTACTGATCAGTTTGATCGCACGATTTCGTCGTGTGTTAGAATAAAAAGACAGTGGGATTAATCCCGACAGCAAGTAACTTTGTTATTTACTGAATGTTTCCCTGGTCCTTCTCAAGATGGATCGTTCGTGGAACCTGCTCACAGTCATCCTTTCGTGAGCGTTGGGAGTCTCTGTTCTGGGTGATCGTCCTGACCGGTAGCTTCATATCACGTCCATATATATATATAATATATATATATATATATATATATATATATATATATATATATATATATATATATATATATATATATATATATATATATATATGAAGCATCCTCCGGAACACCAAGTTGTTGAAAAGAATATGACCCTTTTTCGCCTGTTGGGATCTCTCGTGAATGCAATACGAACAGCGCCAAACACAGGATTTGCGTTGGCAGTTGAAGATTTTCTTGAAGGAGTGTCCTCAATGCTTAATGAAACGATCGAGTTTTTGGAGGCAGCACGGCTCTATGACGAAACTTCCCTCCGCGATAGGATATAAACCGTTCGAAAGCATTTAAAAAGCACATGTGATCATTATAGAAATTTTTGTTTCGTTGCCATTTCAAGTAGTGTACCCTGAATGTGTTGGTTGCCAGTAAGTCTTAGAACATAGACAACCTTACTGATGAAAGGACACCACGCATCTGTTTCTCTCCGAGGGTGTGGCCCTGCAAACGCCTCCCATTGTCCGTACGAGAGGACACCTCGTGGCCTCGCCGTCCATACGTTTCGAACTTGATTCTTGATGATAACAATGAACGACAGCTGTCCTTGAAACTTTCAAACTTTCGGTTTTCCGATCACGTGAAAATTGAAAGACTCAGCGGAACTGGTGCTTACTGTTTGTATTGCGACCGAGCGAAATGTTGGTCGTCACATGACTTTCCTCCCGACAGGAACGAATTTCAAGTACCCCGGACAGCCTGCATACATCACTTTTATTTGAGATAAAAAAAATTATATACAGATCTGCATCGCGGTCGTTAACTTCGTCGACAGCCTCCCCAAACTGTTTTGTGTGTGTGTACTTTATGAGTTCCAGGAGCATCTTTGTCCGCCGAAATAAATCGAGTAACGACGGCTGTTAAGGAAAACCACTTGGACCCTCACTAATGACTTTCTCGACTCGAGCGGTAAACAGCTGTCAAGCTGGAAGAGTTTCCAATCAACACCTTCAGTTACACTTCGTCCCGAGCAGACAGTTCCATGAGTTACATTCTTCTCACTGATGTGTAGAAAATCCTCCCCTTGAGATTTGATCACCAGATACCTTTTGAACAGAAGTTTCTGCCAACACCACCTTATGGTTTCACGATCCCCATGCATTAAATTTGTGGGTTGTTTCGTCTATTGTTTCCTAACTAGTATACTACTATACTATACTATACAACACCATACTATATTATATTGCACTTTGCTATACTGTGCTATACTTGCTGCCTCTCGACTTCCCCTGTCTAGGCTTGGGCAACCTGGCAGTATCCCAGCCCTCGTGCTTCCTTCGGGTGGCATGGCAGCTAGGCACCGAAAGGGTGCTACAGCTGAAAGATTTATATACTTGCTGCACTGTACCATGCTGTACTTTCCTACTATACTACACTATACTATAGTAAACTATACTATACTATCGTCTCCTGGCTGTTTTTTATCCGTTTGCTATTCCCAACTCTGCATGAGAGTCACTGTGAAATTCGGTACACAAGCTGATGAGAACCAACACGTTCACAATCTGTTCTCTTGGTCAATGCAGAAAGTGGGTTTATAGAACTTAAGGCAGAGCAAACATAGAGTTTGAGTAAAAGTGTGAAAATTCTGTACATCACAAGCGATTGGCTTGAGCAGCTTGTGGGCATGTGCACAAGTCCTGAAACTCTCAATGCACGTACGGACGCTTTATGAGCAATTTGCCTCAGGTGTAGGCAGACATTAATATTGGACGAATCATGGTAGACATATCGGCGCTTGGAAGGTTTTTTCTAAAAGCGGCGTTAAGACCTAGCACTTCGTTTGTATCAGCCAAGTGAGCGACCATTTTGCTTTTAGCTGACCTTTGTTCTCTTGCATAACCGCGTGTCATGCGCCCTGCGTATTCTGCCATAGAGCTGCAGGTGACAAAGTGGACTACCACACCTTTGACGCGGAGTGGCAGCTTACCTCTGAGATTTAAGGACATCAATCGAGTAGTTGTGAACCACACTTGGAGTGGAGCGGTCAAAAAAGTTTATCGAATTGTGTCATACAGGTGACCAAGTCGGTTACGATCCTCGTTATCTGGACATAGTTCTGACCAGTCGCAACTTAGAACCCTCAATCTCCTGAAATTATTCCACCCGACTAGGTATCGCATGCACTGAGACTGTTGAAAGTGATCGCTCAAAGCGTAGAACAATCACACATGTTATCATCAAAATCGAAGAGGTACGTCCTTCATTTTCGATTACCAAACTCCATCACTTCAGCATTCTTTTTACCAAATTTGCAAACAAACCAACATATAGGGAAATACGATCGTCCGCAAACTTTGTGAGTGTTAACGAGACACTCTACTGAATCCCTCGTCTATGAGTAGTGTGTGTCGTGTCGAAACAGGTCCGTATCCATTTCTTGCAATTTTTCTATAGTGTTTGCTCTCAAGTCCCAGGTCACTCCGCTTCATTCCCGACCTTCTAGACATTCTTGATGGAGGTCAATCATCGTCAGCTGTAAGAACCATGTACTTGCCGTACAGTGGTTGTAGCTGCCACAGTTTCGTTCATCGGTGATTTGGGGAGGTGAGGTAGATAGCTGCGCATTGGAGGCGGGAGCTGATAAATTGGTGCGTAAATACACCACTGTCAATGGACTGTTAAGTGGGGGGATTGGGAAGGGAGCTATGCATTGAAGGCAATAGCTTGGATGCATGAGCGCCATTGAGGGCGCGACTGTGCCATGTCTGACAATGTCGCTGTCCGTTGATGCGGCCCGTCTCGGTGTCCCCATTCAGGAGGACGGCAGTGACCAGCGCAGCTGAGTTTGCTGGTGGCTTTTATACTTCGCTGCTAAGTCATTGTTTGACCGCTTCTGGCTCTCTTCCACCCTTCACGTGGTTGTGCGAAAAGAACCCTTCGAGGAAGTCGGTCGACTGGCATGCGGAGCACGTGGCCAAGCCAGCGCAACCTATGCAGTGTGATCAGTTCATCTATCGAGGATGGATTATTTCTCCCGAATACCATTCGACGTACCTCAACATTGCTGATCCGGTGTTCCCACCAGATTCGGGCAGTGCCTGAAGACATCGGTGGTCAAACACCGAAAGTCTTTTGACGTCCTCGGCGCAAACTCAGCTGCGCTGGTCACTGCCGTCTTCCTGGATGGGGACCCCGAGACGGGCCACATCAATGGTTAGAGACATTGTCAGACATGACCCAGTCGCGCTCTCAGTGGCGCTCATGCATCCAAGCTATTGCCTTCAATGCATAGCCCCCTTCCCAATTCCCCGACTTAACAGCCCATTGACAGTGGTGCATTTACGCAGCTCGCGCAGCTACCTACCTCACCTCCCCAAATCATCGGCTGACGAAACTGTGGTAGCTACAAGCATTGTACGACAAGTACACGGTTTCTTACAGCTGATGATGATGATGATGATGATGATAATGCAGTTCACATAGACATTTATATTTAGGGAGAAACGTCGACGCTTTAAGAAATGCGTGCACTAAGTAGTAATGTTGGATGGATGGGCGGTGACACACAGACAGTGACACATCTAGCCGCGCACTGATTACTAAACGAATGTTTTCGTCGCCATCCAAATGGAGGCCCAAATTGTTTCAAGTAAATTTGGAGATCTAAGTCATCGGGCTTCGCATGGGACACGTCTACCGTATTTCGTGCACTATAAACTAGGCTTCCATATTTCCGTCTCAGAAACTAAGTTTCTCGTGCAGCGCTAGTGATTTTACCTCAATTCATTCTAGAAGTTTTGTGTACCCCGTCGGCCCAACAGTATTCCTACTTGGTCGAGTTTCAGGTCTACGGCACAATTCGATTGGATATCGTATCGATTAGATTCCGCCTGCGACACTGATTCCATCCGGTCACTTGTTCACGTGATCGGATATGATTGATGCGGCACAATCGCCGGTACTTCACGTGCACACTGTAGTATAATGCTTGTTGTGCACTAAAGGTCTACTGTTAATTGTTTAACTGTTTACACGCCATGCGGTGTGCAGGGAACCTGTTGATTTCACAGATATGAGGAGCAGTCTAAAGCACCTACAATAAAACATTTATTACTCTGTGTCATGTTATACCATCATGCGAACCTTTATATTTCAGCAAACCAACAGCAAGTCTGAGGTCGTTACTTTTATTGACATTTTCCTTCCTGCGATGGGCACGCCGCATAGAGTCAAGATCATTTGTCGTGTCCAATAGCTGGGGACGGAATTCCAAACGGCATTCTCAGGGATCTCGGAGGACAGAACATTTGAAAGAGAAGCCAAAATGGTACGAAGCGCATCGCCAGGCCATAAAAGTGAGCAGTGTTGATTTGGTCCTTTAATTTGTTCTTTTTGTCATCGTATTTTCTTCCACAGTCGGAATAAACTTGGTTTAGACGTCGACTCGACAGGGTACTTGAAATTATGCCCAACTCAACCTATGGCGAGTTGTCGGTACACCCAGTAGGGAATAGAAACTGACAGACTTAACTTCAAATTGTCACTCATAGAGACATTTAATAAGATATGGGGTATTCTAGTATAATGACCTAGTTGAAACATGCCACCCTCTATCATTGCAATTAAATGGCAAAAGTATTGTCTTTCCGTTAGCCATTTTGATTATCGCTTTTCCTCTGTGGCAGCACAAACAGAAGACCTATGTGGATCCGGAAACAGGGTTCCTCGTATTCACCGAATTTGCACATTTGGAACGCGGCTATTGCTGTGGACACCGCTGTCGTCATGTGAGTTTCTTCAATTCGACTGATTGTCTTCAGTCTGTAGTTTCCCATTTTGAAATTGCAATCTCGAAAGTTCACTCTGCAGGTGGAGTGAAGAGCCCAGAAACACTGTGCGACCCCTTCATTTCTGTTGGGAATCACTTTCGGGGAGATGAAAACTTGCGGATTTTCGTCTAATAGTAGTCTTAAACGGAAATCTCACCACAAACTTGCACCTGGACGGGTTGAGCATCAACATCCTTCAGTTATGTAGGTGGCATCACGTGGTGACTATCCCCCAGCACGACGGTTTCTTGGATTATAGGACTAGGCGACATTGGAATACGCCCTCCAGCTGATTGTGACCATTCCAATAAAGAGCCGCTTAAGTCAGTTTGTTCAGCATATTCACATCTAACAAACTCCCGCTCTCATTGAACCCCCCCCCCCGTTTAATGAGTGTTCCTACGGGTGTTTGATATCTTCCCCGGGGTTAGTCAGATTATTGTCGTCAATGTTTTCCGATTTGATGAAATAGTTACATCATCAATTTTTGTGCGGACTGTACCGAATAGCACCCTTTCTTGTCCTCTTCACCTTCAGTGTCCCTTCAATCATGCGAATTGCCCGGAGAACAACCGGACTAATTGACAGTTCATTGTACTGTTTAGTTTTCGTTATTCAAAATTATACACTTCGATCTGTTCATCTTCTGTCAACCTTTTTGATCTATGGTGAGCAGCCGTTCAGGCTGGTCCAAGCCGCACAGCGTGGAAATATTCTAAAAGGGGACCCAATGAGTCCTGGATATCGGTGGCTCAGCGAGGTTTGTCCGCTCGCAGTCACGGGGCTTACGATCTCTATCACTCCAGCCTAATCATCATCATCATCAAAGACAGTAACATCAGTGTTGACACTGATGCTTCACTGCCGTACAACCATAAGGTTCGCCTAATTATATGTAAAACACTAGAGTGAAAAGAAGAGAGGGAGGGAACCTAGTGCTGGTCTTTGTCAAACATTCTGAGGTGCCTACACCTCCAAGGGCTCAATCATACAATCTGGAAAGAAACTGACAGCACGAACGCCACTGGCATCGATTAGCCGCCGTTTCTTGCAACGTCTCCAGCCAAGCACAGGCGGGGTCACGGGGACCCCATCCTGGAAGGCGTACAACACCAACAACACGTGATCTATTTCACGTGCTTCTGCCAAGTCATACTTTGTCCACCTCGCGGTTCGCGCCATTCTGAAGGAGGCACGGAGAATAACACTTTTCTCGGTAGACAGAGTTTCGCAATGCAGCCTGACTCACTAGAGCTTCACTAAAGGCCTTGATTTCACTCGGATACATATACCTTCAAAAAAGGTCATCAGAAACGTCAGTTTAATAACTGCCCGGTGAAAACAAATGGTGGGTAAGATGGTTCCCCACTATGGGGCAGGAAAGCTGAAACCAGCGTTGCCGCCAGAAAGTATCATGTGATCCGCCATGCTGAAGATGTCAGGCTTCGCTAAAAAAATTGGGAATATTTCGATGTGGAAATCCCTTTCAATACATCACCCTCAGACTCACATAGGATTTGCCGGCGATCGGAGGTCAAGCCATTCGGCACCGGCGCATTGGAGGGAGCGGAGCCCAATGTGGTGCTCTGCGTAAGCCCTTGGCGTCAATGTAAACTCGAGGGAATAAGGCCAGCAGTCAAATGTGCCGAGGCATTGTCCGGCCTACATATGACGGAATCGTAATGCGCATCAGCACCAGCAAATTACTTGTCGAGTCACCAGCATCATCCGACGATGCCTTTAGGTTTCAGCTCAATATCGCCCCTCGGTATAAAAATATGTTATTACCAGCCTCCCCACGTTAACAAACCATCAAAGTAATCATGGATAACTTGGTGGGATTCCGTCAACCCAATAATAATGTTGTCGAGCTCCGATTGGCAGTATTAGGCGGGTAGTCGTTGGAAATTGGAATAAGGGTACCTCGGTCGCGGAAGGTCACTTTTATCAGATGAGTGCGCTGGTGAACCACAAAGCTGATCCTACGTGCATACGCACGTTGCGCAAGTTCACGTAGCCGAGGCTGCAGTGGGAAGCTTTAGCCCTTCCAAATGGTTCGCCTTTTTCCCAACATTTCAATGCGTGACGCCTCAAAGCTTTTCACGCCTGATTGGATAGTCATTCACCATGGGTTTTCGACAATCAATTAGAATCTGTTCAAAGCCGATCTAGTGATCATTCGGAGCAACCGAAAAAATTGTTGGTGGACATCAAAACCTCATCACATTAAAGGAAAGAAATTGGCGAGTGTTTGTAGGCCGCTCTAGGATCAGCTGAGCAAACCACTGACGGTATGCGAAGCTCACTGCCCCCCCCCCAACCTACATCCTAATTTATGAAATTTTCCGCACCTTTTTCGTGCTGACACTGACTTTACTCACGCGAACATGTCCCGGCGGCTGACAGTTGACTTTTGCCCCAACCATGCTGCCGTTCACACTCACATCACTCTCGTTTGGACAGTCATCCTCGTGTCCTGGCTTAATTATTCTGGTGAGTTCACACCAAAGCGGGAAGCACTGGACTCGAGTTTCACTCTTATTAGATCTCATCGGCAGTGCACATCCTTGGCTGTACCGGAGTTTGAAATCCGCGCGTCTGCTATGCGAGGCGAGTGCACTCTGGACGCATCTGAAACAGGCGAAAGCGTTCATGCCTGAGCGATGTGATCGATATGCCTGACTTATGTTATCCTTAAACTGACTTTGTTTATCGACTTCTCCACGAGGGATTAACTTTTTCATTTAATCGTACAGGACTTTTGAGTCTAGAAGTAGCCTTAAAGGATGTTGCGATCTATTATGAGGGGCTTTCTACCTGTGCTTGTGGCTGCCCATTTAGGAATGTGTTTTGGCTCAAGTTCTGATGACCGCGTTAACGCTACTATGTCACCTGTCATTGACTGGATCAGTCGTCACCACCTGACCAGTCCAACACGTGTTCCTTCATAAACTTCTCGAGTACGGATATTAAGCTCTCTTGGACAAACTGTACAGGCAACCACCGCCACAGAGTGATCATGAGAGAGAGTCCCTGTGACTGGAACACTTTAAATGAAGCTTCGTCGCTCAAGGAAGTACGTGTTCCGAGATGCTGCCGGGTTGCCCAGGCCAAGATCCTAGCAGTGGAGGTTGGGTTCGAACCATGGATCTCCCGGTCAGCAAGTTCGTGACCGGAGCTATCTTCATTTCCATTTAGATGAATGCGGAAGAATCAACAGCCCTATGATTCTTATGCTCAGAGTGACACGTCTCGAGTTCTTAACTTCAACCTTGAAAATCAGATGAGCCATCGCTCGGTACCTCCTGACTAAACTTGTTTTTTTTTGGGTCGAAAAAAAGCCCCATTAGCAAAAAGATCTATCCTTCCTCTCCCATCACAACTGTTAATTTTCGGTCAAAATAATCGGTTAGCCATTGTCGTTGATTGCTGATTGGTTCATACATTGAGAGTGACGATTGTCTGGCAAACGTTTCGCCACTAGTCGAGAAGACATCTTCACTGCACATGTGTCATGGAATCCAGTGCACGTGACCTGCTGAATAAACCTGATTTGTGTGAAATAAACTGGTCACTAGCACACATGTTCACAAGGACCAACGATGATCAAACTGACGAATCCCATGTTCGAACTTACAGTGCCCCTTTTTCGGGATCCGAATAGTTGACACGGCTTCGGTGTTAGGCAGCCCTCAACTTTTGATAAGAAGAACAAAGAGGGATCAGGTGTTATTGGACAATTTGTTTTTTTTTAATATGAAAGTAATCAGATGAAATCACAGATGCACGCACGGGTGAGTTCGGAATGATGAATTCTAGATGGGTTTGGTTACAATAAGGAGTGCGCACGCAAATATATCCACAGAAAGACGAAATAACCATGTACAAAGACAACATGTCACTGTATGGTGCGCCTGATTCAGTCAGTGTAAAACAGACAGAGAACAGTGAGGTGATCTTGGATTGAGTCCAGATTTCCTGAAAATTGGAGAACGGGACGAGACAGGACACAGATTATGACCAGACGCTCTCAGTAGTGAGGCTACAACGATAGTCACTGTGTGAACAGATCCGTCGCGTGTTGCCTTTTGACTATCCCAAGTTTGGGTGCAATTGATTCGGTGCTTTCTGGGATACCACTGTACGGTGGATCGCGCGTTCCGTGAATCACGAGAATCCACTCGGTCAAAGTTGCGTGACCAAGTAGGTCCTTGGTGCGGGGATCCAGTATGACATCCAAGCGCCATGTTCCCCGGGGGTTCTCTCCCCAAGTATGTGTAGTCATGAACGGCCATTTGGTGAAACCTCGTAAATTGTCCGCGTCTTTTGGACGACGACGTAGTAGCATCGAAGTGGTGTTCATGGGCGATGTGATAAAAATGGTCAGATCTCCGCGTCGAGTTGCTTTTATGGTCAGAAATGCCTGAACATGTTCCACGTAGTTTACCTGAATAGACAGGAATAAGAGTGAAACAGGATATTCGGAAAACCCCGAGTGTGACTAAAGGGTAAAAGTGAATACGGAAGCTCTAGAATACAGGTTTGCAAACACGAAACGAACAAAACTGATTCTAAAATCAGCGAAGGAGCCCAAATCGACCAATCGAACTCAAGCTGTTGCATGAAAACCAGGCTTCAGTCAGTTCATTCAAACATACAATGAAGCTTTCGTGTGAAATATTGAGAACAACAATCATTAGCATGGTTTGAAATAGTGTCAACATTTTGGGCACGCTTTTCAAGACGGCAGCCAATCTGAAACCTCGTATACTGGGACTCAATCCTGGGTCCTCAAAACGAAAGTCCTCTGTCCAGACCCTATATACATTGTTTATATCAATCTTTTGGCCTTTACAGAGTGTTTGGAAAGAGAACCGTTCCATTTCAACTGGGCCTTCTAACTGATCATTCCAAGAGAATGGCGAACAGACTGATCATGAATTGACTGGGTTTGAAAAAAATTTCTTTGAAGCATTAATTAACGACATAGCCGAGCCTGCAAGACCGAAACAGTTGCTGAACGATTTCTAATTGGTTGCTTGGATATGACTGGTCCATAAGTGAGTGGAAGTCACAACAGCATGCACAACTGTTGCTGTATGAGATGTAGCGAGGTTACCAAAAATATCACCCAAATTTTCGGGAACAGCAGTCTGTTTTCTCTCTGACATGCGTTGGTTTATCACCGCTTTACTGAGAATCGGTACAAAATGGCTCATTTTGTCAAACCGCAATTCAACACGAGGGAGTTCCTCCACAGCTGCACAGCCGATCGGGTTTCAGGGCTTTTTTACTCAGATTTACTACCTACGGACTCTGCACTTCTTCACATACTGGTGACACGTCGATTTGTTCAAATTAAGGTGCTTCGGCGATTCCTCAGAAGCAGACAGTCCAGACCTCGCAAGTAAGCAGTGCGTATCTGCAAGTGCATTCGTACCAAGCAGGCTTGTCGTACCTGATTTCATTCATGCATTCCAATACACCGGGATGACATTCAAGCGAACCGCCATATCGGGCGATCGATATACTCTCCTCAGTACTTCAGATGGTCTGAACGAGGTTTCTGCAAACAAATGTTGGCTCCCACTGCTTTTAGAAGAGGACCGAGATAGGGATTGCAAGGTATCAGCTTCAAGAAACGCACAAACTTTACAGCCCACCGGGGGTAAGAGGTGGAGTGTATGCTCAAAACTGGAATATGTACAGTCGTGGAAACTCAAGTACCCAACTTCAGGTAGACACAGGTTAAACAGATCCGTCGAGCCACACGTCCACCAGAGCATCTTGGGAGTTTTCGTGTGAGGCCCCGTTGAATGCCTGGTCTGAACACTCTCCGGATCATCTTGGAACAGTTGTTTTACAACTGTTTTTGACCACACACGGCACATAATGAAAGCTACCTAGGTATCCACAGTTTAACACCATTCCACTTGTGCATAGCATACAGATCTGATGTTCTACCTATTGGCAGAATTCTTTTTCGAGAAATTTAATTGTTCGGTTTAATGCAAAAGCAGGTCTAGTCCGAAGCATCTAGAAATCAAGACACGTGCTTGGCAAGCACGAGCACATTCACCCGTTCAGATGTCACTCTTCAAATGCGCGAAGTGTGCCCCGATGGAATAGCGGTCATGCTCGCCTCACCCACGTTTGCACCCTTGAGGCAGCGAGAAAAAGCAATGCCTTTGAGTTACTTTGGATCAAACGGTGGGTTAATAAGTAGTATAATTCTAGGCTAAATTTTCAGGTGCACTTTCAGGACATGTGGGTATTAATTACTTGTGATCCGTTTGTCTGTAGCCATTATGGAGTGGAGGGTAAGATTGCTCGAATTTACTGACCGGGAGGTCCGTGGTTCGAACCCGACCTCTGCCTCTCGACTTCCCCTGTCTAGGCTTGTGCAACCTGATAGTGTCTCAGCCCCTGTGCTTCCTTCGGGCGGCATGGCAGCTAAGCACCGAAAAGGTGTTACAGCTGAACGATTGTGAAGTTCATACGGTAGTAAAATTGACATGAGAGATACACAAAGCCAAAATAATGGAAAGCACCATGCACCTGAACGATTATTTCCAGTATACTAATCACCAATTACATACTGCGAATGTGAAACTGAGAGTGGAGGATGCAAGGGGGTGCTGAATGACAATGTTGCTTTTAAAATTCGTCCTACTAATGTAATGGCGGATACTACTGATAAGGCATGCGAGTAATCTCTATTTTTCTCGAAGCTCCGCCCCACATCTGATGGAAGGTGAAATTTATTACGGAATTTGTGGAACTGCTTTGCAGTGTTCGTTTACAATTGCGTGGTAGTCAACGAATATCCATGGAAGTTCAAGAAGACGCGTGAGAATGTTCCGTCTTTAAGAACTATGTGTACACGAGACGTTTACTTTTCCGTCCAATAGTTTGTAACTGTTTGGTTGGTGTTCGCTGATGAACGACTTCGCGGCGAAAGGATTTCTTTCTTACGCTAGTAGCCGTAAGCCCGTAAGTGAAGTCCTATTACCGGTGTTTCGTGCCGCGTGGGCAAGCAGGGTGGTTTGTTGGCAAACATGAATACAAATTTCGAACAAGTTTCAGAAGTTGAAACAGTTGGGTATCCAAGACAATTCCTGGGTAGTAGTCTTAACGATGGTTGTTCTTCATTCTGACCACGAAGTCGGCGAGCAGGTCTGTTGACATTTCACCACAAAATGTCTTCAAAATTAGGGAGAGCACTATGTCCAGGACACATACTGGCGAGAATAGTCTTGGGAACACCTCATGAGAAAATTAGGCCCGTTCCTCAGATTTATTAAGGCTTCACGGTTATCAGACCTATGGCAGAGCAATAGTTCACAAGTATACTTATGCCGTATTAGGAGCCCGAGGATTTTGGAAAAATACCAAAGCTTTTTCCATGAGTTCCAAGCAGTTTTCAAATGACTGAACGAAAACTTCCTGGCTTGATAGATTACAAGTTATAAAGTCTAAGTGAGAGCTAATCACATTGATGTTCAGCCGGAAGGTTACGGGTACGAAGCTGTTGTATCGTGGGCTGGCCGTCTAGTGGTTACGCCTGCACTCAGCCTGCCAGACTACGCGACAAGGAGAAGACGGAGAACTCTGAACACGGCTGTATTGTCAGGGCGAACATACAGAGCTTCTACGCAAATATATAGGATGACTAATTGGCCAGTTATGGTCGTTCACTTGTTCGTTCTGGACAGCCAATGTTCCGGTGTTCCGGTCGTGAACAGTTTCATCCCCGCTGCGCTGGTCACATGTTGCTAAGCCGTATTGGTGACCTCCGCCAACGCACCTGCTATCCGAAAACGTGTGATACCGCTGCCGACCTTCGGAATGCGTTATTCTCTGCACATGCGCTTTTTTTATGTCTGGGCGCGTCCTGACAGAAGCTCTACGGGTTTCGTGTGATACGCACCGTAAATGATGCCAAACACGGACGAAACAGCAGTACAGTGCCTCAGCTTCCTAGAATGAAATCTCCATTGAAAATCATCAAATCTCCCCACCCACCACCGAATTACAAAAGTTCCCCATTTGGACAGTGCCACTAGAACGCATTCACGATGTGGACACAGAGTTTTATCAGTAACTTGGACGCAAATAACATTCAGGCTGTCGTGGTAAACACAATAAATTTTGTTGGAAGTCATGGGAGGAAATTTGAACATAAGGTTGCGGGGAACTCGGGGACTGTGCCTACCTGCTCAGCCCCAAGAAGGGCGAAACCGGTAGTGGGTTGTCCAAGGGTTTTCAGCGACCTTATGAAAAGTGCATTCTGTATATACATGTGTCGCGATATCTCGAATATCGTAGCAACTGAAACATGAGGCGGACCGGTCTAGCACATTCAGTTGCCTGGAGACACCACAAACGAGAGATACAGCTGGATTCCAGGTGGGTCTCTCGCAAAACCAAATTTGTTTGCAAATGAGTGTATTTTACTAATTCTGCGATTTGGTTTCAAACAGAACATACGGTTGACGGAAACTCGGAGACTGTGCCTACTTGCTGAGGCCCAAGAAGGACAGAACCGGTACTGGGTTGTCAAATGGTTTTCAACAACCTTACGCGTGGCGTGTAACATTCGGAATTAATTACGTTCAAACAGTAGAGCATCTTGTCGAAATGACATTGTATAAAAAAGATAGAAGGACAGCCCTGTTAATTGTAAATAAATCTAGAATGATGATAGAAATTACGACGGAAATAAGAGTGCCGGGGATCTGACGGGGCAGTGGGGAATTAAACCTTCAGATAATCGATGAAAGGTGTTTGGATCGTGTGTGGTCCTTAACTAAAAAAATAAATCGTTCAGCTGTAATACCCTTTCGGAGCCTAGCTGCCATGCCACCCGAAGGAAGCACAGGGGCTGGGACACTGTCAGGTTGCCAAAGCCTAAAGAGGGGAAGTCGAGAGGCAGAGGTCGGGTTCGATCCACGGACCTTCTGGTCCTTAGGTTACTTCTAAGCCAAATAACCCGTGAGAGTGAATTCACTTCGAGTTTCTGATGACAGACATTGATATCCGCCCGTCTGATACGCTGAACAAGGAGCTGATGATGAAAAGGACTTCACCAACAGATCTGGTGTTTGGCTCGAAGGATGCTCCCGGTCTCTACCTGTTTCTGTGTCATAGGAGTATCTTTGATAAGTCCAGACGTTGCGGGCTCCAGAATTTTTCAGGTCAGAATATTCTCTTCAGAATACACTTAAAAGCACTCAGTAGGCGATGTGAATACAACAAAAATGAAGGAATCCCACTTGCATGCATTGCACTTACTTGATTTTCCGGATCTCCTTTGCACGCGTCTGTGGTAATTTCCAGTTGGATGGGTTCGAAAAGATTCAGGCTTTTCCTTCCCTGGAAACTGCCAGCCATGCAGTGAAATCGCTCTGGAACGGTCTTCCACTGTTTTGCTAACCGAACCATAGCCCCTGCATCGAGGACACCGAAACCGAACAAGTGGTTGAACTCCAATCCGGCCCCGTTGATAGTCCAATTATGCAGGTTGTGAGGATCATACAGACGATTTCTCTTTGATGTCAACACTGTCAGGTGTTGCATATCTCTCCAGGTCAGATCTGGTTGGGCTTCCAATGCTAACGCAAATACTCCCGCCGCCTCAGGAGCTGCAGCAGATGTGCCCGAATGATATAGTGTACATTTACCGTACAAGTCCGTGGTAGCCACACCGACATCACGGTGCAAGGACCGCTTTCCATTGGAGAAGCTTGATGCCAAAGTGGACGCACAGGATTCATCGTACACGGCCGTGCCGCCATCGTTCGTCACAGAATTGATACTAATGGTCCACATGGACGCCGCATAACCATCACAGTTGCAGTCATCGTCCGCTCCACCGTCGCCTGAGGCCCAAACATAGATGCTACCCTTCCCCCCACGACCATTGTTCACCCCCTCCACAATCGCCCGCATTGTCTGATTTCTTGGTCCGTCCACGGTGGTCCCATCATCTGTTGGTCCCCAACTGGCCGAATATATGTGAACAAGATTGGGGGCATGCGACATGGCCGCAGCCTCAAGCATATCAGTCATGTACGGTTGATCTAACATCCGCAAACCAGCAACCTTGGAATTCGGGGCTACACCAACACCGCAGATGTTATTGCCGGCTACCGCAGAAATCTCTCCAGCACAACGAGTTCCGTGGCTGTTGAACCAGTCATCGGTGTACCGTGGATAGGGGAAGGCATCGTTGCTGGAGAAATCATAGCTTGCCTCGGCCGAATAGTTCGGAGCAATATCCGGATGAAGGTAGTCTATTCCGTCATCCATTATGGCCGTGGTGATACCTCGTCCAGTCACATTTTGGGCCCATGCAGACAAAACATTCAAGTCTAATCCAGGAATTCCGTTGGCTTGACCAATGTTGTGAAGAAACCATTCGCTGGAAAATAAAGGATCTGTTTCAGTCAGACGTCTGGCAATCTGGTCCTCTTTTTCAGTCAACTTTCTTGGTTCCGGTAGTTTTGCACGTGACAAATTATCCTCATTTAATGGTCTATATCCCCGTTTACGACGCATGAACCCTTCCAACTGTGTGGCTGATTTGACGGCCGGATGCGAATTGAGCAGGTGCGTTTGGGCTTTGCTCTGGGCACTCTGAAGATGTGGTACTCCGTGATGGGCGAACAGAAATTCATGGGAACTGAGAAAGGCAGGTCTCGGTAGCTTATGGAAGCCAAGTGATTCGGCGACGGACTTGGCTACCGCCTCCGGGTCTTGATCGCCCTCAACGGCTTCTAGCTGAACATGCCACTGATTAGTGTGTAGACGAGCATGGATGGAAGTTACGATGATAAAAAGTCCAAAACACACGAGATTAGGCATCCTCACTTGGCGTGCATGTGTAAAAAAAACCCCGGCAGGTCACTCACTTGTTTTTGCTTTCATGAGTATCATTCACGCAATAAATACTGTGCGAAAATCAGACATTCCCTAGCGATCGTAGGATAGACAGACACACAACAAACAATGACAGGAGGTGGGTAGTCTGCGATTATGAGAAAATCGTGGTAAGGAGTGAGGACAACTGCTTTACAAACCAGTAGTAGACGCGTGAGATGGAATGGCAAAAGTGCGTGGGCGTAAATGTTCACTCCTCACTACTGCTCATGAATAGGACGATTTATCGATTTGCCTAACTGATGCTCGGCCTGATTCGGGGGTGGAACGGACTAATCGTGCGTATTGAAACAGGGGAAAGGCAGTGATCAATCAAAAATATAATACGGGGGAAATGATCGAACTGAACACAGTGAACGGAATCGTTGTTTGAACATGGAGCGGTACGTTCGGCTTTGAGACAGAAAATGACTGCGTGTCTACCTCGCGTGTCAGTAACAATTCACGAAACGTGACATTCTGAGCATAGTGGAAGAAACTTCGTTGTGGACTTCCACTCGGTAGACCCATTACCGACGGCAGTCATGGGAACATGAGGTTTCAAAACCTCCGTTTTTATTATGGTATGGAACAGGTAACCAGGCGATAGACATGGGTCCAGTTAACAAGCATAAAAAATAAAAATGGAGGCAAGTCAACTTCCGCTATAAAAAATTCGCGAAATACACACATTTGCACACCAGTTCGATTTGAACCGGAGACTCAACTGCATCCCAGCCGAATGTAGCTTTCTTTAAATGGTATTCTTCTAGTGAATCTGCTGCACAAAAACCGTCTCCTGTTTCAGTTGGTACGATATTCAAGATAGCGCAGTATATTTTCTTGAAGTCATACTACTTATAAGGTTGCCGAAAACTCTTGAATAGCGCACGACCGGTTTCGCTCTTCTTGGGCTACGTTAGGTAGGCCCAGTTCCCGAGTCCTACTTGAACCCCAACTGGACAGAGTTCGTCGGGGAGACGGGAGCCCCACCTGGAAACCAGCTGAATCTCTCATTTATGATGTTCTTAAGCAACTGAATGTGCTGCCCAAAGATCGCCTCATATTTCAGTTCGTACGATATTTGAGATGTCACAATATATTGTACAGAAGCAGCGCGCTACTAATAAGGTTGCTGAAAACTCCTCGGCAATTTTGGAAATTCAGCTTGGGTTCACCTGAGTCTCCCGTTAGAAACAATTGTGTGCAACTGAGGGTAGTTCACGAATTTCGTACAATTTGGGCTCACTTAGAACACAAGGTTGGCGGAACACTCATCGTCCATGGGTGTTCTCAGTGCCGTAATCGGTTGTGACGCGCGCAGACGAACAGCGACAGTCTGACGATTTGAATGTGAGCTATGGACGCTAACTTGCGCTAGAAAGACCCACATCTGGTTGCGTGGCTACGGCACTTGCCGTCACCAATACACGATAGAATGTTATGTAAGCGCCCACTGACATTTTAAAACTTTCGGAAAGTGGCATATTACATCGCCTGACAAAGAAACCTGAGGAAAGATCCACCAACGAATGTGTCAACCAGAACATGGATGGCAAGTTTGACCGTGGAGAAACCTATCTATCGGGGGGACGAAGGTGTTGCCAACTGGAATCAGTGTCGAGAAGTTTCGAGGTCATTCAGCGTGACGGAATTTTTAAAAATCCTTACCTCCAACACAACAGTATTCTCAACTGCAGAATAACTTGGGAAGATCCCAGTATGGAGCCACATCCAAGAGAGAAACTGAAACCATGAGATGTCGCAGACACACCGAGGCTTTTGTCCGTTAAAATGATGCATTCATGCGTTCCCTTTTTCAGGAGAGGAACGTAGCCATTATCCAGATATACCCGTGAATTCGTTGAGCGGATTAGGTTGGGAGAAGCGTCACAATGCAATGACAATTAAGGCAAGTCGACGAGAGATATCCTCGATCCTGTGAAGACGGAGAGTAACGAAGCACCTCTTTAGAGCACTTAATGGAACCCAAGAACCAAAGAGACTATTACCTGTGTAACGGTGGGCACTACTGATGAGGCATGTGAGTAGCACGTCTTCTCGTAAATCCGCGTTGCGTCTCTTGAAAAGTGAGATCTGTTACGGAATTTGTGGAGTCTCTTTGTAGCATTTGCTTGGATTCGAGTAACAGTCAATGAATATTCAGAAAAGTTCAGGAAGACGCGTTCAAGGAGAAGGGGGATATTCAGTTTTGTAAACGAGATGCATATGAGAATTTTGCTCCCCTGTTCAATAGCCTGTAACTGTAAAGTTGGCGTTCCCAAATAGGCAACTCCGCAGCGAAGGCCTTCTTCCTTTCATTTGGTGTCGTGACCAGGATAAGGATGAGGATCCCGTGGCCACAACCCTTTGAGGATGGGGATGTTTGGACCTTCCTGGAGGACTTTGAGGAGGTTGCGGAGGCGACCGGACTGGATACCGACCGGGGTAAGTTGGCTGCGCTGAAGACCCTCCTCAGGGGCCGGGCGAAGGCGGCCCTGGATGCGGGCAGAAGGGGCCCTCGGAAGATGGACTGGGCCACCGTGAAGGAAGCCTTTGCAGCGGAGTTCGACACGGTGGCCGACCGCCAGGAGGCTATGAGGCGATTCAAGACGGCCAGGATGGCACCTGGATGTGGCCCGACCGTGTTATTCGCCAGCATGCAGCAGTTGTTGGATCGTCCTTTACCGGGAATGGACGTAGCGTCGCGCCAACAGTTGCTTTCCGACCAGTTCGTCGAAGGTGTGCAGCCGGCGCCTGGTGCCTAGTTGCGGTTGGCGGGAGCAACTGGCCAGTTGAGTGTGGAGCGCCTGGTACATCTGACACGGGAGTTGGCCGATGCACCACTGGCCACGTTTCAATCGCAGGAGAACAGGCGGGATTCAACAGTGGAGGACCTGGAGAACAAAGTGGATCAACTTACCGAACAGCTTGCAGCCGTCAAGACGGAATCGCGGAGGCACGCTCGAACGAGCAGATGCTATTAGTGTTGAATGCCTGGCCACTGGAGAAATCAATGCTCTCGTACCCGACCACTTGTACATAATAAAATTTTGGAGTACTCTTATTTTCCCGGGTGGGTTGCGATTAGCACACTGACACAAGCCACCATACAAGCCGTTATCGAGATAGACGGGAGGAGGGATTGATTGACACAGGAGCAGGGGTATCGCTGAGGCAGAGAGGGAACCAAGCTGAGAACAGACCGTGCGCGCTAGCCGTGAGAGCAGTAGTAGGATATCGACTGTAAATTGACGGGTTGTCAATGCACTCAATACGCCTAGGCGACAAGTCCGTGCAGCACACGTCCCTGATCAGCCCAGACATAGAGCAGACGATATTGGGGGCAGATTATCTCAAGAGCACAGATTCCGTGATTGACCTAAAGCAGGGAAAGCTGGTGACAAGTTATGGTGCAGTCAAGCTTGAAGGTTACCCAAGCACTGCCGTAAGTAATCTGCATGTCCGAAAGCCTCCGTCTTGTAACGTACCGTCAGTACAGTCCGTGGTCAAGGAGTTTTCCGAACTGTTCACGGGCGATGAGGATCCGTTTGGCTTCTGCCTTTGTATTGAACACGAAATTCCCCTCTCGTCAGAACGCTTTCGACCTTACGGCCCCCTTCCACTGCCGCTCTATCTACGGGAGGAGGTCCATAAACACATTCAAGAAACGCAACGCGGATTTACGAGAAGACGTGCTACTCACATGCCTCATCAGTAGCATCCACCGTTACACCAGTATAGTCTGGACACCCTGCACTCCTAAATGCTTAACGTACCTGAACACAAGTAAGCCGCTTGAATGACACATTTTCCAATGTGACAGTCCATCCAAGATAGGGCTGAAATATCTTGTCCAGTTGCTCCGTTACATTCAGCCAACGACGACTGAACTTTGAGGGCTGAGGACTGAAATGCAAACCGGAAAGTTTCTAAAAGAAGACGGATTAATTACCTAGGGGCTCATTCTGGAAGGGTCAGTGTGTTTGACACAAGCTTGGAAGATGAAAATATCACACAGGAGATCAAAGATGTCACAATCTTATCACAATCCAAAGGAAAGAGATCAACAGAAAACTTGGAGCTTGTCAGCTTTGTATTGTAGGCAAAATTCTAACAAGAATCCTGCTGAACTGATTGTGTATTTTGGATAGACGTAACGCATTACTCATAGGGTTGTTGAAAACTCTTCGACAGCTTAAGACCAATTTCGCTATTCCTGGGGTTCATCATCCCCGTGTTTCCTCTCAACCTTAAGGGCACCATAAATGAGAGATTCAGTTGGGTTCAATGTGAGACTCCCGTCAAAACCAAATTTGTATGCAGATAATCGCATTTCACCGATTGTGTACCTGTTTTCTGTGAAGAGCGATGCGGATTTCGGAGCTGACGCAACACAATTAGCCTCAATTGCCAAGCGCAACCCTTTGAATTTTGGTCTTACGTCTCAGGAAGGATTTCGGATCGATAGAAAACGAGGCTCTCCGAATGGGTCCTCAAAGCTCAGATGTCCAAAATTCTGTCACTTTCAAATCCGTTCACTTTGGCTTGAAATCCAAGTACGTAGTTGTGAAACCGTCTCTGTGGATCTCGTAACTGGAACAAGAGAGGAGCAAGGCTAGTAAGCTGTTCAGTCCTCTGCTGACTATAAATTGTTCTGATTTGTCTCGGAATCGGAATACGGAATATCGTCCATATGTCATCCATTCAACGCACGGCGTCTTCTAGCTGCATGAATAAAAATTTGCACACTGCACTTTGCGGGTCACGGCGTTCTGCTCGCACGTCAGGAGGTCGAACTGCATAGACTACTCACAGCTTCTATCTCAGCAGTATCTCTCTCCGGTCCAAATATAAATGGTTCTTTTTTCATCCGCCGGTCCCTAGCCCAGGGGCACCCTGCATTCAGATTACTTGTCGCGGCATGGAGTGTGCTGCAGAATTCTAACTCAGCAGGAAGGATTGAACGACAAACACATTCCGAACGAACCACTCTATCGACGGTTGGAGATCTGAACCCGATCACGAGATTAGCTGGAATTTAATCGTCACGATTGCCTCCAAGTTTGACAATTGGCAAACATGAATTCAGATACTTATGAAAACTGACAGACGGACTGTAAACAAAGAGTGATTATATGCTGCATACACGGATTGGAAGAACTTGGAGGCACCGCATATCTCCATGACTGACCGCAAGCGAGTTGATCGAAAACATTGTATCACGTCCAGTAAAAATTGGACCTATACAACTCATGAGGGCCTGTACCTAAGTGAAATCAAACTTGCCGGCTACCAAATCACCCCGAAAGAACCAGTGAGTTGCCCAGGTTAGGCCAATTTCGATCTCGGTTCAACTACTTGTCTACTGTACTGCTAGACTATGAGAAAAGGGCAACCACAGACCATCCGACCGTTGGTTTTCTGCCTTATTTTTTGTACCCATTTACGCGACCGATACCCTTGAAGAGCCTCGATAACAAAGAACTAGTGCTGACATGATGATACCAAAACCGGTTGATGGCTACCAACGGGTTTCTGCGGGTTTTTGGACGGTTATTCTATTCCCTCAGCCATGTACCGGTATCGGTGACCTGCACATATCTTCCTATCCGGTTCCTAGCCAACTGGCTGCGGTCTACCAACTGCGTGGGGGAAATCATTGCATATTCAGGGACTTCACGAAATCCCAATCGGGTTGCACTTTCGAACTGATTTTCTAACAGCAAAACAAGTAATTTTTTACTGACATACCAAGACACTACATGTAGTAAGTGGTCGAAACTTCTACACCGATTTCTCAAAGTCATACCAGCTGAAACGTGGGGTATTTGTGCATCGTATTCGGTTGCAGGAAAACATAAATGAGGGACAGCCGAAATTTTCGTTTCATTTGCAAATGAGTGCTTTCATATATCACGAAGTTCAGATTCCTGAAAGCAACCACTGAATGCCCGAAATCTCCTGAGACCCTCAGCTCCGCTAGATGTTGGCCAGAGAGACAGCGCCCCCTCAATATGCAGCGCGTGAGGGCCTAGTATCAAGCCCAGATAGCGCGAGTCAGTGTTTATCAAGGTCAGACAACGCCCCCGCAATATGCAGCGCGTCACAGCCTCGTACAAAAGCCAGACAGTGTGCGTCAGCGTCGTGCCGAGTTTAGACAATGTCCCTTCAATAAATAGCTTGAGGCCGTTGTACTTTGACAGTCGCACGCACTCACGCTCTCGCACCCGCTTGTTCGGAATAAAGCGGTTGTGTTCCCTTCTGTGAGTCTTTTTCTCCGGCACTAGACACTGGAGCGGGGTCAGCAGTCAGCTACAGCGGATTGACGAATCAGCATTATATGACTGGGTTTTTGGTTTAACACCTCATTACAACTGTCGCTAACTTTTCCTCGAATGGAATTCTGATTGGTTTGTTTCCGTGTGTCCCACAGTCTGATGCACCGCTTCGTTCAGGCACAAAACGCACTGGTCAACAGAAATTTGTAACGAAACTACGCCTTCCAGCGATCAAACCAGGGGGCAAACTGGCTTCCACACACTCTCTCACGATAGCGTCATCCTCGGGTCTTATGTTGTCCTGACTAGGAAAGAAAAATACTTTGATGTGTTGAATATCGACTCAACCGAATTCACAGGGTGTTTTTGCCTTGCACTTTTGATCAGAAAGCGGGAAATTCCTCCCTTCTGCGATATGTAACTCGGTGAACCATTTTGACTAACGATTTTCTACATGCTAGAAGACTGAGGATTGATGGGGACCCGCTCGAAAACCAGTTAAATTCCCCGTTCAGTCTAGTCAGCGCGCATGAGTGATTTGTTCACCGATATTGGTTAAATGACTCGGTAATGCATAAGCCGCGGTGACGGCAATACAACACGATGCAGCGGAACAATTTGTCACCAATACTCCGAGCGCGACTCAAAGTCGAGATAGGTCTTCACACCGTTTTTTCGTCAGCACAGCAGGCAAAAAGTAGTCGGTCGATGCAAGAAATCGCAGTCAAGAATTAGGGTCCGCACTGAAAGTCAATAAGATTTTATATTTATAAAGAACCCAATACTCTTCTGTTAGACGAGAATCCCGAGGAAAACGGAGGCCTTTTTGACCGATTATTTTCATTATCACGACAGGTCCTAGTCGCATTCCGTGCCTGTCGTTCATTGGTCGATAGTGGTTGTATTCCAGATGCGAAAAGGGAACAGTGCAAACATGTGCAAAATCTCTGCCAAACAGATTAAAAATTGGTCTTAAAGTCCATTCACTTGTCACTTGGTCGACATATCCGAATAGGTGCATCCTCTTAGAAGAGACTACGCTGACAATGTCCCACTGGTGGGCTATGTAAATAGCATTGAGGTAAATGCTTAACCAAAAAGCTTACAGCAAAAGACCTGATGATCAAGCGGTACATTGACCTCACACCGTCGTCCAGAGCTAGCCGCCTATCTTTTATCGGCTTTGAGAAGAGAAGGGCTCCAGGTCAAAGTCGAGGATGGCGCCGTTGCCAAGGTGGAAAATCGGAGATATGGTCGTCTACCGTCAAGTCAGGTGCCGACTGTTTTCACCTTCAGTCTGTCCAACTCTTGGAAAAAGACTAGGTTTTCATCCGCAAAGTTCCTACTGCAGGTTTTGGGCAGCTATTGAACAGGATCTCCATGAAGTTGGCATTTCCTCCAGCAAGACCCAGTCACACGAAGATGAGAAAGTAGGCAATAAGGCCACAGTCGTGGATACCAACCGACGGGGTTACCCGGTGCCTCATCAGTTATACGAAATTCTAATTCGAAAACTATGTCGGGCCAGATCTGTCAGGGAATAGGTTCAGGAAAGTGGACGTCAAACATGAATCGATGTGAACTGGTTTTCAGGTTAGGCCTCCCATCATTCTCGTGTTCAAGTGTGGTGGTCATATGCCATGAACTTGCTTGACACAACTAAGCAAATAAATAACGGTTTAGTGGAGAACTTGGAAGCCATCATTGTAGTACTTGTGGATATGGCCTTCCATCATTTTGACTCCGACGCCGATTCAGAGGACGATCAAGCATAATTGCTTCTAACCGAAGTCAGGCGAACCAAAGTGAGCGATTAATCATGCATTCCCCTAAGCATTTCTTCACTGTCCATTTAATGATAGATTCTCACGCAACGGTCCTAGAATCGGAGCTTCGAAACACATTTCGAGTGTTTCAACCAACGGATCCATGGGTTTTCAACAAGGGAAATTTAAGTACGGCAGACTTCCGATGGCCGCTAGGTTAGATCCTTGAGAGAAAGCTGTGTCAACCTTATGGAATGACAACAGTTATTGTACCACTGTAAGCCCCTGGGTAAAGATCCGTCGACAACGAGGGGATGAGTTATCCCGCAACCCAACTGGCCAGGCAGAAAAGTACATTTTTAACTTCAATTACTTGTCGTATATTAGTAGTGTAGGCAGTAAACGAAACCAGCCTCGCAGACCAAGTGCCAGCGAACGCAACAGATCGAAGTAGCTGGATGGAAACGCGTGAAAAATAGACAAAACACAAAAAACGGAGACAGCAAGGGGGACACCGAAAAAACTCGGCGAAGAACAATAACTGAAACGTTTGGGACAGATCACAAAGTCAAGAAAACAAGCCGACCAGAGAAAACCAGGTCATCAGCTGCATACAAAAGGGCGAGATCACAGTTGGCTGAGGTGCAACCAAAAAACACTAATTCAGGCTGCTTGAAATGTCACGTGGCCGAGTCCGGATCAAGCAGACCCTTTTCAGGGGTTTGGTGGAGTTTGATGTCACCATTCACAGCTCCAAATGCTTTTCTTGTAATCTGGTTCCATTTGGCACTCCAGCGGCGTCCAGGCCGACTTTCCAAAACGACCTGAGGTACGGTGAGCACAACTTGTCGGATAAAACCCACCGTGGCGAACAGTCCACCAACCAGAGCTGCGAGGCGTGCCAGAAACGTACCAAACAGTTCCCTGGATTCTGTCACTTGGACCAACAAAGGAAAGGTGTCGTAGGAGAAGAAGATACCAGGTATTGAATCACTTTTGTTACCCTCTGCTGTACGATTCTGGAGTGGAAAAAAGAAAGAACAGATAATCCGCTGAGTAGAACTCGAGGCCGCACATACAGTAGCTTAACCAATAACCCTGATAAAAAACAATTGCAGGATGGAGTGTGGAAGGTCGTCTCTTGGCAAAAATAGGAGATATTAGGTTCAGAAGCTGGATGCAACAATTTCAGGTTGCCCTGTCAATGACAGCCGACAAGTTACCCGGATGAACACAGCGCAGGCGAAGATAGTACATGAGGGTAGGAGCCACCATTAACAGCACCAGGCGGGATAGGGCATAGAAGTTCCGGGTATGCACGACAGAAAGCTATTGTATTCACGCTGGTCCCCATAACAGATCCCCAAGGATCACCAAGATAGCAAATGTAGCGTTCAAACACGACTCCGAGTGTAATCAATTCGGTGAGGTCAATCCCCAGAACAAGCCAACTACTCTCATAGAGTGACCGCTCTATACTGGGCTCGGTGATGAGGACAAAAACGCGATGTTCAACGTGATACTTTCACGGTAAACAAACTGAGCAGAGGCTCTTCGTACCTTCAGGATGACTGGTTCGCCATCTAAGACCTAGGAGAGTTACGGTCATTGCTGCGAGTCAAACGACGTTTCAAGGAGTACTGTTTGTATTACAAGAAAAGAGGCTATAGTTGTGGCATAAGATTAATCTAGTCAATACATCCCACGAGTTAGTGTAACTCAAACACTGAGTCAAACAAGCTGAATCGGACCTGGTGACGACAAATTCGGGGGGCAGTGGTTGACTGATGTACAATGAAACGTTTCTGGTTGAACACGCTGACAATGCTGCGTTGAAAGGCGAGTCCCGTCAACAGCAAATTTCTCTATCCATGCCCCATATCTTCTGCCAAACCACTGGGATGACCAAACGGCCTCTGACGCGCCGAGCCATTTCCCACGGTGTTCTACAATCGACTTAGGGGTCTGTTGTGTAAATACACATTTGTTACCCTAAAATCAGGAGAGTGTAAAACCACTCGGTCGCAATGCTCTACAGGAAACCAGTCCGTGGCGTTAAGATGAATGATAAGCCAATGAGGTACAATAACGTTTCTGACACGTGGAAGCGCCTGGAAAGCAAATAAATCAAATGATTCTGTCCTGAACTCCTCAATCAGCAAGTGCCTCACTCGAGCGACTATCCACACAGAGGAGAACGGTCTATTCACATAAGAACTGGATTAAGTTGAAAACTGGACGATCCGTGGAGCGAAACGTTGGAAAACATGTATTTGATACAACCAATAGCCTCGAGCTAGCATGCTGTCAAATCAACTGAGGTGCAAAAAGATGATGCAAAGCGCAATAAGAATCGAACGTTAGCCGCGAGTACTAGTTGTCCCATTGTCACGCCCAGTTAACGGTGATAAACTGCACCCATACATAAAAACCGTTCAGCCGTGACAACATCCTTTCGATGCCTCGCTGCCATGCCACCCGTTTGAAGCACGAGGACTGGGATACTGCCAGATTGCCCAAGCCTAGAGAGATCTCGAGATGCAGACATCGGGTTCGAACCGCAAACCTTCTGGTCAGTAAATTCGCGCTCTAACTACTTGAGCCATCACGCTCCCACTTACAAGGCTTAATCGCCTCAAGCAGGCCTCCCTAACATACTCATCCGAGTAACCGTGATCTTAAAGATTGAGGAGACTGAGAACCATACGATTTTGTTGTTTGATGTTATTTATGAACAAAATTCTACAAAGAACGTTTCTCTTTTATTACAAAACTAAGTCATAAGAATATTGAATTCGCTCCAGCATTCATCATTTCAGTAGTCGACCATCTCGAGCCATAGATATGAAAAATGCTAAACTAAAAAATTACTAATGGAAACAATGAATGATAATAAGAATCGTTCAGTCGTAAGATCCTTCCGATGCCTACCATGCCACCCAAAGGGAGTGGGAGGGCAGAGACATTGGCGGGTTACCCATGCCTAGACAGGAACAACCGAGATTCTGGGATTGGGTTCGAACCACAGACCTTTCAGTCAGGAAGTTCGCGCACTAACCACCGAGTTCGAGAAAGCAGTCCGCTGGAATCCGTTTCTTAACTCGCAGGATTCGCGGCAACTACGAACATGTTTGCGCGGGTCATCTTGGTCATTACTGAGCAACCATCCGTCGACGAAGCGGCCCTTCAACTGTGAATTATCCCAGAAAGTTGTCAGCTGAGTTAAGTCTCTCAGTTCTAGTCTAGTTCATTATTGTGACGGGTTAGTAATCACAACTAGCCCCTTCGGAATGATGCGCAATTGGCAAATCAAGGTCAGTAGGTCAGAGTCCGCCCTTTGGGGGGGTTAAGTCAACCATTTGGAGAATCAGAGAGCGTTTCCTCTTCAGTCCTGCAGATTTGTTTCCTCCTTGTTTGACGACGTCCATCGGAGGGAGGTGGTACATTCACTGGATGAGTAGAAACGCGTTGTTATTGTGAGTTCAACATTGTTTGTGATCGATCATTTTCTCGTCTTGCACATTTTTGGCCTGCAAACTAAAGAGTACATATTCTATGCACAATAATTAGACGACAGTGGAAAGGATTATCGATCCAAAACATGTATGTATTCTATGCCAACCGACGCCAAACGGCCAAATTGTGCAGGTGTCTTGATAGATTCATGAGTGCAATAGATTGTCGACACAGTAAACGTGTGTACGCGGAGATGAGTGGTCTGTCCAGTTCACATGAAAACAGTCAATTTTCACATAGAAAGAACGAAGGAGGAGTAGACCAGCTAGAAAATTTCAATCAGTAATAACCTCGGGAGTTGAAATGCTCCCGGGACGTTCCTTCACAGATATTGAGGCTCTCCTTTGTTCAGATCCTTCAGAAACATAAACCATTTCAAATCACCCAAATGACTCTGCCGCACGATTTGGAATGTACTTCACGCCTGCAAACTGTAAAACGCCGCTGCAAGACTGTGTGGGATCAAACCCAAACCTCAGGCTTGCAAGTGAGCCAATCGATGCGGTAGATAAATTCGTTTACCTAGGCAATAGTATAAGTCCCGGTGGACTGACTGGAGATGAGACTACTTCTCGAATCGGGAAGCCTAGGGCAACTTTTGCAAACCTCCGACACAGCCGACGTGAAATGAGTTTGTCTGGCAAAGGTAGGGTTTACACTGCAATGGTGCGATCCATACTGCTCTATGGATCAGAGGCGCGCAGAGGACGTACGGAAGATGTCAGTGTTTGACCATCCGTGCCTCCGAAGGATTGGTCGGGTCTGGTGGGAACATCGAATTAGTAATGCTGAGGAACGTCAGCCCAGGAAGAAGAAACTCCTCCGCGATAGATGAATTACTCACCCTTCATAGGTTACGATGGTTAGGGCATGTACTCTGCATGTCAGAAGACCGTCTGCCTCGCAGAGCTCTCTTCGCCTAGCCATGTGCTGAATGGAGGCGACCGAAAGGAGGACAGTGTATGGGCTGGCAACGATGTACGAAAGCGCTAACCAGTAAACTTAGTCGGGCGGGCAACTGCCGCCTCCCTGGATGGGGACCCCGGGACTCAAATCAACAATGGCTAATGACACTGGCAGAAATGGCCCAATCGCACCATCAATGGCATTCATATATCGAAACTATCGACTTCAATTCGGAGTTATCCAGTTCCCAAACTAACCAAATATGCCATCGGCTCCAAGGATTGGCCGCATGTCCCACACTCAAAAAACAGGAGGTGCACATCTTATCATAGAACGACAGAAGAAAAGAGGTTTGCGGTAGTCATGATTATCGAACACAGCTCAGTGGTTACAGCACCAATTTACTGACTGGAAGGTCTGTGGTTCGAACCCGACCTCTGCCTATCGACTTCCCTGTCTAGGCTTGGGCAACTTGGCAGTATCCCAGCCGTCCGGTGGCATGGCAGCTAGGCACCGACTGAAAAAAACACTAACCCATGCGTTCCGAAACCCATCGTTTCAATTCAATTCAATTTATCAGCTATAAACCGTGTACCATAGGCACATTGGTTCCAGCTGCTACAGTTTCCATCACCGGAAAACGGGAATGTGGAACGTACAACGAAGCCTTGGAGGCGAAGGTATGTTCAGTTTGTTCGGAAATTGAGTAGCTACGCATTGAAGGCGATAGCTTTGATGCACGAGCGCCACTGACTGCGCGATTGGGCCATTTCTGCCAGTGTCATTAACCATTGGTGATTTGAGTCCCGGGGTCCCCATCCACGGAGGCGGCAGTTGCCCGCCCGACTAAGTTTACTGGTTAGCACTTTCGTACTTCGTTGACAGGTCATACACTGTCCACCTCTCGGTCGCTTCCACTCGCCCTTAAGACGGACTTTTCATGTGATCGGATTGCAAATCTTAGCGACCTCATTAAATAAAATATTATTGCTTAGCCACGATTGGCTAGTCACCAGTTTCATGAGATTTCACATAACTATGGTCAAACCAGAACGGTCCAAGAGTCATTTTATACACACACACAGGGGTGGGGGAAGAAGGAAGTAGAAAGTCTCAAAAACTTGTTGCATAAGTTGACTCCCAGCCAGATGTAGGTCGCGTTTCGTCGCGTCGTTTGCCCTATACTACCAACAGTATAGGCATCTCTGCCCACCAACAGCTTGTATCTAGTGATGTGGTTAGTGTGACAGTGCAGTAACTGAAATTTCAATCTGCTGACCCCCCACCCCAATAGACTGCATCCGCGATGGGGTGAGAAACCAGCTCCACGCCTCTCAGGAGTGACTCGATTCTCGGACTTTACAGATATTTCCGTAATTTGTCTGAAGGTGTGAGGACCACGTAGATTTTCTCCCTCGAATAGAGCCTTACTATGCAAAAGAGGTATTTTGTGGGAAGTGGTCCCTTCCGGAGGAGACCTAATTGTTGAAGGGGGTCGTGGGCAGCGATCGATTTTGAATTTCTCTTCTAGGTATAGTTTGAGTTCCTTCTGGAGAGACCACCTGAAATGAAACACTAAAAATGGTCTGTTCCGATGAAGATGGTCCCTCTAGAAGATAGAAAATGGTCGGTCTTTAAACGTGCCGTCTTGGGAGAGTGATTCGGATGATACACAGATGAAAAGTTCGGCCATCTCGAGAACGAATCTGACTGTACTGCTCTGGGTTGGAGGCATAGTTGGCTCCGGGAGTCATGTAATGTCGCTTTTGTTAGGAATTCATAAGTAGTTCACTAAAAAAGTACAAATACCAGACTGCATATCGCCGAACCGTACCGAACTGATCATAGTTGAGAGGTGGTGGTCTCTGTTTGAGTGAATGAATGAATTGCTTTCAATTCCCAGAACTAGACACAGACCATCGTTAGTTATGTGACCAACCGGTCCGCGAAAGCCGAGTTGGTTCCAGTTCACACAATCACAGGCATCTTGGAAAACACCGAACGAGGATCCAAAACATATCAAGGTTTTTCAGACTGTGGATAACCACAGACTGATAACCACAAAGGTGAGAAGGGTGGGTCAAATTCGTACAAACAGATTGGGTCAGGCGCAAACGAAACAGAACATGGAAAAGGACGATGTGGATAGTCAACCTACTTTCACTGTGATAGCATACTGATAGGTATCCAAAGACGAGAAGGCATACACAACTCGAGTGGGAACAATGCTGATATAGTAGCGAAAAGTCTCCATCGCTGAAACGACATAAAAGTAAAGACAAGATAATGAACGGAAGGCACCAGGAGTTCCACGCGGACAACCTAATTACCTTAAGGCTTCACTAGTCAAGCCAAAGAACTAACAGAAATGGTTAGCACGATGTGGATGTTGCATGCATGCAATTATTTTTACCTTGTGTTAATCAAGAACAACTTGAAGGCCAGTCAAGGTAGACCAAAGAGTATCAAACAGAGATGTGTGTAGTACTGGTCTCTTAATTAGCTGGAATACCACAAAACTATCGTCTAGATATTCAAGCAACGGGCAGCTGTACAAATGCGCTAAGTTCAAACCCGAAAAAACAAGGGAAAGAAGACAGCTACAGAGGACGAAACACGAACAAAAACACGAACAAAATGTGAGCATAGATTAAATAGCCAATTATGGTCAGATAATCAATAAAAATAGCTTTTGTTCTTCCCCAAGCGCACACACTATCCAATGAGAAACAGCTCCGAACTGGGCATACGATAGATGAGCTGATCACACTGCATAGGCTGCGCTGGCTTGGCCACATGCTGCGCATGCCAGTCGACCGACTTCCTCGAAGGGTTCTTTTCGCACAACCACGTGAAGGGTGGAAACGAGTCAGAGGCGGTCAAACAATGACTTGGCAGCGAAGTATAAAAGCCATTACCAGCAAACTCAGCTGCGCTGGTCACTGCCGTCTTCCTGGATGGGGACCCCGAGACGGGCCACATCAGTGGTTAGAGACATTGTCAGACATGGCCCAATCGCGCACTCAATGGCGTTCGTGCATCCAAGCTATTGCCTTCAATGCATAGCCCCTTCCCAATTCCCCGACGTAACAGCCCATTGACAGTGGTGTATTTACGCAGCTCGCGCCTCCAATGCGCAGCTGTCTACCTCACCTCCCCAAATCATCGGCGGACGAAACTGTGGTAGCTACAACCACTGTATGACAAGTACACGGTTTCTTACAGCTGATGATGATGATGAGGCACACCGTCATTGGGTTTGCAGCTGTGAATCTTAGCTGTCAAATAGCATGAATTCGATCAACGAAATAACTAGTTAAATAAATTCCCCAACGTAATAAGAGATAACATCCAATAATTAGCGGATGTTAGACCAAGAATGATCGCAAGGTGGGCAACAGGATTATGAAATCACTTGATGGCGGCGCAGGAAAAAACGTGGAAAAAAACTCACGATTGTAAGAGATCTCCTCGACTGCATCCAATGGGTTAACACGGTTGGCCACCTGAGCTCCGAAAGACAGATGGTTGATACGATGACTAAAGTTGAAGTCTAAAAACGAACGCGAATGGGAAAGCAAACTGAATGGATCTCAACTTGTGTGACAGACAATCCAAAATGTTTCGCTTTATTTCTGACCACAAGCTCATTGATAAGAGGGATTAGACAGGAATCGTTTGTTTTCAATCAATTGGAAAAAGTTTGGAACCAATTGAGAAGTCATCGTTTCAGAAGAGCTTGGTGCCCCGTCTGCCTTATAACCTGACCAAATTGGTGACATGTTCAGTTGGCCTGATGAAGCTTTTGTGTCAAAAGCGAAACGTTGCCCAAATAAAAACTACCGATTGTTTACCAAGAATCGTTTGTCCTCAAAGCCCCAAAATTGGTTGGGTTCGCAGACAGACTAACAAACCACTGACCCCAAACACCATCAATGCGAGGCTTACAATGAGACGGGCCACCAGCCATTGCAAAGGATGTGTGTAACAAGTTCTTCCCAGACATAGGTGCAAATACCGTAGCTGTGGAGTTCGTATAGAGGATCCGTTCTCTCTTTTTGTGGGGAATTAACCAGCTTTTCTAAGGGGCACACACCGAAATCCGAAAATGAGTTCTTTGATTCTGGGAGAGAAAGGGAATGTTGAGACGAGATGAAAGCAGCGGATACACCTGACCAGTATTCACCCATGGCTTGAAATTCAGTCAATAAAACGTCCTGCAGCTAAAAGATAAAACTCACCTGCCAGTCGCACAAAAGGTGCGATGTGTACATGGGAACCTCCTGGACCATCAAAAGGCCTGTGTGGAAACAGAATAAAGAGACAATACACACGTGAAGACATGATATTCACATTAGAAACAAGCTACGGAAATCACATAAGTATGTTGCAGTTAACATGGCTAACATGATCCATTGTGTTCCTTGGCTCGAGTTATCTAGAGGAAAGGGAAGTTCTGCGACATATTAAGTGAGTGAGTCGAAATCACGCTCGATCTGTGGGAACCTCCTTAACAAATACTACTAGGAGAAAAAAACAAACGTATTTGAAATCCATCCATAACAATAAGCGGATATTATGAGCAAATGTATGGAAACTTTCCTGATTGTATTCTTTCAAGGTGGTTGGTAATAACGATAATAATCGCTCAGTTCAAACATCCTTTCGGTGCCTAACTGCCATGCCACCCGAAGAAAGCAGGGGCGTCGAGATACTGCAAGGTTGCCCAAGCCTAGACACGAGCAGTCGAGATGCCGAGGTCGGGCTCGAACCACAAACCTTCCAGTCAGTAATGTCGCGTCTTAACCAATGAGCCATCCCGACCTTGTTGCTGGAGATTGTTACTGAGCTGCTGTGGGATTCAAAAGAAATCCCAGAAGACTGAACCACAGCAACACTACTCTCTCATCATAACCCACATTATCACCTCAAACAAGACAAAAACGTGAGTTGTGAACACCAGCGGTTTGTTATCACCATAAACAGAGCAACGTGGAAAGCTGGGTTCTTTAAATAAAAAATGAGACACAAAGATATGCAGCAGGCAAACTTAAAAACCACGCGGACGAGCCCCTTTATGCCTCATATAAGTTGCTCGTCGGGCTGCAGAGAGCCCACAGCTGGCAGCATGTCACTGACCTCTGGACGGCATGCAAGGAATCAGCCCTAGAAAGTAAATCGCACCTGGTCATATCCTCGTCACTTTCACAACGTACTGACGAGTTACAGTTACCTGAAAAAAATGGTTTCATGGCTTATGGGGTTTGAACAATCCTGTCCTATTGTGCCGGAATTAATCAGGTTCGCTCTGCACTCGAGTTTGGCTCTGTTTACAGCTCATCAACAGTACATCTTGTGAGTCGTACAGGAGTCTGAGAACTCCGGCCTTCTGGCATGCGAGGCGAGCGAAAAGGCATTGCTACAAATCCCGAAACACTCACAAGCAGTCGAAAGCTGTCCGATAAATTTGAAGCATCCGTGACCCTACGCAACCGGGGAGACCCGTCAGCCGGGTCGTCAGTCAGCACTCCGGGTCAGTTGCTTGGTTTTCGCTCGAGGCGACGTCCGGCAAAACCACATACCCAACCACCACTCACAGTAAGGTACCTTCAGAGCTCAAGAAGGCGCGAACTTACTGGCCGGAAGGTTCGTCGTTCGAACTAGACCTCTGTATCTCGAGTGCTCCTGTCTAGGCCTGGGCAACCTGGCAGTGCCTGAGCCCTCGTGCTGCCATCGGGATGGGGGGGTACCGAAAGGGTGTTACAGTTGAACTAGGTGCGTTCACCTTGATCTCGCACATTCGGCACTACTGATGGGCTCCAGTAAGACTGGAAGTCAGTCAAATTGTTGGCGAGAAAAATAGCTCAAGGACTGGAAAACAACAGTTTTAACTAGAGCGATGTGAATACTGTCTGTTTGCACCACGCTGAATAGACAAGGAAAACGGTAACTGGCTGGAATGAAAGTGACTCATGTTGCTGAATGTACTGCCCCACTAGGTTGCTCAACTGAACATTCATTCTCGGATGGTGTCGCTGCGGATTTCCGGAAGCTAATGAGCGACATGGTTGAAAACACTGTTGAATGAGAGCAGCGGCGCAGTGCAGATGTCTAATCAAGTGGACAACTGAGCCAGTAACGACATATTCTTGTTCCTACAACAGTCGCAAAAGAAATAAACGAAAACGATGAAAGATTACGAAGAACCGAGTTCATGCGCCATCCGGGCAAACTTACCTCCCCGGTAGGACATGCATATTCCCGGCGACTTTCTGAACATGAAATGTCCCCACAATATTGCACGCGTCGTATGGCCGCCGTCCCTTTATTTCATCGGACTCTATCGTATCTGTGAACGAGTTCACAGTAAATGAGCTGTCCCGCTTCCACAGCATTTCGGGCACCGCATGATGCGTCGTACGGAGGGCATTGGCAACAGTTTTTCTTCGCTATTAGAGATATCGGGGGGCAAACAACGGTGCAAAAGTGAGCAGGATGTTGTCTATCTCCTTTGCAAGTAACAGTGAAGACAACGGATCAAGGGTCCCCAAAAGGCGATTCGGAAAAAGCAATACGTGAGAAAAGATTAGACTGACGTGAAAAACAGGGCAGGCCAGATACCGAACTCTCAGTCGCTTGAAAAAAACTACTGGATACATCTTGTGAGTAGCACACAAGAGAAAATGAAATGATGTAGTCGAAGAATTGAGCGACGATAAAAGTAACCAGGTGTACAATGTATGAAGGCTGCCATGCACGCTCCTCTTCAGACAGTTCCTACATGGGTTTCGACCCTGTTCACGTACCCAGATTCGCAAGACTGTGTACGATACAACTGTGCAGATCCGGCGGCCCCTGCTTGAAGCAGACATTCATTAGAATTACAATGTAATAGCTTGTTTTAGTTCCACGTTTGGATTTGTCAAAAAATAATACGGAACTTGAAGTGTCAGTCTCAGGAAGGAGAAATCTACGATGGTAGTACGTAAATGACATCACGATTTTCGCAACTTAGACCTGATCTCTGTGACGGCGTCTAAGTAGCCGTGCATAGCCATTGTGCACAGAAAACACTATGGTTAAACAAGCCTGTTTTTTACTCATTCTGAGTAACCGCTCATCCATGAAAGTTGATCGGATTATAACTTCTCACGCGTTTTGGTTCACGAAACCTTGAGACACAATGTGCCAAAATCGCTCGTCACAACCTGTAGGTTCCCCGGCTCCTTTATTGTGCAGCAGTGAATACCAAGAGCGATATCCTGAGTTACGCTCAACGCTTGGTTATGTGTCCGTATTCGATTCAACGGGTGGACAACCTGTGATTGTGCACATTTGAAAACAACCGGTAGATACTAACTCAAGTACAACAGAAATTAGGAAAAAATCGGGGGGAGAGGGGTGCATCACGCGCGGTGGCATTATCATTTGTTTATTTTCGCATCCGATAATCGATAATAAAGATAATCATTCAGCTGTAACACTCTTTCGGTGCCTAACTGCCATGCCACCCGAAGGAAGCACGAGGGCTGGGATACTGTCGCATCCACTTTTATTGAATCACTCCTGGGAAAGAGTGCGGCCTCACAAAAAAGGTCATCTTTGGGGTATATCATACAATAAACAAAGGAGATTATAAATCCGGGACAACTGCTTCAAAAGATCTCACCTCAAACGCCTCCCGGTTTTGTTCATTCAACTCAAAAGAAGCTTTTTTATACTTGGCTCTGCCTTGCGAATACACAGCAGAGCCAGCGAGGTCCAGCAAATCCAGTGAGATAACTAAAGGTTGAACAAAACATTTGCAAGCGACCTACATTCGCATTTGGATGCTACCGTAATGTCAATGTTTATTTGGATCTTCCTGAAGGAATAGAATGGTTAAAAAAAAGAAACACCACAACATACGAGTCGAATTCCTTGTCCACTTCATAGGTATATACTAATTTTGGGTCCACGTAGTTCCGTATTTCGGAGATTATGAGCAAAAGACTCACAAACATCACAAGCAGAGTGACTACAATGTGAAATCCGACAAAGTTAAGCAGCACAAACCTGCGCCTCCACTGCTCGTGGATTTTTTGCAATCGTCTGGCATTTTGGTGAAAACGTCGAAAGACTGGAGTAGTTGCGAAGGGCTTCGCTGGGGCGAATGAGAGTCACCAACATTCCGGCGCCTAACTTCCATTCACAATGAAACGTTTAGATTACAGTTGTATCCTGTGGAAGCACGACAGAAATTCGCTCCTCTCAAGGCAGGAGGTTCACAACAGGTTCTGCAGATGGGAAAGACGGAAAACAGACGTGAAGCAAAGCACCAATGCGAATATATAAATCTGATCGTTCACCTGCAGCACCCTTCCGGCGCCTAGCTACCATGCCATCCGAAGGAAGCACGAGGGCTGAGATACTGTCAGGTTGCCCAAGCCTAGACAGGGGAAGTCGAGAGGCAGAGGCCGGATTCGAAACACGGACCTTCCGGTTAGTAAATTCACACTCTAACCACTTGGGCCAAGCAAACAAAGATCACACAAATGTCCTGTATTCCGACTTATCTTATTGAAGAACGGTTCAGTCACTTCTGTATCAGTCGACGGTGCAACAACAGACCATCCGTAATCCTAGTTCAACTGGATGACGCAACTTCGTGGTTTAAACAAATGCACCAGGTTCATGTTTATTCTAACTCAGATACAGAATTGCTCCACTCAGTAAGTCTGGTTTCCAGTGGGCACAATGCCCACTGCTTCGGCCTTGACCTAACGCTGTCCTCTAGTGGCATTTTAAAATGTACACTTGTGGAGCGCATACCAAGTGCCGCGGTATTATTACATAGGTTACTGAAACTGGTTTACATCAACGAAGGGTGCGTCTCAAAGCCTGGGAAAACACATCTTAGGAGCAATTCGACCGCAACGGTGTTGGGTCGAGAGAACAGGTTCCATTTTTTTTACTATCAATAGAGGTAGGAAACACTACGGCCAGTTATTTTATGAAAACTCTCTCACGGAAACAAAAAACGCCGTAGTGAAGGAGTGAACATTATCTCGGCATCCGAAGAGTTAGTGGATGCAAATTCACGATCACAGAGTATGAGGGACTCAAAGAGGATCGTCGTGGCGAAGAAGGCAGATGCTTCGGTTTTACAACAGGAGACTGAGAACTGATGAAAACGATTGAACGTGAAGTGGCAGGCTGTAACGTCGAAACGCGGGTAGAGAGAGACAAAAGTGGTCAGCACCAACGAGTGTTATCCAGAGTAGCAACTGCACAATAAAGCAGGAGTCATCATCATCATCAACAACTGCATGACATCAGTATTCAACGAATTGGAAAAGTCAAGTTTTATAACACTGCTATTTATTTCTACACAGATTCCTTAGATTTGTTAAAACCTAATTCAGGCAAATTGGATAGAAACTGACAAGAACGTCAACGACGTCGATCAACAGCCATATCTTGCAGAGTCTCCAACTAGGTGCAGTTGGGATCATGCGGTCTCCATCCTGGAACGCGTCTCACCGACAGCACTCAACCCCTCTACCAGGTAAAGGGTTGGTCACCTCTCTGAATTGGGCATGAAAAACAGCACTCTCTTCGGCAAACGATGGTTCGGTATGCGCAATACATGGTCTAACCAACGCAGCTTTTGGTGCTGAACACATTCTTCAATGGAAGTACCCCTTGCACAACCCAAAACTCGCTTCCTAATTGCCTCGTTACAGATTCGCCGACACCAACTCACACGAGCTAGGGTGCTGAGACAACGATTGTCGAACACTTGAAGACGTCTCAGTTCCGCTGCTCGAACAGGCCAAGTCTCACAGCCATACAACAAAACTGCCCGCACTGTAGCCTGATACACAAGTCCCTTGAGATTCAGGGACACACCATTTTGACGCCATAGGTGTCTCAAATTAGCAAACGCGACCCGAGCCTTGCAGATTCGTGCATTGACCCCACACCACAATTGGAACTAATACAACTTCCAAGATATTTAGAACGCTCCAAAACTTCCAGTGCCTCTCCCTGGATTGTAAGTGGCGTGTTCAGTGACTGCATGCCCAGGAGCATGACCTTACACTTTGTGGATGCATAAAAAGGGAGGGGATGACTTTTGGTCAGTTAATCCTCTCCTCTTCGATGACGAGAACGATATCGCCTGCATATTCCAGATCGACGAGGTTTTCATCACTGACTATTTGAAGGGGGTTTGGAGACCTTTGATCACGAAGTTAAATAGGAGTAGAGAAAGTAGGCATCCCTGACGGACACCGCTTCCAGTACAGAAGCTTTTGGAGAGCTCTCAGTATATTCTCACACGTCCAGAAGTCTGAGAATACAAAGAACTTATTATTTTCACGAACCTCCGAGGCATTTCTTGGTGGGCAAGTGTGTCAAGCTGAACAGACTGGTCAGCCGAATCAAATGCGCCTTGGAAATCCAGGAATACTGGAATTGTGGGTCTCTCGTCGTTGGTTGTGGGTCACACATGTGAACCTGATAAAAACAAAAACCGCTACTTATTTTAAGACATGCTTTCGTTCATCAACTTCTTCACTGCACTGTCTTGTTACCCAACCAAAGAGAATAATCCAGGGCTTTGAGCGTGAGAGGTGAGAGCCAACAATAAATCAATCGCTGATTCCCTTGAGGTTACCACACTCACTACGAACCCATTTTTGAAAATGGACATTATCACCGACTGTCCTCAGCTGTCTGGGACAGTTTCCTTTCCCCAAATACAAGCAAACAGATCAAACAAGCGCTGACTGAGTACTTCATCTCCATCTTTGGACAGTGCGGATGGGAGGTCATCCGGACCAGGAGCTCGGTGACACTTGAGAGAACATATGCAGCCATAAAGGTCCGAGGCCATGGGTGGTTCCAGGTTCAGGGCCCAGATGAGTGGCAGCTGGTGGCCACGATAACTGTTGTTCGAAGTATTCAGTTGATCTGTCGAAGCGTACTTCTTTACCCAAGACAGTCGCTCCGTTTTGACCTTTGGTAGCTTCGCTCACAGAGGGCTTACAGGGATAGGTCTCATGGATCAATTGAAATAATACATCGGCATTTCAGGCTTTCTGAATCTCTTCCCTTTCCTAGGTTTCCCGAGTCTACCAGACTTCACGGTTGGGGCGCACGCTCACCTTCACTCGACCTTTGATAATTTATCGGGCTATGTTACGTTCGGGACTGGCGGGGATATTTCTCCGTGACTTGAGCCATACCACTGCTCAGTTTGATATCCAGTGTTTGAGTGGGGCTGGTAGCGCCGTGTTACACGCAAGCTAGATTCCAACATTGATGAAGTTACCGCTAAGGTGTGTAGCGTTGAAGTGTATAAATCCTTTCTGAATAAAGTCGAGGAGCAAAAGACCGTCGATGTTGAGAAGTTAGCTACTTAATATCAGCATTTCCTCTAAAAGTTGATTCAATAAAATGCTGCCCAATTATCTCCGGGATAATTATGTAGGTTTTTTAGCGGAAGAAATTCAGCCTTGTGACGTGAGAGGCAACGTCAGTCTAGTGAGTCAAACATGAGAAATTGGGAAGCCCATCGTCCACTACCATTCATTAGATCAGTTGAGATAATTCGACTTGACTTACGAATGAAGACCTAGAAAGAAGGTTCGCAAGCACTTAATTACCTATGCGCACTTACTCCCACAGACAGACCTTATCAGAGGAATCTAAGGCAAATGCACACCTAGTCACATGATCAAGAATAGTTCGCATACTGACAAAGTCACCCACAAAGACGTTCATCTAGTAAGGTACTGTCGCTTTCGGGAGCACACGCATGTCAAGCATCATTGTTGGTAAATGGATAGTTCATAATCTCTACGATAGTCGCTTTAGGGCACGCAACTTCTTAACTAATAAAAGACGGCATCAACGCAGGTGTGGTTTTCAAAGCTACGAGGTTGATTTTGCTTTCAGTACTAACCCCACGACAAAAACCCTTGGAACCATTGATACTCAGGTGGGCCTTAACAAGCCACACAGCAGTTTTGCTCATTGTGTCAACTGGATCGTGGGTCCGGACGCGGATGGTGACAACCTAGTGAAAAAAGTTGATCAACCCAGTAGGCGCTATAAATATATCCACTTTTGGCAAATATGCGTGTCTATGACATTACAAACAAGCGCCTTGCTACCATCATGTTGGGGAACAAGGTTTTCGTATACGCACTGTATAGCACCTATTTTCGAGAAAGCATAGTGTAGGCTTGTGTGCTAGGCAAACGTTTGTTCGGTTAAGGATTCAAACAGTTAAGCGTAGTCACAGGTTCAGTGTGACTGCATCAGAAATACCCAATCAGTAGAGAGTAATCTGTATTTCTACGTACTTGTCGGTATTTGCCTATGTTAACGTGGTCCCCCATGTTCAGTAAGACACTGTTACCAGAGGTATCACAGTGGCACAGTTACCTACAGTATCAAGCAGTTGACACTTAATAACTTTCGGCGAGATGGCCCAAGTGGTTAGAGCGCGAATTTACTGACCGGAAGGTCTGTAGTTCGAACCCGACCTCTGCCTCCCGACTTCCCTGTTTAGGCTTGGGCAACCTGGCAGTATCCCAGCCCTCGTGCAAACTTCGGGTGGCATGGCAGTTAGGCACCGAAAGGGTGCTACAGCTGGACGAACTTTTATCGACAACTCGCAATCTGCAGTCTATCGGAAAAGTCAACCTGGATCATCGTGGCACCACCTTCACGTCCTCAGGAAGGAGCGCGGGCGTCTCAGCATCTCAGGACAAAAGAATAGGTTCAAGCAGCGAACTAGTGAAACCGCGCTCGCTGTATCCCCCAGTTACATCCCATCCTAGCACAAATGTAAAGTTAGTCAGATTAGGAACCTTTGGATTCGACTGTGTACTCCGGAGACTTTTCCGTAAGCATTTGGGCTTTAAAGTAGTAAACAGTGACGGTCAGTGTCAAACGCTCTACGAAGATGAAGATAGAGGAGAGTCGCTGAACATCGACTCCAAATGTGTCACCTAGCTGGCTTAAACAGATCTCGGTAAAACCCCATCTTTCTAAAACTGACACGACACATAAACACCATTTACCACATCGACCTCTGTTGAATTTAGTTGAACCAGGCAACTGAGAAGCGCATAAACCACTGCTTTCTGGGATCCAGTCGCGGAACACGCTTTCAGCCTTAAGGCAGAGTGTAACTCTCCTTCCGTAGACGCCACCAGCAATTGCGTCAGGGTCACTAGATGCCCGAAGAATGAAATGAGGACGTCTGAGCTCGTCCTAAGCTGTTTGAAGTGAACAACCTAAGTCGGTCTTGTGTGCGCGTTTCGGAGATACAATATACATCGACAGAGAGGGCAAGCAAGGTTTCAGCAAGAGATGCATGTTGCCTAATTTGAAGAAGAGCGTGGATATTAAGGGTTGCAAAGTGGATCAGATCCTTGAAGTTTAGTAAGCGGAAAAGCGAGTGTGAAAATTACAAGGAGAATTGCGGTATTTAAAGCGCACTTTTGACCTTGAATCCAAGCTCTCCGATCGGCGTTGTGTGAACAGTCATCATCGCCCGCCGTTGCTGAACTGGTCCACTGCTTGAGCATTCAATTGGCAGCTGCCTTTTCTGGCTCGGGTGCTTGACAGCTTCCCTACTGTAACTTTAGTGGGGTTTGAGGGTCTCAGTGGGTTTCGGGTATTCTTGGATTATATTAAGGAACCTGACCTTCGTGACAGTTAAGGCGTTCGCAAAAAACGTTCAGCTGTAGCGCCCTTTCGGTGCCTAACTGCCATGACACCCGAAGGAAGCACGAGGGCTGAGGTACTGTCAGGTTGCCCAAGCCTAGACAGGGGAAGTCAAGAGGCAGAGGTCTAGTTCAAACCACGGACATTCCGGTCAGTAAATTCGCGCCCTAACCAATTGGGCCATCTCGCCCCTTTTGAAAACATCAGTTAAGGTACCCCACCTTGAGCTTCTGACTCAAAATTCTGCAACGCTAGGTAGGGGTTGTTAGGTCTTTCTTGAGGACTCCTTCAATACACCAATAGTCTTATCTGATTTGCTACATGAGGTTGGCCTTGTTCGAGGACGCAGGGAGTAAGGCGTTGCTTGTCTGACTCCTAATGATGCTGCGCACAGCTGGTACCTTCTGAGCAACCCCAGACTCCAACTTTAAAAGTATGTCGACTGTATTGACTAATGTACTGGAGGACATGGTTAACCTTTGGACGATCGGAGTGGGCGTTGTTTAGGGCCGACCTTTTCTAACCCGTCCTTCCTCGGAAGAGAGCAATCGCTGGACATGTTGGTCGCTTAAAGAAAAAAGCGTTACTGCCTTCACAACCCTATCGCAAAGGATAGTACGGCTTCACCCATAGGCCGCTTCGTAGTACGATTTCTTGCAGTACGGGGACTCATTGTTCTTTCTTCTGGCTGTTCCCCGTCGGCCTTCCTGGCACGGCTGAATTTTGAACAACCGAGTTCCAGCAAGTGTAGCCCGAAAGACCATCACAGCACTCAAACCCGACCACCACGAGGAGGTGAGAGCCTCAGATCAGGAATGTGTACCCACTCAAAGTATTTCAAGAGTACGGTGTCTTTATCTAGGTGGAAAAAGGTAAGGCGTCCTGTTTCATCAGTCGGCTTACATACTGCAGCACCCAGAGCTGTTTTGCATTGTGCGCGGCTGTGGCGTGCGTTAGTTTGCATTAGCACACTTGGTGAGGCGTAATTCGTGCCGATCTTGACACTTAAATCTTGACATGCGTGTACCGTCCCTTGCTAAGGTAAGTTAGTCGATGCGCGCACCCGGATGGCATAAATATTACTTGTACGCTCTGGTCTTGCATTTCGGTGCTTTAAAATCCTTGGCCTGCACCGCCAAGGACTACCTCGGAAGGGCATAATCGCCAACAATTCTATATAATTTTGTTTTTACAATGTCAATATCTCTTCAACATGTTTCTTCCCCTCCTGTTTCTCTCACTGGCCCCAGAGAAAAGATATAAAAATGTTATTCAAGATATAACACCTTTTAGGTGGATAACTACCATGCCGCCCGAAGGAAGTACAGGGGCTGTGAAACTGCCAAGTTAGCAAAGCCTAGACAGGAACAGCGCAAGGGTCGGGATCGGTTTCGAACCACGGACCTTCCGGTCAGTAAGTTCATTCCCTAACCACGCAGCTATCTCGAGCTCGAGATGTTTCCTGCATTTCACAGGAGGTAAACTTTCCCAATTTCGATGTCCAACTGTAGTATGACATGTTCACTTCTCCAAGGGCTTATGTCTCGGACTTGGTTGTGTTTTGGCGTCCCTCGGTCGTAAAGAGATATAGGACAGGCAACAATCGGTCGCTTGGCGCCCGAGCTGGCTGTTATACAGGTTGGGAAAAGGTTAAGTCATGGTAACTGTCAAACAACCGGTCTCCAAAAGAACCTGGTGGAAACGATTCAAAGATCCAGTCTATTACTGAGGTATTGAAATCGCCCGCAAGTAAGGTATTTTCTGGAGCACCGCGTCCGGTGGACAAGTGACTCAGCAACTGCTCGTCCTCGGTAGCCCTAGGACTGTGACATACACCAACCACAAACCACTAGCCTCACTAGATTTTTAGGCCGCAGTTAGAGATTTCGAAAACACGATACTATAAATCGCCTCGCCTGTCGGCTTGGATTTTGCAGAAAAGAAATTATAGTAGGTTCACCGACTCCGCCATCCTCCTATTCACACGAGAGAACGTCAAACACGGCGGCGTGAGCACACTGGGTACTTAAATACCATTTAAACAGGTTTCAATGGCTGACATTATGCTGAAGTCGAAGGCGCCGATAGTGACATCAGTTCGCCTGGTATCAATGGTGCACACACTTGGGCACAACATAATAATAATCGTTCAGCTGCAACACCCTTTCGGTACCTGACTGCTATGCCACCCGAAGGAGGCACGAGGGCTGGGACACTGCCAGGTTGCCCAAGCCTAGACAGAGGAAGTGGAGAGGCAGAGATCGGGTTCCACGAACCTTCCGGTCGCGCTATAACCACTGGGCCATCTCGCCCCCCCCCCTCCCGGGCACAACATACGGATAATGGGGATAGCTTTGGGTACAAAATGCACTTCGGGTGGAAGGAACTACACTCGGAGCTGGGGACCGATTACGCATTCTGGAACGTGCAAATATCTGGTTTCGATAGGGTACAGAACGAGATTTCAGCCTCTAGGCCTCTGGCGGTAACGGAGACCAACGTACCCGTAGACATGAGTATTAGATGCGGAGAGAAGTTTGAAGCTAGGCTGCCTTTACAGTTCCGAATTTCGGGAACGGGTTCGCTCATATATCTGCCTGACTTGTCTCGCGGAAAACCAGCGGTGATGTACATAATCCTCTTCGTTTTGAGCAGTTCAGTGGCCATTAGTGTTATGTCCTTGTGCCAGGGACTGGCAGTGAAATTCTCTTAGTAATGGCCTACGTGACACTACGGAACAGTCAGACTTCCCAGCTCCCTAACCAGAAGATGGGCCTCCTGTTAAAAAGTGGAGGGGCTCTTGCCACGCGAAGCAAGCTTCGCAGATGCTTCAAATCTTCATTTCTCTTTTTTCTCCTTTAGGGGGATCAGGGGATCTGTTGGATGTGTTCTTCTGTCTACTCAGGGCAGAGTGCACACTTTGCTGAGGCTAAATTATCGTTGGGGAGGCTCCGGTGTTCTATACCAAGGCTTCGTACCACGTGTTTCTGTTCCTTTTGCCAGTCGAGCATTTCCACCAGTGAGGTCAAGCCCGCCTCACTCCGTCGTTGATAGGATGTGTTGAACCGTAAGCTGAGATTTCAAGAGCTTAACCTCGAATGTGCCACTCATTTCGTTACGTTTCTGAAGGTGTAAATCCACAGTGCGGCCTTTGTTGTTTAAGAATGGCCTGTCTTTGCTTTTTGGTGTAACCAGCTTGACGGCGTGTAGGCTTTCTAGTTTCTTTAAATTCGTCACTAAGAAAATCATTGGGGTTGCTGATTTAATCTAGTTAGGACGATCGCAGATTGTTTTGTGTGGCACACAGGTTAAAATTTTTGACCCCGGAGCGACTGCACGACTGTGCACGCATCACAGATGATGCGTGCACAGTCGTGCTCTCCGCTCTCCCTAACTTACTACTACTACGCACTGGCCTTACCGACTATATTCATTACCAATCAAGAATCCAGTTCTCAAGCCTTGACTTGTTGCTTGCCAAAACTTCGGAGACCCTGCAAAGAAGTCGCTCGAGTGAAACTGTCTGAATGGAAGGGTACACTCCAGGTTCACCAGGAGAGACAGTCCTCCTCTGCACTTCCGTAGTAATTCCAAAGCAGCTCTAAACTAATTAAGGCTCTCGACGTGGACCCGCGATGGCTGGCATGATTTCAGTAGCGGGAGTTATCTGACGCCTTAAATCCATGCCACCTCAAGACCGAGCCCCGTTCGGCCGTTGAACGTTCATTGGTGGGTCTTGACCCTCAAGGTCATTTAGCTCCCAGATGACCCTGCGGGGAACCCAAGTGAAATTCTGCGTGCTACCTCTCTGCGTACTCAGATTGCTCCAAAGAAGAACTGGGTAGAAGCGGCAACTGACCTTCCTGAAGTGGTCGAAAGTCATCTCGTAATTTTCCTCCTCACATAGATGGCCCGTGGGTGGAAGCCTCCCTTAACACAACTTCCAAAGCAAGCGAATCTTACAGACAAGAGGTTGAATCGAGATTTTGGGCCTGGTCTACACGGACAAATTCATCATAAAGTCACTCACCTTAAGGTCAAAAATCACGCACTGTATTACAGGATATCATAAGCCGAAGCAATCTAACTCAGTGTCTCGTTTGGTGTTTGAATGAAATTAGTAAAGTAGGCTTCCCAGCAAACCTGGAGTTCCCTATGGACGGAAGCGACCGGAGGTGCCTCTACTACACCTCGCGATGACACAATACAAGAGTTGGTCGCCCGACCTTCGAAGGGAAGCTTCCGAAAACCATACTGTATTTCCCTCATTTTTCAGCCGAGCTTATTTTGGAGGGTGAGTCGACGGCCAAACAAGATAGATTAGAAGGAGCTGAAGAGTAACATAGTCTAGCCGGTTGCCCGAGGCTAATTTTGGGGCTTCCCCAGGATTTTCGGATCCACGGGTTCACCGACTGATACCCAAGATCGAGGCGGAAAAAGGCGTAAGACTGCTCTTGATGTTCTCAACGCGGATCACTACGCTTCCCATTGCGAGGACTCAAATAAATAGGGGCTAAAAAGTGCTTTAAACTGAACGCCCGATGCAGCGTGAACAACCGTTGAAGCAAAGTTATTCCATATACTAAATACCCGAAATTTAGACAATATTTTGCCTGATAAATGTGTGCTTTCTGAGCTTAAAAAGCTTCTTACCACCTACCGCCGTGTGTTAGCTGGGTCAGCGGCAAAGAAAGTTGTTGAAATGGGGCACAAGAAGGTATTAGGTCTCCTCAGAGGTGACGATACTCTAGGGAAAAAGCACGTTCCATAACCGAGGGGTTTGAAACCGGCAACCATTTTCGTAGCAGCTCGTTGGACATGCTCAACGAGGGTTACGTCCTTCTTGCGTCCTAAATGGTCAACTTGGTTGGCGTATTCAAGAAGCAGTTCGACGAAGCCCCAATAGAGCATTTGGAAATCCATTCGAGTAATACGGAGGAAGGTGAGTCGAATCATCTGCAGAGCGGCGAATGTCTTTTGAGCCGACTTTTCATGGTGCAGTGAGAAGGACATGCTTGAAGAGAGTCAGATGCCCAAATCCTCTGCCCAATTTTTAACATGTGCGACGATGACGTTTGCTGAGTTTCCGAATGTATATGGGCGCACTTTTAGTCATTCAGAAGAATGTGCCAGTCCAAGACTACTGCTTTGCAGGTTCTACAATAATTTGGAGAGTACTGGCATTTGAACCCCATGATTGCAGATCGTCTGCAAAAAGTAGACATCGGCTTGAAAAAATATTTAGAAGGTCATCGACGTAGTTCAGAAGCAGAAGTAGTCTTGAAGCACAAACTTGAGGAAATTCAGTTAACACCAACACCGAAGAAGCTAAGGTTGAATTTACTTTCGTTCAGGATGTTCACTCTGATGGCAACTCCTTAACCCAGTATAGATTTTTTTCTTGAATTCCATATGACTCAAGTTTGCGGAGCAGCCGGACATGTGGGACTCGATCGAATGCCTTGGAGAAGTCGAAAAATATAGCACCCAATGTGGATGATCCGTTCTTACCTTGCGTTACGTTTCCAAAAATGCGAGCATGTTCGTCACGCAGGAAAAGTTTGGGGATCCGTGTTGCACTGAGAATGTCAAGTTGTTGATGAGGTGATTTAAGATGACCTGCTTCGAATGCTTTCCTTCACCTTGCACAATATGCTAGTGCAGATGATGAGCCTGCTGCTATAGGGCGATAGCCGGTCACCGGTTTTGTAGATTGGCGTAAAAATCGCACCCCTCCAAGTCGAAAAAAGGTTATCTTTGTCGAGCGACCGACGAAATACCAGGCAGAAATGCCCTGCCAGTTAGAACAACGTTTTCTTAAGGATCCCTTGATGGACCCCGTTCGGCCTCAAAGAGCTAAGCGGGTTTGTCTTGTGCAAAAGTTTGTGAATGTCCTGAGTGAGGACCGAGCTGGTGGTTACGTCGCCGGGGCAGAATACAGGTCTCTATAGTGTTCTGTGTTGGCTTCAGATACAACTATTTGGTCGTTTGTGGGTTCCCTGTTTCTGTCCCTCAAGGAGAAGGCGGTTGGATTATTCATTCGGCGGTGCCTCACGTACTTAGATGACACGCGTTTTGTTTTTCCGGGAGAGGTTCAGTATCTTGGCTTGGCTTTGGTGTTCCATTGGCGGATTTCTGACTTACGGCAGTTCCGCATTTTACGAAATACCTGCTGGTCTTCTGTGTCACCATATTTATCTTTCGCGAAAATGGTTGGGACTTCTTTTTCAGAAGACGCCGAATCCTATTCCGTAGCTTTCTTACAGCCGACTGTGCGCCGTTTTTTTCGAGATGAGCTTTTCACCGGCCTCATTAAATTGCTCAAAGAAGCCAGTCATTTCTTGCAAGTCTGCCCGGTAGAAGTTCCGGATCCACGTCTGAAGTCCTCGATTTCTGGCCTAGTAGCGGATGAAATCAAACGCCACTATCTTCCAGTGGAGTTTTAATAAACCCTTGATAAACGAACTGTCTTTTACTGGTAATAACCAAGTGCAATAGGGATGGTAGTTGGCCTAGTGGGTGCGAACACAAGTTAATTCCAAGCTTTCTGTTGAAGGACCTTGGCCAGGGCCGATTCAAAATGCCCATGTTGGTGATATCAGTATCCCCGAACACCACTTACTTTCCGAGCTACTGTCAATCTTATTTTCTAATAATTTGAACCTTTAAACTTCGCGCCATTTTCGCTATGTTGCGCCTCAATCCAAGAAGCTCGTGTTCCTTTCTTATTGGCCAGTTGGACTTTGTGTGCGTTAACAAACTAATTGTTCCTTAAGAGTTCTCAATATATATGTGTGTATGTATTCGACGGTGCTCACGATATACTTTACCTCTGGTTGAGGCACTAAAAGCCCTTCACTGAAGGTCCGGTCTTCACGTCTCTGCGCTAGGAGTGGGTGGGCTCGCGTCGCGGCTTGAAATTTGTGCTTCTGTTCTTGAGTCGCGCATAGTCGGTAACCGTTCCCCTTGCAGATAGACAACATTTGGCCACGAGGTGTTCCGGTCTGCTCGTAGTGGATCCAGCGAAAGAAGACGCACTGTTCGAGCAGCCCCATACGCTTATCGAAATGTTTACGTAGCTGAGGGCTCCCCTAGTATTTCTACCTACAATCAGGTGCCAAGTCAACAGAAATGACGCAGTTACGAATAGAATAGCGGAGTTCAACTATGAACCAGACGCTAACATTACTTTCGACACATGGTTCAGCCGCTGCGAAGACCTATACAGAGTCGATTTTGCCGCGCAGGACGACGCATGAAAAGTCCGGCTCTTGCTTCGTCAACTTGGTCCGGCAGAGGTGAACAAGTACTACAACCTGATTTTACCGCGACCCGGTCGACAGGTCCTTTGGTGACAAACTGCAGACCCTGATGCATACTTTTGGAAAAAGATCTCTGTTTAATACGTGGTACCGTTGTTTAATGTTGGTTATAAACGAGTCGGACGACTTTCTTTACACACGGTTGCATTGTTAATCGTGAGTGCCAACGTTGCAGGTTGAAGTCGCTCACAAGAGACCAATTGAAATCCCTCATTTTCATGTGCAGCCCACAGTCTCCCGAATTCGCAGACGTAGGGGGCGTCTTCTCAATCATCTTGAACAAGATCCTTAGTTAACGTTCAACGCCATTGCTGACGAGTACTAGCGGTTGACCGACGTACAGCATGACAGCACTTTAGTCTTATCTGGGGACGAAGGTGGTTCTGAAGTTCATGCGGTTATCCAGGACTCCAAACCTCTGTGTCTGAAGTGGTTAGGCTCGCGGTATAGCTGTAGATTTGTGGGCTCGTTCTCAGGGTATAATGACGCGGCTGCAGATGTTTACAAAAGAACATATTAGTGCACAGGTGATGATAGCCATAGTATAATTCAAAAGGTATAGATGCACTAATAGCAGTCTTTACAATGGTTGACAGTAATGAGTTGAAACATTTATAAAAATAAATACAATGTGGAATGTGGAGCAAGGCAAAGGGAGAAATTGTCATTTGTGAGAGTCTCTGGGTGAAAGTCCGGACGGTGGTAACGTGTTTTCTCCGCAGTATAGCTGCTACACGTGTTCCATAAATGTCCGTGGACTTGTGGAGAGTGGTTGACTTTCTGGCCCCTGCGCACGCGCGAGTCTGTGTCTTGGCTGTGCCCGGCTTTCCTATTCGTAGGTACGTTTGCGTGTATGTGCGCACATGACTTGTTGCTACGCTTACTGGGCGGTAGAGACAGTCAATGTCAGGTGAATCGCCACCGTGTGACGTGGTTTGTGAGTGTAGAAAAAGACGAGTCTCGTGATCTGGTGGGCGACTGTGGGCCGAACAGTCAAGTCTGTGGGTGAAGGGATAGCCACACACACTGTTGACAAGCAATATAAGTGTGGATTGAACATGTGGATCGACCCCTTAAATCACTTGACGTGGGCTTTCCTCTTGCAGCAAATTGCTGCGTCGTCGTCATCCTCACCATGGGAAGCATGACTTCAGTGTTCAACATAAATGACTCGCTGCCACACAGTCATAATTCATTTGAAAGCCATCTTCTGAGAAAAATAATAAATGTGGACGGGTAAGGGAATTAGTGCCACCTTACTACAATCGTTCCGAGGTGCCTATAACCATAGGTACTCATTCAGGCAATCTGGATAGAAACTGAAAACAAGAACGCCATCGACATCGATTAATGACCTTGAGGTGCTTCCAACTAGGTGCAGTGTGGGTCACGCGGTCCTCGTCCTGGTATACGGACAGCAGCCAAACGTTTTGTCATCTATTTCATGCTTAATTGCCAGGTCAGGCGTTGGCTATTTCTCTGCTTCCGCCACTCAAATTGGGCACGGAGAACGGTACTCTTCGGCAAATGATGTTTCCGCATGCGCAATACATGGCCCACCTAATGCAGCCTCTGGTACTGAACACACTGTTCACTGGAAGCATCCACTGCAAAACCGATGAAAGTTGCTTTCTAACTGCCACGTTACAGATTTGTCGGCGTCAACATTCACAAGGTATGATCCTGAGACAACGATCGTGGATCACCGGAAAACGCGTCAGATCCGCTGCTCGAACAGACCAAGCCTCACAGCCATACAACAAAACAGCCCATAATGTAGCTTGGTACACACGTCCCTTGAGATCCAATTATACAACACTCCAACGCCATCGGTGTCTCAGATTAGGAAACGCGACTCGAGCCTTGCAGATTCGTGCATCAACCTCAAATAACTTGCCGACCGTCAGTGCAACACTGGATACGGTCAAAATATTTTGCCAAAGCCAGAGTTGCCCAAAAAGTACTCAAAACGTACCTAATGTGTGCGGACAATGGATTTCACCAGTGTTCAAATGATTTCGTGCGGTTAGCTATGACACCATAGGTGTATCCAATTGGCAAACGCGACCCCAGCCCTTCAGATTCGTATGTTGAGGTCAACTTTCGCACTGCGATCACAACTAAAACAACCTCCAAGGTACGTGAAACGCTCCACAAGTTCGGGTATCCCTCCCTGGATTGTAAGTGGTGTGTTCAGTGACTGCATGTCCAGGAGAATGACGTTAACTTTTTATGGGTGCAGTGTGCATGCCGAAGGACGGGACTACTTTGTTCAGTTCATCCAAAATAAACTGCACCCTCTCCCCTTAGAAGACGAGAACGATAGGGTTTGCATATTCCAGATCGACAAGGATTTTGTCACAGGCTACTTGAACTAAAATCGACCACATTGCCACCAGTTACCAACTGCGTACATTGGAAACTGACTGCCGGTCGCTTTAAACAAGCTTGTGGATTCCAACCAAGCGTTTATCCAGAGCCGCTTCCTTCTTCGTTTTCCAGGGCCACTTAATTTGCGAAAGATAGCCTGGAAACTGAAAGACTGACAGATATGGATGTTAAACAAACTTACCGGAACCGTCTTTTAGAATTTCTTCCAACTGCTGCGCCATCATATGTGAATTCACACTGGCACGAGATCGGTGGTGCTTTGCACAGTGCTGAGATTTTTTCTCCCAGCACGGCGATACCTCGCTGATTCAAGTATTAGATGTCAGAGCGACCAGTGCCACTGCTTAAAGTTCGGGGGAATATCCCAGTCGGGATGTAGCTAGACGACATTTTAGCTATTGCGGAAGTTAGCGCTGCACAATAACAACCTTCGGTCAGCACACAGCTAAAGCAATCCTTCAAAATTGTCCATTTTGACCACGTATCCAAGGCTCAGATGCGCTAAGCCTGCTCACTTGTACACAGCGATATTTGAGCTTTTATCTGCCCTCAGTAGAGCATTCTGAGCGTCGTAAAAACAGGTTTTTTGATGTTATCGGAGCCATAGTGAACTGTTGTTGTTTACAAAAACGCTGAAGGACGAACGGAGTCATTAGACCCAAGCGCTGGGCTAACGATAAGAGAGTTGGTAGTAGAATGGGAGAGGAGGAAACAAACTACGTGAAAATAGAAGAAGGGACGCGTTAGCGATAGCCTGTTTTCGGTAAAACGTCCTGCTGTGTGCAGCAAGGAAGGCGACCGGGCTGACGGCATCACGCGACGGCAATGTGGCTTGAGTTTATTTGCATATAGGCATTTCAGGTCTGTACGTGGAGGGCAATGCTCACAGGTTGCTCAAACCTAGATAGGACGAAAAGGGCCCTGACCAAAGCATTTGGCTCAAAAGTCTGACCGCAGGGCAGCAGTGCTTGGCGAGAAATGCAGGCATCTCACCGTCTCCACGGAACACGTCGGCACACGTGTTCCAACCCCTAACCTGGAGGTCCCGGAGATTGTGTTTGTCAGACCTATAACCATCAACCAATTTGGTATGAGGGACTCTGTTAGTGTCGCACGGAGACTCCCCAGTATCTTTCAACGGGTCGCCGAGTTATACAAGCCGTCACACTATGGTAAGGCCGGGTCTCTTCGCGACGATGCTGTATTGTCTAGGGTAATGAAAGTGCTTTCCAGAGACTGCAACGGTGAATGGATTCATATTTCTTAATTATCAAAGGCAGTGGTAGCAGAACCGCCGGCGGTGAACAGGGTCAACATGCACGGCTTAGTATGGCCCCTGGAACAGCCAACACGAGCATATCTGAAACTTGTCACCGGATTACTTGTGAACCTTCCTGTTGGGCAGAAGTCCACATGGATACTGCATTACCACTAGCACTTACTAGCTGCGACGGCCGAGAAGCCCATTCCGTGCAAGACTGGCCGGTCCGGCATCAAGCGGAGCTCTCATTAGTCGAAAGTCTGGGCCCAACAGCCAATCATGACCCAGTATTGGCCGAATGCCGGTTGCTAATAGCGCACCCAGAAGGCGTCAGAATTTTTAGGTTGTCGCCGCTTCCGCTATACATAAGACGCGCTGTACAGGTGTTTTTGCCTCGGTTTTGCGCGTTAATAAATGTTGTGCACCTCTGGTGGTCGTTTTAACGGCAATGATAACTTGTGGGTTCACACCGAGTACTAAGCTGAGGAATCTAACGTTATTGCAACTGGCGGACGGAAACCCACGATGTCAAACGAACTAAATCAGCTCCGGGAATTATTGCATCAGCAACAAAAGCTCTTTGAAGAACCGCAGCTGAAGTTCATCGAATGACTGACTCAGCGACTACATATCCAGGCAGCAGCAGCCGGTACTAGTGGATCTTCTGTTTCTTCAACTGACGCAGCCGCGGCCCAATTCACGGAGTTCATATTCGATCCTCTTTCTGGCCAGATGTTTACTCCTGGTTCATATGGTAAGAACGCATGATCAAACCTTATTTTTCCAAGTTCGATGACGGATGGAAAGATTATTGCTGCAAAAGCTGGGTACACTGCAGAATGAATGGCACAAAGAATTCCTCGCCAAGCTGCTCTTCAATTTCAGGTTTAGCACAACATCAGACCGCTATCACAGATATTCGGCGATTAAACCTCACTGTTCAACATCCGGTACTAATGCCTAGATCTGGTCAAGAAAAATATTTATTTCCAATCGGTTGCCAGTGTTGTCAATCGGGACTATGAGCGCCTTAATTTAGAAGTCTCATTTTTGTATCCGGTTTCCAGTCACATCAGGATGCTGATTTCGGAACCCGGCTGGCTCACAGAAGTGAAAAGGATGCTAAAATGAGGTTGCAGAGACTTAATACAGGATGTCAACGCCTCACCAAACTAAAGCACGCCACGGGTATCATCGGCCAGTCGCCTGTTACGCAAGCAGGTGTGCACACGCACTCAACCTTGGCGCCCCGAAGAAACCTGACAAGAGTCCCGATCGAAAACATAGCAGATATCGTACAAGTTTCTGGCATCGCGATAAGTGGCATTTTGATCGTTAATGCCGATTTAGGCATATATAATGTTCCGGATGCAATCGTCACGGCCACAAAGAAGATTTATCTCGATCACAGGGGCCGCAGCCAACCGCACTCTACTGCTCGGATCCCAAATCGCGGGTCAACTCAGTAAATGTGACATTCAATTTTGATTTTGCTTACTGAAACAGGTTCGTGACGGTTCGTATCAGCGGCATCCTACTTCGTTGGTAGCTTAATACGGGCTTCGATACCAAGCTGCTCAGTGAACAAACGGATTGGTAAGCCGCACATGAAACCACCCGAACACTAGGCCCGTAATGCTTCTGGTGGTAAATTGAAATCGACTAGCGAGATTGGCTACTCCATAAGCTTCAATGGCCTGCCGGACTAGTCACGTGCTACGTGACGTCATGCTTCAAACTTGATCACTTATGGCCAGATTGGATTGTTAACCTGGATCAGCTGAAATAGCTGATTACTTATATCCGCAACCTCGCGCAAGCAGCACATGTAGGTGCCCTCGAACAAACTCGCTCTCCGAATCGTTCACTCGAGGACATCCTACAAAGCTGCAAATGTATATCCGCCGACGAGATTGAACGGTGCACTAAGGCAAGAGCTAACCTAAGCCCTCCTGTGCCAAACCAGATTTCAGGTCAAAACGCCCAGTACCGTATGCAGCCTTACATATCGTTGACCAGGAACTGGCGGCTAATCGATGTCAGTGGCGTTCATGCTGTCAGTTTCTTTCCAGATTGTCCGATTGAGCGGTTGGAGGTGTAGGCACCTCAGAATGCTTGACATAGGCCAGCACTAGGTCCCCTCCCTCATCCACTCTTTTTCTCTTCTTTTCACTCTAGGGCTTTTTATATATAATTATATACATATATATTATATGTATATGAAATTAGACCAGCTTTATGGTTGTACGGCAGAGAAGCATCAGTGTCAACACTGATGTTGCTGTCTTTGATGATGATGATGATGATCCTGTTGGTAAAGATGACTAAAGTAACCATCCGCCAGTCTCAATGCTGCACTGGATACCCATCAGTACCCTCCGCCTCTTCCAGACGATTTGCTCGCGAAGCATAATGAGTGTAAGCGTTTCGCGAAGATTGGCTTGACCGATGCTTACCTTCAGATTGAAGTCGAAGAAGAATCCAGAGAATTGCTGACCACCAGCACGCACCGCGGTCTGTATACCCGAATGCTGAAGGATCCCTCGGCGTTGCTGGCTTTTTGGATGATCTGATCGTCACGGTACCCCACCTCAACGAATTATGGCAGCGCCTTGATTACGTGCTTAGTTATGTTCAGAATTATGGCACTGAGAAAATTGCACCTTTTTCGTGCGTTCTATTAGGAACCTCGGCCTCATGATTGACGAACATGTTCGCAGACCAAAACCAGAGAACATTGACGCTATCAAACGTATACCAGTACCCACAGACGCGACGTCCCTCAGGACTTTTCTCGGTCTCGTCAGTCACTGCAGTTGGTTTTTGCCTGGCATGCATCGATTGCGAGCCTACTGCACAACGTACTTAGCAAAGACCTCAAGTGGACATGGTCAGATGAATACAAATGCGCCTTTGACTCTGGCAAATCCATGATGATGGAATTCGAACAGTGATTTCACATATATTTTTCGACAGCAGCCAGAAAGCCTTTAAACTCCTGACCAGAACCCTGACACTAGCCAAGCACAGTTACAATAATATGGAAAAGGAATCTGCTGAGATCATGTTTGCCGTCAAACGGTTTCATAAAATTCTCTACGGCCGTCAGTTCGCCCAAATAACTAGCCAAAAATTACTCATTACCGTGTCTACCTCGAAGACGGGATTCCCGGTATACAGTGTCGACAGCCCTTAGCGATTGTCCACTCTGCTTCTGGGATACGAATTCAATATCAAGTACCAGCCCACAAGCAGCCTCCGGCAAGCCGATGCACTGTGGCGACTCATCTCTTCAAGCACATCATAACCGGAAGATACTGTAGCTACAACAATTGCCTTGGAACCGGAGGTTCCTCGCGTGGTATTTGAAGCGGTTCGTATTCTCCCAGTGCCCGCACATGGTCCACCAGTCTGCCGATCAAGGCGCCTTACTGAAGCAGATCATTATTTACCACTGCAACCAGCGGGCGCGTACCCGCTTAAAGACGGACTGAGACCTTACTTCAAATTGCATGCCGCAGTATCACTAGCCGATGGATGCATTTTGTTTTCAGAACGTGCTGTCATCAAAAAGGAATAATAATCAGCCATCCTGAATAATAAGTGAAAGCAAGTTGAAGACCTCTGCTCGGAATTACGTCTACTGGCCTTAGCTGCACTACCGGATTAAGCCAGCTTCCAAATCCTGCCTGCGGTGTGATGAGGAGTCCAAGTTACCCGTAGAAACCTACCCACGGTCGTGGCAGCAAGCGACCGGAATATTGCCTCGTCCTTACATAGAATATGTGGGCCCAGTTGGTGGCCAAAACTTTTTGATCGTGTTCGTACCTTCCGAAAATGGAGGAAATTTCTACTAGCGACCAACCACACAACGGACTTCACCGTAAAAAATAATGATAAATAATAATAAATAAAAAATACCCACCATTCTTCAAGCCCTTAAAGATCCCTTCGTTCCAGGTGGCCATGTCAACATTCTTGTCCCAGTCCTTTCTATTAACTTACTCCACCATGGAGGCGTCCCCTCCCAGTAGAAACAATCTGTCTCTCCTCATTTCAATCCCGGATCCAGGCAAACCACTTCAAACTACAGAGGGATCCATCATACCTTCAACGCGAACCCTTAAACGTCTAGTTGAAGACCCATCTACCAGGTTCCTCCTAGCTACAAATAACGTAGCTGACCAAAAATACTGATTTCCGTCTCAGAGAACCGTCAGTGGCTGCTAGCTTCACTTTTCTGAGAACATCGCAGCAGCCTACGATGCCAAGCACTCCATTGTAACCGTCTATTTGAATATCCAAAAAGGATTTTACCAGGTCCCTCTTGCATTCCTGCTGAAGAAACTTAGTTCTGTTAACATCACTTGATCCTTATTCAAGTGGTTCACCTCCAACCTGTCTGATAAGGCACATATAACAAATCAGTGACAGTCATCCTCACTATCAAGCACTAGTAAAGTCATTCAGGGGGGCGCGCGTGGCCCCATCCATCTCCCATTCAGGAAAACCATAGAAGAGCATCGTTGTTGTTTGTCTTTAGCTGGATTGGACTTGCCCAGTTGTAACTTGTCTGGCAACACTAGGAAATACAGGCAAATGATGGCTGTTTTTCGTTCGATTTAAAAAATTATTTATGCATGGGGTAGCCTGAAGGTACTCTGTGAGACTCTCGGCTAACATCGACGTGCAGGGAGTTCCCGCCTTTGTCCCAGTTGGGTTGCACCACCCCAAGTCCACTTCACCATCCAGCCATAACACACGCTCTTCCCTCTTGTCCTCTGAAGCAATCATACACACATAAGATGTAATTTTCTCATTATTTCCTGAATATCGATAGTCACAGATAGCGCCTAAAAGCTGTTTTTGCCACGCACCATTCGTTTCTTGAAGCTGACAACGGTGACTCAGTGACTGGCGACCCATACTCTCACCCCACTGTTAAGTTGCCGCAGTAGATTCTAGTTAAACTACGGTTCTTTTTATTTGTCTCGGAAGCTGTTGCCCAAACGTTTGTTATTTGCCCGTTGCCCCGGTTTACATTAACGCCCCCTTTGCACAGCGGCAACCCTATGATTGGATTTTTTATGCTGAGCTGAAAACTACTATCGGCGGTTCCAACTAGTCCAACGGCTAGCCCCTCGCCTTGTCGGCTAAGTCTGTACCTTCCCAAAATTTGGTACCTACCCTGGCCCAGCTAGTACTTGGTTTCCTGGTCAGCCAACGAGACCCACCTTCTCCTGGTTTCACTTAGATTGCTCCCATCCCCTTTTAGATTTTGGACACCATTTTACCTGATGCATCCTGGCGCTCACCAGATGCTACTGCTCTCATCCTATTCAATCCTATTCCTTCCCCAATTTCCCTCTCCCCAAGCTTCAACCTTCGGCTGTATTTGCGCAAACGCTCCGTACAACCGTTATTTACTCAATCTGGCTTGTCCCCAGGTTGAAGTAGTACAGATGTCAGTTTGGTTGATGAGTACGTTGGTAAGAGATGAGCGGCAATTCCACTGTGGAGATGTGTTACGTGCGGTAGGGATTGTTGGTTTCAGTTTGGGGCAATTGGCAAGTAAAAGCTAACAAAGTAAGCATTCAGGTGGTGGGATATATTGTCAGGATCGGTGATAGGGCTGCTCAACGCTTGGAAGCAGACAAGTAACTGAGTGTGTGTTTTGGATACAACGCCCACTAAGTCGGCGGCTGAGTAATTTAAAACGAGAAGGGGCCTGGAAAATGGTGCTCTCCTTACTGCATTCGAGGGATACCCGTAAGTGCTCTCGGTCGGAAAAGAGCTCGCCGATGAGGAGTGTTATTAAGAAATTCGAGATTTCCTACATTCTCTGCCAGCTCCGTGTATTTTAGCATCCAAGGTCTTCAGTAACTTTTCATGGCGAAAGTTACCAGGGTGAAAGCTTATAGTGGGAGAAGCAAGGCAGACAGAGATCATTAGGTTTTAGTGGGAGATGTCACAAATACGTTGAGCGCTTGTCGAGCGAAAGAAGGCGCTGCAGTTTCGGGAGGCTAGCAAGGATGAAAAAACAGTAAAATATCTGGAGGCAGGATGTGAAAGAGAGGACTCTGAGGAGCAGCTGTGCCATAACTGATTGTGTTGCACGAATCGACGCACTAGGACGCTTGTTCAGTCGCTTTTGAACGCCAGACACTATAGTGTCCGACAGCGGCAGTCAGTTCACACCGCTAGCGTCCTCAGAGTTTTGCCGGGAGTATGGCATAACTCATTTCCGCTCGCCGCCGTTTGAACAGTCGAACGATTACGCGGAACGCTTGTTGGCATACTGAAGCGTGCACTTCAGAACTCCAGAGAGGAGGGATCGCAGAAGGAGATTTTGCAAAGGCTCCTGTTGGCGTATCGAGTGACGCTAAGTATCAACTAGCCTGATGGAGTTTCACCAGCAGAGGCACTGCTCCGAAGGGAGCCTCGAACACCGCGTGACACCATGTGGCCACAGAAATACAGGTTACTGACCGCAAAGCAAGAATGAGGAAGAGTTCAGCTGGCACCATGGAGCAACCGCGCACTCTTTTAGTGAAGACCAGAGCCATAATGGCAGATACGCAACGCGGATTACAGGACGCATCCTTCGACGGCGTGGCAAACTACCCTACGAGAATCAAGTTGGCCCAGCCAGATGGATGCGGCACACAAACCAAATCCGGCCGACAGGTGTGCAGATCTTGCCCACAGGACTGAGTGAGCTGAGTCTAGAGATGCTTGTGGACAGCTGCTTCATCGGAGGCCCAACATGAGCACGCATTACGACGCGTCGCTGGAGAGACAGGATCCGCTAGATAGTGAGACCACTACAAGTGAACCTTCGGCCTCGAAACCACGTCAGCAAAACTCAAAGGAGAGGTGTTAGATGGAATTCCACACGGATCCCGCTTAACCGCCCGAAGTCAGGTGCTGCTACGGCCGAGAAGCCTACTCCACGCAAGATTAGCCAAAAGGTTGGGAGGCTTGCCGGTCCGGCGTCAAGCCGAGGTCTGGTTGGTCGAAAGCCTGGACCCAACGGCCAATCATGACCCAGTATTGGCCGAATGCCGGTTGAGTTGTGTTGCAGATAGTGTCTAGCGCCTGCTAGCGTAATTGTTTTCATGCCCGTCTCCACTGACCTCGTTGCATTTCCTTACCTACAGCCTTAGGCCTCTGTGCCCAGTCAAACTATTCAGGGTTCTTTCAAGCCTGGTAACAACCCCGATTAACTCTGTCAGCTTTATTTAATGTATGGTGTTTTGATTTGACTATACGCAACTAACCTCAGCCAAACCAAAGATTTATTTCCTCAATATTCAGAACCATTCCGTTTCCTCTGAACACGTGCAGGGCACGCACATCAACTAGTGGCCCTGAAGGTGCGCAATGAATGAAATACTCGTTTGGTATCACTCATTCACACATGCACATCACACTGTGGTGCGCCTCTACTTGACATGGCGGTTCACACCAACGCTTCGTCGGCGCTTAGTCATAGTATACAGGCTCTGAAAGTCTCCATTCTACTCCCATCGCCCAAACGACAGCAGTCCTTCCATTCGTTTAAAAAACGTATATGCGTGACATAGCCTGAAGGTAGTGTGTGAAGCTCACGGTTTGCATCGACGTGCAAGGGGTTGCCACCTTCGTCTTAGTTGGGTTGCACCACCCCAAATCCACTCCCTCATCCAGACATAACACACACGCTCTTCCCTCTTGTCCTCTGAAGCAATCATACACACATAAGATGTAATTTTCTCATTATTTCCTGAATATCGATAGTCACAGATAGCGCCTAAAAGCTGTTTTTGCCACGCACCATTCGTTTCTTGAAGCTGACAACGGTGACTCAGTGACTGGCGACCCATACTCTCACCCCACTGTTAAGTTGCCGCAGTAGATTCTAGTTAAACTACGGTTCTTTTTATTTGTCTCGGAAGCTGTTGCCCAAACGTTTGTTATTTGCCCGTTGCCCCGGTTTACATTAACGCCCCCTTTGCACAGCGGCAACCCTATGATTGGATTTTTTATGCTGAGCTGAAAACTACTATCGGCGGTTCCAACTAGTCCAACGGCTAGCCCCTCGCCTTGTCGGCTAAGTCTGTACCTTCCCAAAATTTGGTACCTACCCTGGCCCAGCTAGTACTTGGTTTCCTGGTCAGCCAACGAGACCCACCTTCTCCTGGTTTCACTTAGATTGCTCCCATCCCCTTTTAGATTTTGGACACCATTTTACCTGATGCATCCTGGCGCTCACCAGATGCTACTGCTCTCATCCTATTCAATCCTATTCCTTCCCCAATTTCCCTCTCCCCAAGCTTCAACCTTCGGCTGTATTTGCGCAAACGCTCCGTACAACCGTTATTTACTCAATCTGGCTTGTCCCCAGGTTGAAGTAGTACAGATGTCAGTTTGGTTGATGAGTACGTTGGTAAGAGATGAGCGGCAATTCCACTGTGGAGATGTGTTACGTGCGGTAGGGATTGTTGGTTTCAGTTTGGGGCAATTGGCAAGTAAAAGCTAACAAAGTAAGCATTCAGGTGGTGGGATATATTGTCAGGATCGGTGATAGGGCTGCTCAACGCTTGGAAGCAGACAAGTAACTGAGTGTGTGTTTTGGATACAACGCCCACTAAGTCGGCGGCTGAGTAATTTAAAACGAGAAGGGGCCTGGAAAATGGTGCTCTCCTTACTGCATTCGAGGGATACCCGTAAGTGCTCTCGGTCGGAAAAGAGCTCGCCGATGAGGAGTGTTATTAAGAAATTCGAGATTTCCTACATTCTCTGCCAGCTCCGTGTATTTTAGCATCCAAGGTCTTCAGTAACTTTTCATGGCGAAAGTTACCAGGGTGAAAGCTTATAGTGGGAGAAGCAAGGCAGACAGAGATCATTAGGTTTTAGTGGGAGATGTCACAAATACGTTGAGCGCTTGTCGAGCGAAAGAAGGCGCTGCAGTTTCGGGAGGCTAGCAAGGATGAAAAAACAGTAAAATATCTGGAGGCAGGATGTGAAAGAGAGGACTCTGAGGAGCAGCTGTGCCATAACTGATTGTGTTGCACGAATCGACGCACTAGGACGCTTGTTCAGTCGCTTTTGAACGCCAGACACTATAGTGTCCGACAGCGGCAGTCAGTTCACACCGCTAGCGTCCTCAGAGTTTTGCCGGGAGTATGGCATAACTCATTTCCGCTCGCCGCCGTTTGAACAGTCGAACGATTACGCGGAACGCTTGTTGGCATACTGAAGCGTGCACTTCAGAACTCCAGAGAGGAGGGATCGCAGAAGGAGATTTTGCAAAGGCTCCTGTTGGCGTATCGAGTGACGCTAAGTATCAACTAGCCTGATGGAGTTTCACCAGCAGAGGCACTGCTCCGAAGGGAGCCTCGAACACCGCGTGACACCATGTGGCCACAGAAATACAGGTTACTGACCGCAAAGCAAGAATGAGGAAGAGTTCAGCTGGCACCATGGAGCAACCGCGCACTCTTTTAGTGAAGACCAGAGCCATAATGGCAGATACGCAACGCGGATTACAGGACGCATCCTTCGACGGCGTGGCAAACTACCCTACGAGAATCAAGTTGGCCCAGCCAGATGGATGCGGCACACAAACCAAATCCGGCCGACAGGTGTGCAGATCTTGCCCACAGGACTGAGTGAGCTGAGTCTAGAGATGCTTGTGGACAGCTGCTTCATCGGAGGCCCAACATGAGCACGCATTACGACGCGTCGCTGGAGAGACAGGATCCGCTAGATAGTGAGACCACTACAAGTGAACCTTCGGCCTCGAAACCACGTCAGCAAAACTCAAAGGAGAGGTGTTAGATGGAATTCCACACGGATCCCGCTTAACCGCCCGAAGTCAGGTGCTGCTACGGCCGAGAAGCCTACTCCACGCAAGATTAGCCAAAAGGTTGGGAGGCTTGCCGGTCCGGCGTCAAGCCGAGGTCTGGTTGGTCGAAAGCCTGGACCCAACGGCCAATCATGACCCAGTATTGGCCGAATGCCGGTTGTCAATGCTACATCCAGAGGACGTCAGAATTCCCAGGTTGTCGCCGCTTGCACTATATATACGACGCGCTGTACAGGTGTTCTTGCCTCGGTTTTGCGCGTTGATAAACGTTGTGCACCTTTGGTGGTCGTTTTAACGGCAACGGTAACTTGGGGGATTCAGACCAAGAACTAAGCTGAGGAAAATACTGTTAGTACTCCTACTCACAGACTTTGGATACAAGGCATCGTGAACACATTCATCTATTGGGCAATCAGAACGGTCAGTTGCTGCTACCGCCCGACGCACTTTCCTGTAAGTGGCTGTTCTCTATGAGCCCCCACGCCCAGTACGAATGAATTTTGGGGGAATAACGACTAGGTATAGTGAAAAACATCTTTGCACACGCAAACATAGCAGGCATAAACATTCCACCTTACAGAACTCATTATTTCAGGTACATTGGAGACAAGTCGGACGTAGAGCTCCCGGCTGATAATTACTCCATTAATGCGTCTCGCGGTGCTTAACCTCTCCCCTGGAGTATCGTCGACTCCGAGGAGACCTAGTTCTTACTTTTGCCCCGTTTGAGCAAGATTTAGCCAACAGGTTTTTCACGGTTGATCTAGCCAACACACGACGTGGACATGGTAAGAAGATTTTCAAGCTCAGAGCGCACACTTTAATCACGCAAAAATTTTTCTCATTTCGGGTAGTTGCTGCGTAGATTAACCTTCCCCTGTCGGTCGTCCACCATACATCTAGTGCCCAATTCAAAGCACTGTTAGACGCTTTTCTATGCGAATCCTCGCGCTGGGAAGCTTACTGCGCCGCGCTGAGAACATCAAGAGGAGTGATACACCCTTTTTTCGCTCGTGCCTTTCAGCTGAACGACAAGAGCAAAACCGACTCGGAAAACTTGGGCGAGAGCCTCGATCCTGTGTATCATTCCGTGAATCCGTGAAAAATACTGAACTGGACTGGTTACTTTCTGTAGGGACCCGCAAATGTCGAATGTTGTACATTTTCATTAGTAGGAGACGAATGAAGAAGCTCTGATACCTCCTAAATGTATTTATCCATTCGGGTTAAAAGCTCGCCAATGGTGCAGAACGTACATATTCCGCACTCGGGTGCGGAGTTGATCCACCTAAGCTTCTTCGCCACACTGAGCTGCTGTGTCCGGGCACAGGTAGATTTCGGTCCCCGTTAAGATGTTCGTCTACTTTGTGTATGAGGCTGTCGTCCTGTAGCACCCAGATAGACGGTAGACCCTTAGACGCTTACTAATGGTGTCTTCGAGAGTAGGAATGAAATGTTTGCTAATAAGTTGCCAATTTCGGAGAACAGATGAACAGCCACAAATAGTCCCGAATATTCCTCTGTCCCCAGCGCAACCTCAATTCGTATGGGATAGTGTCTTGAGCGTGTCCGACGTCATCACTCCGAGGTCATTTTCACACTGAGGCATCCCAACTAGAGACCCTTGTTGGCAACTTTTGGCTGCTAATAAGCAGATAGTTGCATTCGTTCGGGTTGATATGCATTTGCCAAACGTGCAGTCCAACTAAGAAATGGCCACTATTTCGTTTACTGCTACATCTGTGGTGTAGTGAACGAGGCCTCACGTCATCCTCATGTCTTCTCAGCTGTGTGGACTCATCCATGTCCATCTGGCCGTCGTCTATGTTATGACACCCTCACGCGAAGGCATTAGATGGAACTTTGGCTGGGGCTACATGGCAGCAAGTCATTTGAGAGAATCCCGATAGGATGAAACGAATCATATTTTTGTTTCCTAAGACATCCAGCCCGATCATAATGAGGCATCAGAAGGTTGTCTACAGACTCCATATTTAGGGGTCACTTCTACGAATAGCTCCAAGATTTCAGCTAAGTACTTTTCAAGACTATCCTCACTGCTGCGCGTTGACCCTACTGACTCATCTCATCAACACACTCTTAAAAACTGCCATGCGGCTGCGTCGTCATGATCGTCACTTGTGAGTTTCGTGGGCTTCAACCAGCTGTCTAAACTCAACACTAGCTTTCAGCCCCCCTCCACAGAAACGCCCACTAATGCTCTATTTACCTGATCCCATAGCAGGCCAGCTTCATTCTATTCCAATCTGGTTAAGGTAGGCTTCATTTATGGAAAACCACCGGTTATACAGAGGATTAGAAAATAGAGATCCTTTAGGTTCGGCTCACGTCCTTGTTGTCGCCCGTTCAGTGTCCCGCTGGAAACTACTTCCGTCACACTGATCTAAAGTAGTCGTTTTTCAGCTGTGAGCCTATTTCGGAGCCTAACTATCATGCTACCCGACGAAAGCACGATGACCGAGATGCCGACAGGTTGCCCAAGCCTAGACAGGAGCAATAGTGATGCAGAGGTCGAATTCGAACCATGAACGACGGACCTTTTGGTCAGTAAGTTCATGCCTTAACCACTGAGCTATCTCGATCTCTTCATTCAAAGTTGTCTTCTCTGAACAATCGGAAACCAAACAAGGTGTTTCAGCGTTCGTGACCACGCAGTCGACAGCGACCACGAACGAAGAATAACTGGTTGAAACTCCAGGAGACGAACTGAAGATTGCCATTCAGTTCTATTTAGCGACCCGTCATGTCGCGACACTCGAGCATTTGGGTCCCTATAAAACCTTTAAACTCCCAGCTGTTGCTAAGACATGTAGACCCAACGGCTCTTGGGGAAGCAGCTCTCTTCGTGGACCGACAGGTATTTATGACTTTGGGACACCATCCCATCCACTCTCCGTGGCTCAGCTAATCTACGGCAACCCTACTATCATAGCTGAACGAAGTATCGATGTGGATACTTAATTGCGGGGCTTGTTTGGATGCTTCGCTGAGCATCTCAAACACCTAGCCGCACAATCAGAAATTATACCAATCATATGTGTACCGCCTTAAAAGACCTGAAAAGCACTTCACAGAAAAGAAATAGCTGGGATCATTTCGGGCCCGAAATGATAGATCTCAACGAAGATGGTATCAGACCGCAAATCTGCAAAGCATGTACAGCACCAACCACTGGCCATTTCATAAGGCTGCGAAATATGGGTAGGAAATTGTGAGGGGACAAACACGTGTGTACGTCGTTGTCCATCCCAGAGAAAGGTGACGAAACTTTACCTGCCATGCGCAGACCCCATTTCTGAGCCACCGTCAAGGAGAAGGCTGCTGGTTAAGCAATTGTTGATTTCGTAGGTACCCAGTTGATTCATGCTTTTTACTGATCAGGCTTTCATATGGGTTGACCTCCCATCGACTATGCAAGAGTCGCGTGTAAATAATGTATCATGGGTCCTGCGTGAAATCAGTGTACTGACCTTACTTCCGCCTAGTTCTTTATAATCACGAGACCCTTTCCTTTGGATTTGAAAATCCTTAGAGGTTTTCAGTCGCTGGTGTATTCGGAGAAGACTCGCCTTGTGGCACGCTTACCTTCTACTGAAGCCGTACGCAAGCGAAACCGAGCACGGTAATTCAAAGTCTCCAACTCCGGTAATTAGGACGCGTCCTAGAGAAAGCATCCATATATTCCATGGAGCAAGTGCTCCCATGCTCCAACTGGCGGCGTCGACTTGGTGAATGGGTTAGAAGATTGCTCAGTGCAATCAGAGCTGATGTCGATAGGCTAGATCTGTATCACTTTCAAAACGAGTGTCGATATAATGAAGTGTGAATCAATATCCACGCCAACTTCATTTCAGATCACCACGCGTGAGCTCCCACAATCCGAGGCGTCGGTAGGATCAGCTCATCTGCAAACTGGAGATGGCCATCGTAACGTTAGTGAACTGAGTATAGAGGTTGCTTGGCAGCTATGTCCCGACAGTACACCACAGCTGGGATCTAATTTAATGAGGTCATTTGTCTTCCACCAAGCAATAACCGCAAGTTGTGCATGCTGGCTGTTGTCTAGTGATATTTGATGTTTTACTATGGGTGCTACTTTACCCTACATTGCGCGGGTCAACTTTGCGTGGCCAGTCCCCACAACCATTTTGCAGTCTTTTTACTCACTTATCCATTTTTGTCAACTGAACAACTTTATATTTCAGCTACTCTTAACATGTACATGGCAAGGGATTCGACAACACCACCATTGGAACCGTACAAGGCTGCGACCACTATCCTCCCCGGTCATACTATTCCACCACTGCCCTCCGGAGCTCGACGATTGCCACATGAAAAGTGGCAGTTGAATGAACACGAGTCGTCTGGTTATGCACACACCATCGGCTCGTCGTGGTTAGGTACGACCCGTCTTGCCTGTCCTCCTGGTATCATTGTTCGGGAATTACCTGAAGGAGTACAGCAGTATCATACACCTGGTACACAACGTTCCAACAAACCCATGGCTGCTGTTATACCGACCACTTCTTTGTGGCCGGAGTCTTCGGTTTCTCCAGCTTCTTCCGAGTGCTATAAGGTGCGGTCTAACTCTACGGCTGATGCGTTCGTCCAAACGGATGATGTTGCCATTGACATGGATCTTTTACTCCATATTGAAGACATGCTTCGGACTCAACGCAGTATTTCAATGTCCAATATCAGACCGACTTCTATTGTCGACAAATCCTCCATCCAACCTCGTCTGTCTGATATTTACGCCCGATCGACACATGTAATCCCTTCGTCTCAGAGTGGCGATAGGGATGATCTGGAGCGGTTAAGACAAGCCCTAGTTTTGCAAAACAAGGTAGTTTCCTACTTCAATTTCAACTCTGCCTTCAGTGATGATTTTCGAATTCAACATTTTAGGTTACCCTAACATTAGGGGAATTGCAACAAACCCCTTAATAAGGGATTCTTGGATAAAGGATACCTCACACTTTGGGAAATTGATTCCTTAAGGGTTGTCGACGAGTGTTGATGGGATTGTCGCCTCAGAGGCATCCCAGTAAAAAAACGAAATCATCCAGTTGTAGCATCCTAACTGCCATGCCACCCGAAGGAAGCACGAGGGCTGGGATACTGCCAGGTTGCCTAAGCCTAGACAGGGGCAACACCGAAAGGGTGTTGCAGCTGAACGATTTTATTTAAAAAGTTTCTGAAGGTAAGCATCCTGACCTTCGGACTTCACAGAAACTCTGTTGCACAGTTGCCAGTTATTGTGCAAAGTAGACTTGGCGTCAACACTCATTATTCGTGAGTACTGTATCCACAACCCCTTTTCTTTGACTATTCCTTTTTAAAGTGGGGATTCCGATACCCACGGCTTCTTTCCTTGTTTGATTTGCTGATTGGCTTTTCGATTCTGTTTCACCACTGGACAGGTCAATGATGATCTAAAGCGACTCTTAGTTTCCGCCCTGGCGGGAAATTCTGACTTGGCCGACAAATTGGTAGACCTGACCTCCGACAACGCAAATCTTTCTGGTCGCAGTCAGGATTTGGCTGCACAAAAGGCTGTTCTGGCGGAGGCTGCCAGTACTGCGGAAATAGCAGCAGACGTCTGGCGCGCTAAGTGCCTCGCCGGGCGTGTTGTCGCTACGGAAGCTGCTAGACGACTTACTTTGGCTAACCGACAGGCACAACTTACACGACATGCCTTGGCTCATCTTTTGGGCGAGAGAGCTCGCATTCGATTGCAGCTTGGACAAGCTGCAGGCTTGCTTCTCTCCATCTGCAGCCGGAAGTCTCCCGGTACCGTGAGCGCTCCAGTTCCCCGGGACACTCTCAGTCTGGCTTCACTATGTAACCACCTTGCCGCTCAGTTGCAGTCACTTGACCTGACTGGATCTTGCTCAAACCCGGTTCTCTGTCAGTCCGATACTCCTGGAGAGCTTTTGGCCATGCGAGTAAGTTTTTACCTTCTCACGTGCTAGCTTCATACAAACGTCGATTTGGTGTAAACTTTAATGTGACATGTTTGTCCTCAAAGTAACCAATTCAATCACCCATTCTTTATCTGGTTGTGTTTACGCTTTTGTTCCATCTCACGTTGTTTCGTGGTGTGGGATTCTTTAGAACAAAACAGGACATGATCAGGTCTTCCGAAACAGGTGATCTATTTCACCAACCGACCTTTACGAATGGTTGTGAATTCTGTGTTCGCAAAATTACCACGCGAAAGGTGACTTGCTTTAGGTCGAGAAAATTGTTAACCATTTGAGTTAAATGTTTATGAGAGTCCTAGTGCCGTTAATGCAGCTTTGAGAAAGCGACACACCACGCCTGATCATATCGATTGTTTCAGGAAGACGTCACACAGTTGGAGGAATTCAGTGCGTGGTATTGGGCCTTGGGAGCTTCTGAGCATAAAGCACTTCCCTGACAAGTCACAAGTCGGGGAAAGACGGAGCTACTGCACCGATTGGAAGAGCAGTACAGTGGTCCCCTGGGAGGTTCTTACGAGGAGAGGGTTATTTCACCTCTCTTAGGGGAGGCCTCATCAGGTCGTCGTTGACACTGTTGTGAACTCTACGACAGTAACCGGCTTTCGAAGGGTCCTCTGTTGGAGGTATTCGGATTGCAATGCCTCATTAGTGATTACCATACGAACGACTCTCATATGGACGCACTCGGCCTCCCCATTAGGTATGACCGTGCTCTCAGCAATAGAAACCAAACTCCGTTGTTTGAACCGATGTGTTCATTGACTGTGGGTGGCTTCAACATCACTCTAGGGTCTCTTTATATCACATTTTCTCCACTCACACGGATACTATGATGCTGACTGCAGTTAATTTTCAATATCTACACGGCTTCTACGGATCATCTGGGATTAGTGACCAAAGTTGATTCCACTGCGTTTGTCAGCTTGTCCGTATCCCGCAGCACGTCTTCATCACAACAGTTCTGAGTGATTGGTCCCGTCGTCTGACCTGTTTGATTAACTTAGAGTTTAGGGCGCTGACCTGAAGGTCCGTGGTTCGAACCCAACCTCTGCTTCTCAACTGCTCCTGTCTGGGCTTGGGAAACCTGATAGTGTCTCAGCACTCGGGCTTCCTTTTGGTTGCCGGACAGCTAGGCACAGAGAGAGCGTCACAGCTGAACAGTCGATCTCAGCTCATAGTATTCTAGTGTTTCAGTAGTACTGAGTAATTCCAAATATTTAGCACTATTTCGAATTACTACCTAATCGATTTGAAAGTGTTTGCTCGGTGTCGTTCCTCATCAGCACTCAAACACCTGGACGCCCATTTTGCTGGCAGCTTTCGCATACCAAGCTGCTCATGAATCCAGCCCGTTCGCTCGATATCCCTTCATTATTTCTCGCTTATATTTGGTGGTTATCAGGAAGGTCAGATTCCTGAAAGCACCCACTGCAATCTACTGAGACCCTCAGCTCTGCTAGATGTTGACCAGACAGACAATGCCCCCTCAATATACAGCGCCTCACAGCCTTGTATCAAACCCAGACAGCGCGAGTCAGCGTTGATCAAGGTCAGACAACGCCCCCGCAGTATGCAGCGCGTCGCAGCCTTGTACCAAGGCCAGACCGCGTGCGTCAGCATTGGACCAAGTTAGAGTGTCCCACCAATAACTAGCTTGAGAAAGTTGTATTCTCGCACTCGCACATACTCAAGCTCCCGCACTCGCTTGTTCGGAATATAGCTGTCGTGTTCCTTTCTGAGTCTTTTTTCCCGGCGTTAGGCACTGGAGCGGGTCAGCAATCAGATACAGCAGATTAGCGAATCAGCAGACATAACAGTGGTCCTCCATAATGCTGTCAGATATCTGATTGGCCATTTCTGTCTGTCGCACCGACCGTGCTGCATGTTCAATCGGAAGGTTCTCCCCGATGAAAGTTAGTACACCACTTTCTAACACTTGAGTATGATGGGCACTTGACACTCCGCAGGGAACATGGGAGTTATTCATACACAACCTTTACACATTTCGTGGACATAATAAACTCTGCGAAAATAGAATGTTATCATATTGGGATTTGGTAGCTGGGATTATAACTTCCCACTATTTCCGACTAAAGTTACCTAATAGTTTTCTTTTACTTGTATTTCCTAGGTCACCCCCCCCCGTCGTATAGTCCCTCTTAGGGTTGGTCAGCCGTATATTGTACACATACCTATATATGGCAGTGTTGTGGAATATAGGTAGCTCGGGTGCACTGCTTGGTTGTTGGTCTGTTCTTGGCAGTTGGATTGCAAATGTTTCATCACCAATCGAGGTGACATCGTCAGTGCGGGGTTGATTGGTTGATCGATCAACCCCATATTGACGATGTCACCTCGATTGGTGATGAAACATTTGCAATCCAACTGCCAAGCTCGGTGAACAGACCTACAATCAAATACCTATATATGTTTGGAAATGTTTTTGGGTCCTTGGGTTGAATTTTTGAGGGTCTCGAGGAACAGGTTCATTAGGTGTAGATATCTGTCTTGAATCTTGTACACAGTATTTCAGTAACGTTGCTGGTTTGTGTTTTTTTTGCACGAGTAATTAGCATGTTCCATAATTCCGTGATCGAGCCCCAGTCGAGCCCCCACAATCGATGTGTTGAAAAGAACCACTAATTAAGAACTGTAAAGATGTTTACTACATCCATATCAACATGTCTTCATTGTGCACCTTCTATGAGAAGACCATTCGTCTAATAAGAAATGATATGCATTCTTGTGGCTTTGCGGTCACAAAGCCTCATTATCACCACCGTACACAGTGAAATGAGGTTTTTTTTTCTCGGATAGAGTTGAATAGAGCCAAGCTCATAGTGAAAGGTGTCACGCGCGTTCACATTTCGATTGCAGCTCAGAGGTTTCTCCCGTGGTGTTAGGGGTAAGCATTATACGCTGAGTACTGATTAGCAAAGGTTCAACAATTCACGCCGGGACAGGGCATCCGGTTCGGCTGAGCGCAAACTCATGCGGTATTAACCATTGGGCCCTGGGGTCCTTCGCCCCAGCCTAATGTGACAGGCGAACCCGGAAATGGATGCCGGTTGGCTGGTATCTGCTAGGGATTTTCCTGTTGACACTGGTTGCACACCTGGACGCCTGCACATACCTATGTGAAGGCAAAGTTTTCCCATGGGCCGGATATACTACTGCGGATTATCCTGTGGGTCCCATGTAAACTGGAAGCAATAAGATCGGCAGGCCAATTCGCCGAGGCATGTTGGCAAGCACCAGTAGGCACCTAAGCATGGTGGCATTTTGGTGAGCACCACGTGAAGGGTGAAAACGAGCCAGAGGTGGTCAAACAATGACTTGGCAGCGAAGTATAAAAGCCATTACCAGCAAACTCAGCTGCGCTGGTCACTGCCGTCTTCCTGGATGGGGACCCCGAGACGGGCCACATCAATGGTTAGAGACATTGTCAGACATGGCCCAATCGTGCCCTCAATGGCGCTCGTGCATCCAAGCTATTGCTTTCAATGCATAGCTCCCTTCCCAATCCCCCCATTTAACAGTCCATTGACAGTGGTGTATTTATGCACCAATTTATCAGCTCCCGCCTCCAATGCGCAGCTACCTACCTCACCTCCCCAAATCATCGGCGGGCGAAACTGTGGCAGCTACAACCACTGTACGACAAGTACACGGTTTCTTACAGCTGATGTTGATGATTTTGGTGAGCGCTAGCACTACAGTTAAAAGTGAGTTGCCAACCTTTGCGTGACAGCACACATACCCCGCATCTCACCACACACTGATATTCGCCAACGGATGCCCCAAGACGAACCATTACGGTTGTTCAGAATAAACAGGCGGAAGGAACGAACTTACTCGGACCCGTTGATCGATTCTTTGTGACTGCTACAGCGGTTGTGTCTCGCAAATCCAGTTTCGCTCATACAGTTGCGTCCACAGACTGCGAGGCTTCATAGGTTTGCCGGTTGATTTGGTCAAATACCGAGCTAGTTTTCGCTATGGTCCTCCAATCGTAGACAGCATTTGCATGAGTGTAACTCCATTCTTGTAAATCTCCTTCTTTCCTAAACTTTGCTTTACAATACGGAACGATTCAAGCAACAGGACCGTACGCCTGACAGCACTTTACGTATTGTTGTTGAATCGGTTGAACAAGATGACAGACTAATTTACTACTTGAATACTTGTTCATAATTGAACACGAAACCGAACGAACATTTTACGTCTTTGATATGAGTCTAAAGAAACGGAGATACGGCACACTGACGCGCTCTGCGCTGCGCAAGCTACTGGATGAATAGCTGAATTTCAAACACGGTTGTTCCTTGGACTTAAAACGAACGCATATCCACACTGTGTCCACCAGAGTGCACCCAGTTTTCTTTGAAGAACCTCCGGATGGTGACATTTGAGGTCTTCTATCTGCATTGTTGTTCAACCGGTATCCTTCGAGAGTCACCATCGAGTGCACCAGGGGAACGAATAAATCTCTTTCGTCTGCAAAACGTTGCCTTCAAAGGCAGCGGTTGAAACTACCAGCCGGGAGGCCGCAGTTTCGAGACTCCCTGGAGATTCGTCAGGTGTGCACTGCTGATGATTCCCAATAAGGATGAAACGGCTGTACAGTACTTCTTGGCATTCAGTATAAATTAGTTTCAATTACAGGACGAAACGAAGTGGATTCATTCTCGTGGCCCGCGTGTCTCACTAGTTTCCCAGCATGCGGTGTGGTTCCTCATGCGTTCTATGCACGTGAAATCGCACGTGTATGATGGAGAGCTGCGCTGGCTGGCTAAGACTCAAAATCCGACTATTTCAAGCCAGGTCGAGATGGCTCAGTGGTGAAGACGCGAGCCACGGAGTTCGTGGTCCGAACCCGACCTCTGCCTCTCGACTTCCCCTGTCTAGGCTTGGGCAACCTGGAAGTAGCCCAGCCATCGTGCTTCCTTGGGGTGGCATGGCAGCTATGAACCGAAGGAGTTTTGAGGCTGGGCGGTTATTTACTCATTTTAAGATGAGTTTGGGGTGGACGAAATCCGAATTCTTTACTATTGTTCCATAGTTTACTTCCTCGATATCGTCGGTTCCTCTGCCGGTTGTTCCAATGCTGTGAGCAGCTGTTCCTACTTTGAGCCATTCCTTTTGTTTCAAGTAGTTTGCTCATATTCGGACATAATTTCCCTTGCTTTCCAGGTTCTCACGAATACGCTTCCTGAAGAAATGCTCGTGGCTCGCGAAGGCTGCCAAGTACAAAACTCGCAATCGCAACAGAAATCTGATCTACCTACGCTTGTGCCTCCGATTACGCCGTCCGACTCGAATGATCTGATCCAGAAGGCGTTGGATGCTTTCTCCTCCACGCGATTTCTTGGCTCCGATAGTCCATGCATCGCCAATTGCCGTGGCTGTAGAGGAGACGTAACAGTTATTTGAACTACACTGTCTTTCTAGCATATGACCACCGTGTTGTTACTTTCAAAAATGGTTTTTGTGATTCCACTGTCATTTTTCTTTTATCTTATTTCAAAACAGTGCTCAGCGTTGCTTCACCACCTGTCCTGTGACTTTCATTGTCCACTGTTTTCATAGCTTGGCACGCACTACCACCTTCCATCCGTCTGGTTTTGAAAACGGCCATGATTTTCGTCGCGAGTTGGTTATTTATTCTGGATTGGCATTTCCGATGAGTGGACTCATAAGCGAGAACAATGTTTCAACTTTCTGCCGAGCAGAATAGTTCATAGTTTCACCTTTTTTCTTGTGTAATTTTGTGCATGTGAGCGGTGAAGTCCGATCCGTTATTGTTTCCCTTTCACCTCGCATTACGAGTACACGGTACCGTGGCATGTCGAACCGTGTCGAACATATTTTTTCATCTCTCCGACGACTTCTGTGACAGGACTCGTTGTTTCTCCTGCCATGCTTTAAGTCCAGAAATGCTCCCCTGTCGATTATCCCTTCCCTGTCCAGCCTTCCGAGGCAGGCCTAAGGCAACCCTGGCTCTCTGAGCAATAATGTTGACCAACTTTCATCGCACAATCCGCGTTGTGGTTTACATTGAGGTGTTTTTCTCATCCTCATCGATGGCTGACTGGTTAAGGCGAAAACTCGCTGATCCAAGCGTCCGTGATTCGGCTGCTCTTCTCTAGGCTTGGGTAACCTGGCAATCTCCCGTCCCTCGTGCTTTCTTCGGGTGGCATGGCAGCTAGGCACCGAAGGGTGCCGTTATAGGGGACCATAATAGTTAGCTTCATTGGTATAAGTGTATGAGTTCATACGCCTTCATAGAAAACAATCTGTTATGTCTGTGGGCTAGCTGGGTGATGTAGGAGCTTGATGAATTTATCCTATCACGTTGATAGTCTAACTACTTTAGTGGGAAATCCTCAAGGAAGAAGACAAAGGACACCAGATAAAGATCGGTTACATTGCAGATGAACCAATGGAAGCAAGAGCGCTGCGGCTCAGTTGGCTACAACAGAGAGAAACTGAAATCTCAGCGGAATATTACAAAAGGTACAATTGTTCGTTAGGACCTGACTGTCCTAACACAAGCATCTTCGTTCCTGTCAGATAGATGATATTGATGGTAGTAAATCAGAGCAACTACTTAATAAAATCAAAGTAGTTCAGTATGCAAACGCTCCTTAGAACCGTGCTATCGTTCTATACAGAACATTTTAAACCAGGCTTGTTTCACATCGACTGTCGGGTCGGTTTCTCGCTCCTGAATTTCACCTTGGACATGTTTTCCGATACTGCGCCTCATGTAACGCGTCTACGTTTTCATGACGCGTCTTCCTTTGTATCGATTCGATCATATGGACATTTTTGGCATCGTTTATTAGTTTTGGTCACCTCATTGCACGTTTGACCTGAACAACACTTGTTAGAAGCGAAGTAACTAGGTCGGCAACACACTGTTTTTTTGTGATCAATGAATATCATTATAAATCACTCTGCTTTTAGGGAGAGGACCGATTGGACCAACCAAAATCGTTTTCTCTTGAGGAGAATTCACTCTGAAGATGATGTAACACACTCTTCAAAGAATTTAGTGCTTTCTCTTTGGTTCCTGTTGCTCCAGAATCGGATTCTGTTATCCACTCTGAATGGATTGCACGTATTGAGTGGCACTGGTTTTCTGTGCCGTCGTAAATTTTCGGTCGAGCCGGATCAATTAAACTTTGCTGTGCCGTTTTCAACCCCGTTGTCCAACTATGCAACCCGCACTGGTAGATTAGTACCAACAAGCAAAGACAGATTTCATCACGATGAACAGAGCTTAGTGAAAAGACACAAGTTCGAAGCTAGAGTTGTGCTTAAAGAGAGGTTTCTTCAAGACTGTCGTCTTCCAACACGTACATTACCATCGTTTGACATTCTGTCTTTCCCTTGTTGTCCAACGTTAGCCAGTCGGGCAGGCGGAATAGCACTCGCTGCATAGTAACTCAAAATGTAAGGTTGTTGCTTCTAAACAGCGTAATTCACTTCTGCTCAGTTGATCAATACTGGCTTGACATGACTCAATCGAATTGGCCCCCTACTCCGTTGTTCATGCTGAAGCCCGTCATTTTGATCTTCTCATACCGCATCGATCAATTCGGGTAACCAAAACGACCCACAGTTGCACAAACTGATTCCTCACTCGGCGTTTTTTGACGCGCGTTGTCCCTTACAAAAGCCAAATCACGTGATCAGGGGAAAGCTTAGCTTCGTGTAAGGGGAGTCATGAGGCTGTAAGCCAACCGCTATGATGTCATGTTCTACTGTTTGAGAGGCTGTCCTACCGGAGGTTGCCCTGACTGACCACACCATTGCGTAAATGACATTCTAACCGTATGTTGTTTTTCCGTGATGCTTTCGCCGAAATCGAATTCCGTGGATCTTGGGCTCAAACATATGAGTGTGAATTAACGGTCGCAGCAGAATAAATCGCCTGTTATTAATACGTTTTGCAGCGTTTGGATCATGGATATGATAAGTTTCTAGCTGGCAACTGGTAACTTGTAGCGGTCACTCACTAGATCACGAGCCACAAATACTCAAACCATGTGACAATTCCTGTCCTACTTGCAACCTGAGCCGAATACGTGTACAGTACAAATTCCCATCTATTCTTGTTTACGCGGCTACCACCTGCGTCACACGCCAGCCTTACGAACTTCAACACAAGAGGTCAAGTTGTATTCATGTTCGTGCAATCATCGAACACCAATGGGCACCCCTCTCTTCACACTGCACCCAATAAACAGGCACACAGTTCGGCCCAACACATACACACACCAGCGCACAGAACAGGAATTCAACTGGGCTCCACATGCTCCATGGCTAACTACGGAACACGTGTTGCAGCTATATTGCGCAGAAAACATTTTCCCTCGTCCGGACTTTCGCCAAGGAACTCTCACAAACGATAAGTCACTATTTGGCTTATTCCACTTTTCGCATTGTATCCGTACATATCAAGGTGCATCTAACTATGGTGTTCATCATCATCCTAGTGAAAACATCTATTTGTTGGTGCTTGTCACCTTCTGTTAATCAATTTAATTACGTTACAACTAGAGCACTGACAAGCTCCAGCAAGTGCTTTGGCTGTTGTCTCGCAAACGTTTCGTCGACATACGAGGAGACATCATCAATGCGGGGTGATGACGTATGCAAGTCAGTTGCCAAGCTCGGTGAACAGATTATCAGGCACCTAACAAACAACCTGTACTTTTAAGCTACAGGTTGGAAAATTGATGAGTGGTGAGGTCATGATGACGGTTTGTCGACTTGAATGAATAACCATCCGCTTCATTTTCACTGTACGCATGATGCATCGGATTAGGCTGGAGAGGAAAACGTACAAATTCCTTTGCACCAGATAATGTGGTTAGGAAACACGTCGATCGCTGACTTGGCCGGTCGGGAGCAGTTGCTCCAGAGGGTACCTCAATCTACCATGAGCATGCGTACTCTATTGTGACAGATAGGGCAGGATGGTAGGTGACTTGGCGCCGAGTATGTCCTAGCTATTGCTACTGTGGAAGAACATTCAGTAGGTGTGGTGGCATTGTCGCTTTAGAGAGATTGCGGTACACTTGATTTGGTTATCTTTTATGTGCTTACAATACTAGCTGAAGACTGCTCCAACTCCATCAACTTTCAGTAGTAATCGATTCTTTAGTTGGTTAGATAACAGGCTTAGGGTCACTGGGAAGGACAAAAAAGACAGGTCGGGGTTATCAGACAGCAACATCAGAAGTCGACTGGATGTGGGTTCAAGTAAAGAATGGTGATGGGGGCGAGATAGCTCAGCGGTTAGAGCGTGAGTGTACTGACCGGAAGGTCCGTGGTTCGAACCCGACCTTTGCATCTCGACTTCCCTGTCTAGGCTTGGGCAACCTGGCAGTATCCCAGCCCTCGTGCTTCCTTCGGGTTGCATGGCAGCTAGGCACCGAAAGGGTGCTACAGCTGAACGATTTTTTTTGATAGGCTGTAGTTTGTTTTTCATTTCCGGCCAATTTCTTAACGATTTCATTTAAACTGGTTGAAAAGCATGGGTTTATCTTTGATGATGGACACAATTCTGATACACGTGAGACGTTTGAAACGGTGAATCTCGAGAGCAGTACACTCTCTACAGAGGTCACATCCACCGATTTAACTATCCCAAAAAGGGATTAGCTGAACCAGTATGAACACGAGACTGAACAATTGGAGGGTAAGTGCGCAGTTCATTTCTCATATGAACGACACCGTCAGACAGTTACCACATGTTTTGTTGCGCAAGAGTTGTCTCTACGGTGGTCAATAACAGTATTGCTTTATATAGCCGTTCTCAAAGTGTCTTTCTCACAGCACACCCACAGCTGCTATGGAGTAGAACCAAAACTGCAAGTAGAACATAAGCTTGATGGGAACTCGTGGACTGCGCCTAACTGATGAGCCCCAAGAAGGGCGAAACCGGTCGTGGGCTGTCGAAGAATTTTCAGCAACCTTATGGGTAGTGCATCACGAAAGACTGCATGACATGTGCGACTTGGGCAGATGTGAGAAGAAGCCACCACAAAACCAGGCATGCGAACTGGGGATCTGATCTCCTCGAGTGTGAAACACGTTCTGATCATCTTTAAGTTGTTAACCCCGTCTACGAAGTTTCAAAACATGACGAGGGGTTTTGGTGAACTTGGCTATGGAAACCAATGACGACCAGGCAAGCATGATCGTGATTTTCACTGCTGTGGATAAACCACGCTTCCGCGGTTATTGGAGTCAACAGGGACTTGTGGTACGGATTTCAAGCGATGGTACTGAAAGCCTTCACAGCGATACCTCTCAAACGGCCGCTAATTAATAGGCTGTAATGTCGGTAGTTCGTCCGCATTACTTCACTCCGCATCACTTTGAAAGGAAATAAAAACTCAAGCAATGTGTTTCCACCTCGCTTTCTAGTGGTCCTTGAATATCCTATAGCTGAACCGGTGGCTCACACACTAGAGGTGCACCGACTCAAGCTCTTGCGAATCAGCTGATACGATCGATCGATAGTCTGAATTGACCGATTCTCAGCGATGTCAACAATGTAGATGGGTTGGTGTGCTGGACTTTGCGGTGACCTTGTTTGCTGAGTGTCTCTACTGACGGCTTGAGCACTAGTCTGACAAAGTTTGCGCACGTTATCCACTTAACTGTATCGGAGCAACTATCCCTTCTTCATGATATCCGGGGCTTATGCAAACATCCAGATTTTTGGACTCGAAACTCCTGGAACGGTCAATAAACAAAGCCTGCAAAGATGCCAACCTGATAGTCAGTTAGGGAGTCTACCGTCATTGTATTTTCTTGTTGTGGTGCATCTTTTCACAGTGTATTTTTGTGTTTTGTGAACCGTTCTGCCGAGACCCTTTCGGTACCCTGCTGCCATGCCACCGGAAGGAAGCACTAGGGCTGGGATACTGCCAAGTTGCCCAGGCCTAGACAGGAGATGTTGAGATGCAGAGGTCGGGTTCGAACCCGGGGACATTCCGGTCAGTAAACTCGCGCTCTAACCAGTGAGCCATCTCGCTGTCTCTCTGTGTGCAACAAACCACAGGAAAGGCACCGTTGTGCGTGAAGCGTAGCATACAACGTTACGAACTATCATGATTGAACCCCTTCTTACATACTAGTACCACGAACAGTTTTGGGACAAGTAATAAGTTCTGTTTCACAGAAATCGACTCTCAAATGAATAAGTCATATAACATACCGAAAAACGGAAGTTCAAATAACAAGATCAATAACAGAGATAATCAAAACAGCTGATCCCAGTGGCTTGGGTGTCGCTCGTATGCACTTTCCATACTGTGTTTCACCAAGCATTTTGATTGGTCACGACATTGAGCTGTTGTCTTCTGACAGTGCTCTGTCTGAAATGGCAAAATACCCGGAAGTACGTCTGTAGATCATCACTGGCTTTGTATTTGCCTTTGAAGCACGCATTCCCGTATCGATCGCTGTAGGCGCTTGACCCACGAGTTCCGCAGCATCATGAGTAATGTTCGGGGAGCTGTGTTTTCTATCAAAACTGAAAGGTACACCCTTACGTTTCCAAGCCGACCACCAAGATGGCGCAACAACACAAGGTATGCTCCGGTTCGGCTTGTGTGGTCGGTTCATTGTGGCTTCCAAGGGGCTAGGTGAGCCTGATCTGGATGACGCCGAGGGAGCTGGTGTGTTTGTGGTGTTCATTGTCAGAGGTAAGTCTTTTACGCTCCCGGGTGTGCTCATATTGGATCGGACCGCGTTCAAGTCAAACACATCAGCTTGGGTGATATCGATGAAGTCGGCTATACGGAGACTGTCGTCCAGTGGAATTTCTGTGTGAATACGAAGAACGAGGAGGGCATGAAAGAATTTTACACCAAGTGAGCAAGTCTCGAACCAATTAGGAAGAGTTTAAAGGAGATCGAGAAGTCATCGTTTCGGCGGACTGTTAGTTGGGCAACGCTTGACTACAAGCAGTTTGAAACTGTTTGCTGGCCCATCCCAGGCCGACATTTCTAACTACTGCTTCGTCAGTATTTAGCCTAGTAAGGTCTCTGTGCCGGGAAGAAGTTCGTCGAACAGCAGCCCAAATTGAAGTCAAAAATGAACTTTGAGAAAATGGATATCCAAATCCCTCCCTCATTTAAGGAGGGCACCGATAGGGAATCGATCGGGACTCCGTATAAACCAGACACATCCGAGGTTATTGGAAAGAGCCCTAAATACGGTTAATATGAGAGAAGCTTTCCTTGCACTGGTGCACTTGAGGGATCATCTCCATTAGGCAGAGTCCGGAATTGTGTTTACAAAACCCTATGAAACGACTACACACGGCCGGAGAACTCACACCAGAATCGGTGAGCATAAAAGAGAAGTAGAGAGACCGTCGAGAAAAATGTGAGGCGCCAGTGAAAGAATCAGCAATGACTGGGCGTGCATTAGAATTGAGAAAACCTTGAAGTTTTGTGGCGGGGACCAGCCACAGTGGCGGAACGGGGTGGAAATCACCAAGCATCTCGATGTGAACAGAACAGAATGCATAGAACTAGCGAGCATGTAGTTGATGTTTTTGGGTCAACCGGACTAACACGTGTCGGTGTGCGGTATGCAGTAATCAGCAGAAGTGGTCTAGGTACAAATTGCGTGGCCTAAACTGACCAAAACTCAGAGTAACCTTACCCCCACCCCGTGACTATTTGCCGTAGCGCGTACCAACCCATACTGACGGATAAAAAGTTGTGAATGGCACCCGTGAGGAGGCACTAAATGATGTGCCATGAATCGGGAGATGAGGAACCCAAACCGGACCGAAATGATGTTAGATGCCTCAGCTCATCAATAGCAAGATTTAGGCACGTTCACGGACCTTGTAAAGAACGTTTGACAGTGACCTAATTTTCAAACCGAAAAAGATCTTGCTTATTGAGTCCTCATTCACCTTAGGACTCAGCCATCCCAATTACCTAGTCGTTTGGCCGATAATTTGTGTTGAATGCAACACATTGTCCAGCTATAAATTCACCGGCTGTCTCGCAGAATTTTCTTTTAAATGGGAAAGAAGTTGGCCGGAAAAGAGCCCTAAAATCGTTTTCGGAAAAGTTTGGTCACAGTCGGTAGATTTATTGCTGGGCAACGTTTCGATTTTGACACAAAAGCTTCGTCAGGCCAAGTGACTAGGTTACGAGGTTGGTCGAGATTTAAGGCGGAAGGAGAATCAATCAGCTAAGTCAAGCTAAATCTCTGTTGGGTATCGGTCGAGGGGATTTTCTGTTAGGGTGGGCGACCACGTGTTAGGCCGATGGGGAACCTACATGGATTTGGGTCCAGCCTAGGGTCTAGTTCTTTCGGTTCGGCTCACTTGATGATCCCTCTTGAACTTTGGTCGGTTTGGGATTTCCACCCCCCTGATTTGCTAATGATTCTACGTGCATTGACACCCACACACAGTCACGTGTCAACTCCGCTTATCTAAGACCGCTTTCCATATGCTTGCCAGTTCCACACCCTCGATTCTGTTCACGCTGTGATGCTTGGTGATTTCCACCGCCTCGGCTATCAGCCGCTGTGGTTTGAATAGTAGTCAACGTCTTAAAACTTCCACATTATCCAGATCTCTTCTATGTCCCGTGTCTAAGGCATGCACCGCTATCGCTGAGTCTTTGACCAACATTTGATATTCTACCGCATTCTTTGGTGGTTTGTTTATTCTCCTTTTATGCTCACCAATTCTGGTGTGCATTTCCCTGGCGGGTTGTCCTATGTAAACATTAGTGCAATCGTTGCAGTTAATTTTATACACGCAGTCCCTAGCCTAAAATCGCCTCGGATCGTTGACCTGACAATCGGATAAATTATCCGGCTTCGAACATTTGTTGACTTTGAATACCGTACCACGAGTAGGATTTGCTCTTCGTCTTGGTGCGCTTCATTTGATGTCGTCATGCCTAACTGAGCTTGTTGGGTGATCACATCTCTCAGTATGACGAACGGTCTGGAATCAGGGCGAATTCGGTTTTATGGTTCTGCACTTGATTTCGGTGACATTTTCGTTGCAATCTCTGTCAGTTTAACACCAGAGTGCATTCTGTCTACTCCTGTTTCCATTGTGATGTGTTTTCGTCATTTATCTCCTGGGTCAAATCGGTCGTACGTCGGTGTTACATATTTTTTTCTTTCTATGTGCTCTCTCATCCGGCCTTTTAAGGCATCCTCAAGTAGAATCTTCCCCTGTTAGGTTTTTGAACCCGATAGCTTACGATTGAATGCATAAAATGGGTGTTAAGTCCCTTCGCGGCTGCAGCCAAAAGTATTTCGTTGCTCTTGCCGGTTCTTACACACTACTGGTGGTTTCTGAAAGCTACTTCTTATATTTAAAATGTTACAGTGAGATAGATGGTGGAGTATTCTGCTTCACCAAAACAAGTGACTGTTAAATCGATACTGATATCGATCGGCGAGTTTTTCTGGAGTGTCCTCCAAACTAACTCAACAATGTTTTCATGTACAGTTCCTCTGAATCCGTATTCACATTCCTTGTCAGTGATTTCGGTCCTCCTGTTTCCTTAGTACCTTGTTCTCACATTTGGCGCCACTGTCTTCCTGCAATCCGCCGATGCTAGAAGTGTTACCTTGACTTCCATGCGCCTCTTATTGCCCTGGAGGCGGTGCTCTTTCCTCTGTACATTGAGACCCCACCTGGCAACGAACGTGCGCTAGAGAGAGTCAGATGAAGTTTATCTCTGCAGTGACGAACTGCAGGTCACAGACAAGGTCAGTCGGTGGATGACGCGAACCAGTTATAGTTACAGGTTGAATACACCTTACACTTACCAAGGACGCAAGCAGTACGATCGTTTTCTCCACTATCTCTCCCTCAAACGCCTCGATCATTCTTACCGGAATCTATCGCACCAGATCTTTCATGAGTAGACCGTTCTCCTATCTCCTGCATCTTCCCAGGACAGGTCCCCTCACCGGTATAAGAGAAACCTTGAAACCGTATGAACCATTGGCTTCCCAATAGGTACCAGTATCCACACAAACGCTTTCGTTTAAGCAATTCATCCACTGGGTAGCCAAAGCAATTCCAGCCTCGAAAAACTCAGTCCGCCACCCACGGTTGCCTGAAAACTAACTTCAGTGATAAAAACTTAAAAGGGTACTACTCGTTTTTGGCCTGTTTTAGTGTAGTTAATGTATCACCGATGAGCACGGCCTCTTCTGGTGTTTCCGCATCAGTCAGAAACGTAGGCAGCAAGGTCGATCGATCACATATGGCCATGGCCTGCTAATACCCCAAGTCAAAGTGCCCCTACGATTTATCTGTAGAACGATTTAGTTGGCTGACGCTACTGTTCGACTGCATTGCAATATGACCTTCCTTTAAAACGTTATCGAAATCATATAATTGCAACTTAAGTGTTTCAAATCGAATAGAGTCTATCCGGATGTATTTTTTAAAATTTTCTTCAACTACCTGGTTTCGTCATGGACAGCACAGTGATCAACAGAAACGTCTGCCCTGGGTGTCACAGATTTGTTTTGAGCGTTTTCTGCATCCCATTAGGGCTGAAATACGGGCTAAAAACCATATTAGCAGATCGAAACATGGACTGAAGGAAGTTTGATGCATGGGAATAGAGTAGCCCTGTTTCTCGTTGCTTTTTTGGACATCCTGAGTGATATAATGGGAACAGCAAGTGTAAGTTAGGAGGATCAAGGCATACACCTGCTTGGCAGTGAATCAAGACAGCCAGCCAAAATCAATATCCTGTCTGGTGAACTCGTGGGCATTTTATCTATGCCTTTTTGTGAATCCGGTGCCATTCAGCCTGTCTGTGGTTCGTTTGCACGCGATCTTGAATCTACCATTTCAGTATGGGGGTTGACTGACACATTTCCCAACAGTCAGCGAGGCAGTGAACAGCTGAGCTACCCTCGCCCGAGCTCGTCAGCACTTCGTAATTAGTACGGACCAAAACACGACCAACTGCTTGGGTTTGCAGGAAATCGTCTAACATTACTGTTAGGTTTCGTGGAATGCTTCCCATGGAGACTCCGTGGGAACAGTCTGTTCAAATCCCAATCCCAACTTTTCCATTAGTTTACATGCATTAAAAATCGAGTTAGTCAACAATCGATAAAATCGCACTGTTACTGATTGTCTGCAGAAGAGACAAGTGATGCCTGAAACCATCTTCAGGGCCGTGGTGGGGTTATCTGCTAAAAAGCGGTTCATGAAAACTGGAAATTTGGCCATGCAGGCCATCCACAGTCCAATTACACAGGAACCATGGCGACAGCCGATGTCATGCGAGTCGTGTGCTGTTTATCGATTCTCCATTTTCCTATTGCTGTGAGATAAAAGATGATTGCTTCAAAGGTATCAGCAGTGTGAGAGTGTCCACACTGTGCTGTCTGTTCTGTATAACGACACAACAGGTGTTGTAATACAGACTGCGTTTCGGTAACAGGGTACTATGGAGTTATGCGACTAAAAAGCTGTTTAAATAGAGTTTGTACGGACTCACCCCTGCCTTCGATGTGCACGAACAAACCGAATTCCTTAGGATCGAAGATCTTCATCCTGAACGCCAAAATATTACCTGTAAACAGAAAAATCCGAACTCACAGGTATGTTCCGAAGATAACGCGCGAAGAAATATACTACTAAAGACAACAATAGTAATAACAAATATATGATAATGCAGCGACACATACCGGTGATGGGTCTTAGGCGTAGTGGATTTTTGCAGTACAAACCGCCACCCCCGCGGTCACTGAGTTGGGGATCAATAGGCTGCTGCAGTGTAATTGTTCACTGATATTGGCTACTCGAGAAACGCACCGGGAAGCTCAGGAAGACGCCTGAAAAGGTCAAGTTTCTCAAACACTGTGAGTTTCTTCTGGTGTTGCTTCGCAATAGATAGATCCAAGTTCGAACGGGGTACTCAAGCCCTGCATTTCATTGTATTGCGGGAGAAGCACACTGTCAAACTATGGAAGAGGGTATTCAGTTATCATAAGTGAGAAATCTGCCAAGTTCCCGTGGCTTCTGTTCGCCCAGTGGGTCATCCGTTTGTTGTGAAAAAGATGAGCTTGTTCCGGAAAACACCATCTTGAAAACATCATAAACGAGAGATTCAGCTGAGTTCCAGGTGAGTCTCCCGCAAATTTATTTGCAACTGAGTGTAATTCGCTAATTTCGTGCAACTGGGGTTCAAGTAGAACATAAGGTTGACGGAAATTCGGGGACTGCGCCTTCCTGATGAGCCCCGAGAAGGGCGAAACCGGTCGTGGTCTGTCGAAGAATTTTCAGCAAACTACTACGTCTATACATGAGCTTGTTCTCCTCAGATAGTTTATGTTTTAGCAGGTTAAGCCTCTCCGTTCGGTTGACGACATCCAGATCATTCTTGCATATCGTGACAAACAGTGCGGTAAACGCAGTGGGGTCCACCTTGCAGCCTATAACATTCCGTAGAGGAAATAATGTCACTTAGTTTAGGCTGTCGAACACGATGTCTGCTAATGGGACCCCACATAAGTTAGCAAATGCGTGCTCTAAGAAACATGTCCCTTTTGACTATTGATAACTTTTTCGAGAAGAGGCTGACAAATATCATCATTTCATTACAGTTAAGCTGGAGTCTATCGCATCGGCTATGGGGAACCAGCAGATCAAAGTGGTGATCTGACCTGAGGAATGGAGTTTAAAAGGCCAGCGGAAATGTTTAGCTACCACACATGGAGAGCAAAAAGCCAGCTCAGTTTGACGACTGTAACTCACAAGGGCCACCGTCTGAGTCAATGGGGTAACTGGGTCGGTCTAACATTGTACTTCAGCTTACGTCGTTGGAAAGTGGTTTTATGACTTGGTCCTTCTTATCTATAAATCCAGGACTGCACGAAGGTCTTGGATCATCTTCGTGAACTTACTGCGGACTGTGCACACTACCAACCTCTGTAATGCTCCCATGAATCGTCCGCTTTGGTAGTAACATTGAAATATCGCTCTTTTACGCAACCAGTTTGTGTAAGCGGGAAATGAAAACGAGTTTCGGATGAACCTCTTGCTCGGAATAATCTTCAGCAAATAAATTGGTCGAACAAACTAGAGGAGGGTGAAATCTCCTCAGGGGGATTATTGATCAAGACGTGGCTGATGGAGCATGCTGTGGTGAGGATGGTGGTTTTTCTTCCAGACGGGAGAGGGCTGTTGGTTGGTTTTCTTAGAGGACAACCCTGCAACAGGTTGACCAATGACCGCGCAATGCTTTTTTATTTCACGACTGACACCCACTGCAGTAAATGCACAACGGGATTTTCAAACACATTCATCACTCACATAGTTCACTTGCTGTCAGACTTGGTCGTACAGGGTAGAACTGGCTACGCATTTGGTTCGTTTTTTCGTCCATTACAAGAACGCGAACAAGCGGTTGTTCACGAGCGGATCCAGCAGGTGTGGAAAAACTTGAACCCGAAACACTTGGTGCCCAAGGTCGCCATCGGGCAGACAAGTGCTCGACATCTCCGGATCGAACTGTCACAGCCTGTTCTGTTTCTATGCTGTAGCTTCTCACCGACTGTTTGGACGCTGCTCGTTGTAACGTGTTCACTGGAATTTTGGAAACAAAGTCAAATTTTGACCCGATAACTGGGGAACCGGATTGTGATTCGGCAGGACTGGCTCCTGGATGTTGGACAGTTGTCACCGTTTTTCGCCGGCTCGGGGGAATAATTCTTCGCTTCATCGACTTGAGCGGATCCGGGTGTTGCATTGAGACTGGGGGTGGTGGTAACATCGCACACTGTTGGGAGTTCGAGGTGAAGCCACCATTTGGCGTAGCATTGACGTTGGGCTGATATAACAAAACAAAGGAATATCAAGCATGACATACGCTTTTCCGAGTAACCCCGAGTTTAACTGCATGACGGTAAAATTGTGTGATTACTGACTTGTTACGGGATCACTCTGAAACGTCTAGCACAGTTAATTTGCCCTGATCTAACGGGCTTGTCCTTTAAAAATTCCTGAGCTATACTTTTTGAACCACCAGATCAACAACGATCAATGTGCAAAGAGTTGTCCAGGCGATCTCACAGTTAAGGAAAATTGACACTGAAATGCATTCAACTTCCTACATTAAACCACTATAAAGTCAAAAAAAGAAAATACGACAGGACTCACCATTCTTGGACTTTCGAAATCATTGGAAATCAAATGGTCCACCGAATTACCACGTTGCAGCTCCGGATGTGTTGTCGAACGACTCCAAACCCAGTACAGAGTTCCAAACAGGTCGTTCAAACTGCATTGATCTATGGCTTGGTTACTTAGTTGTGACTTGGTCAGCAAGCCATCAAGGTAGTCGGCTTGAAGAGCTGCGGGACAAAACGCGGCTTTGGTGGGACACGGCTGATCAGAATTGATAGGATCTGGGATTAGAGGGGCCAAGAGTAGTCCGGCTCTGGCCAGTGTCCACGCGTAGATTGGATGATAGTCTGAGGGTGGAAACCAGAAGTAGTTGGGTTGAGCATTTTACACACAGCTTTATAGTGTGAGGTAGGTATCAAACCCAAATATTACTCAAACCTAATATGAACGATAGATTACGCTGGGATTAAGTTATCTCCCGTTTAGAGTAACGCAAGTAGCAGATAAGTGTATTTCGTCAGTTTGATGGTACACTTGGGTGTTTAAGTGGTAGTAGGATAGCAGGGGTTTCAGTAACGCTATAAGTAGTGTAGTGCTATATCAAAAAAACAATTCTGAAGATCTCGACAAATGCACTCACTTGCAAATCAATTTGGTTTTCGCTCAACTGAATCTCTCATTTATGACATTCTTCCACTGAATATTCTACACAGAGGCCGCCTCATGTTTTATTTGGCACGATATTCGAGATATGGCAGTATATTTTCATAAAGGACACTACTCACAAGGTTGCTGAAAACTCTTCGACAACCCACGACCGGTTTCGCCTGAAGCTCAGCAGGTAGGCGCAGCCCCTGAGTTTTCACCAGCTTTGTACCCTATCTGAATCCAAATTTGAGATTGGACATACTCCCATTTTCATACGAATTTAGTTCTGACAGAAGACTCAGTTGAATTCGGTTGTATGCGTTGTTTAGGATAGTCCGCTCAACTGGATTTACTGCACCAGGCTGCACCATGTTGCATTTTGTACAATATTTGAGCTACCGCAACACATCGTTTCCTAGACGTAACAAACTAGCCATAAGGTTGCTGGTTCAAGTGGTTAGAGCGCGAATCTACTGACCAGAAGGTCCGTTGTTCGACTTCCCCTGTCTAGGCCTGGGCAACCTGGCAGTAGCCCAGCCCTCGTGCTTCCCTGGAATGGCATGGCAGCTAGACACCGAGAGGGCGTTACAGTTGAACAGTTAGGAGTCGTTATACATTTGGAAAAGATTGACCCAAGTTTCGAAGAGACGACCGAACCAAAGATGTGGCAAGTTCAATGGAACGTGCGTACCTCGAGACAAATGAAATGTCTCAGAAAAAACAGTCATTTGATCGTCTCAACTTATCAGCTTGGAAACTTGCTAGATTAGACAACTTCCCCAAGGTCCGTATAGGAAGCCGTTCATTTAGACAGACCAATATGGCTTCCTGTATCATGTATAAGCGAAGTGGAGAGCCAGGCTTCCTAAATCAGTGCGTGAAAATATTCGCTGTCTTATGCTGCACCACCTGTCTGCACTCTTAGAAACAAAAACGGATCGAAAGGTGAACAGTGGGACAAACGGCGCCTTCTCCGCAAATCAAAACTGCATTTCCGGGAGTGACACATGTTAACCACTGGCTTCAAACAACTAGTTGTGCACTTCAATTTGGTTGAGTAGTTTCCAATTTTACTGACAAATTATACAAGCAGTTAGGCGGGGTTACGACTGGGTCAACCTCAAGGTCTTTGCTTGATCACATGCTTATGTGTCATCCATAGAATCAAAGCTTACTATCAGACATCTAGCAATGTAAACTGAGTAATCGTTTAGTCTCCATCTGTTGCGAATATTCGGGGCCAATGCGCATCGGCACATTTAGAAGTCCCATTGTGTCTGCGCCCCTCTCAGAATATAACTACAGTCTTTATTCCCAAAACAGTGCGACAGCTTCAGCAAGGGAGGGGGGTCATTCGTTCTAAAGTTCGGTACAAGTTTGATGTGGTTCAGACTCGTGATCCATAAGTAGCCCACATGAAGAATACTTTCACAAGGTGGGTGAAACTTCCACCTGAGCAGTCGTCACTTGAAGAGCCAGTCAACATCTGATCATGTGACGTAGATTTCGTGACTGGAGGGACAGTGGTGTTATATCTGGTCGAAGAATGAGTTAATCGCAGTGCTGATCAGCCACTCTTGGCCAAGCAATCAAGCCTGGGGGTAGTGGGTTCAAATCATCCTTGGTTTCCGTCGGATCCGCACTGCTAATGATTCCCAGTAACGACGAAAAAGCTGTACAGTGCAGCTCGGCTTTTCAACTAGATCGTCTCCATATTCGTAATGCACTACTCATAGGGTTGCTGAAAATTCTTCGACAGCCCACGACCGGTTTCGCCCTTCCAATTAGGGCTCATCAGTTAGGCGCAGTCCCCGAGTTTCCGTCAACCTTATGTTCTACTCGAACCCAAATTGGACTGTTTTCGAGAAATACACTCATTTGCAAACAAATTTGTTTTTGCGAGAGACTCACCTGGAACCCAGCTGAATCTCCCGTTTGTGATGTTTTCAGGCAACTGAATGTGCTGCACCAGGCCGCCTCATGTTCCAGTTGCTACGATATTCGAGATATCGCGATACACGTATAGACGTAATGCACTACTCATAAGGTTGCTGAAAATTCTTCGACAGCCCACGACCGGTTTCGCCCTTCTTGGGGCTCATCAGGTAGGCGCAGTCCCCGAGTTCCCGTCAACCTTATGTTCTACTTGAACCCAAATTGCACTGTTTTCGAGAAATACACTCATTTGCATATCAATTTGGTTTTTGCGAGAGACTCACCTGGAACCCAGCTGAATCTCCCGTTTGCGATGTTTTCAGGCAACTGAATGTGCTGCACCAGGCCGTCTCATGTTTCAGTTGCTACGATATTCGAGATATCGCGATACACGTATAGACGTAATGCACTACTCATAAGGTTGCTGAAAACTCTTCGACAGCCCACGACCGGTTTCACCCTTTTGCAGCACATTCAGTTGCCTGGAAACATCACAACCGAGAGATTCAGCTGGGTTTCAGGTGAGTCTCTCGCAAAACCAAATGTGTTTGCAACTGAGTGTATTTCGCTAGATCATCTCCACTTATAAAATTTCTGAGAATCTTTCTATGAATAACTCTCACCAGAGTGTTTGGACTGGATGACTAAGTCATACTTTGACACGTTTCCTACATTCAAGTAGCAGAACAGAGAAGGGGGAATAACACTGAGAGAACGCAAGGGAACGAATTTATCTGCATTGAGATCAATATAACAGTCGAAACTTGGTCGAAAAATTCGGCGGCCCTCTGTTTGTTTTGGAGTGTGCGATTACGTTTCGGTCAGATTATTTAACTCGTAAACTACCAGGCATAACTGCCGGTCCCAAAAAGGGAACCGTCCTGTAGAAAACCACACAGCTGTTCTGATTTGTTTGGTGATTGGCCTTGGCAACCACTTCACCCGGACCACCTGTGGGTCATCCAATTAGATGAACAAACGACATGGGCACTTGGAGTAAACGGGTTGGTTCTGATAAGTAGGCACAGAGAAACAAACAACTGACAGCTTTAAGCAGCAACATACCTTCTGAGGACAGCTGTATGTTATGTGTCGAAATTCGGGAGTTTACCTACAAGAGACAACAGAAAGAGGGAGAACAAACTGGTGAAAGAAAAAGGCGAAACACTAAGCACCTGTCTTGCAATCAGGATTTGCCTAGCAATCGAATTGTTTTGTGGATACACCAGAGAAACATTCGTCTCCAATGTGGGTAAAAAAAACTCGGCTCATTATTTTAAATCATTTCTTCAAGTATGTCAGCAAGAACGGTAGGAAAACTAACATTCTGGGTATTATGAATGATGTTTTTGTTGCTCTTGTTCACAGTAACTGAGCCCTATTCAGTCGCCAAACTGCTCTTATGAATGTGCATCTAACAGCGTTCGGATGCCCATTGTACGCGGCTTGTTTGGTGTTTCACCGACCACATCAACCAAGGATGATGGTGCCGGTGATGCAATTCATCGCAGCGCAGCGGACTTGATTTACAGCGTACACAGTTGCACATATTCATTCAATGACCCAAAACAACCGTTTGTATACAATACATCACACCAATGTGGAATCGGTGCCAAATCGCGTGTTTGCGGGAAAACGTGTTTCTCTCATCCACTTCGAAGTTTGCCAACTGAAGCGAATCAGTGAGATTGCGAGTAAGAGCTGAGCAACACTCACACCGGCAAAAATAAGAGCGAATAGCCTAGAACAATCAGGGTTGGTCTGAATGCTCACTGGACCAGGACTGCTGACTAGCTTTGTCGTAAATGAACCCCCAGTAGTCCATAAGAAGCAGATTCCGAAAACGATAGCTGCTACCTTCATGGAAATCAACAATACGCCTAAGGATTTTGCAGAAATGGACAGGCAACAGTTAAAACAAGTAATCTTATCGGAAATTAGGCAGGTTAATTGCTTACTTCGTCGCGAATCAAACGGAAGATTTCACTCAAGTGGGACATCTTGCGGGACACGGCATAGTGACTCTCCATTTGGTGGAATAGTTCATTCACTCTCTGAACAGTTGCGTCAGTTGGACTTGGGACTAATTTCTGAAAGGTCAACCCAAAAGAAAAACAGAGACAGAGAGGTCACTTCGCCGTCTCACTTCGCTACTTAAGAGAGGATACAGGAAAAACAAAGGGTATTTAAGCTACTGGTGCCACGAACCTTACTCCTAATATTATTGGACAAGAAAGGGTATTTCAAACCTATCTGAGAAAAACACACTCATTTGAAAACCAGTTTTATGTTGACCAAAGACTCAACCTAATCCCAGCTGAATCCATTGTTTGCCGCATTATTCAAGTAAATGCGGTGCCCAAAAGTTGCCCCAAATCCCCGTTGACACAATATTCGAGATTCAGACTGGGGATTTTCAGCGGTACAAAAAAGCTAGAGATGTTGGGACAAGGCAGTTCGCAAAAACCCGTAAAGTTCTCCGAAATCACACGGAACGATTCGCAAAAGTTCAACATACGTTCAGAGCACGTGATGATATCTCGTAATAGAGTCCTGGTTCACCGAAGTATCGCGTAGTACAGTGTTGCTGAACATTGATTCCAGTTCACCAGTTGAAATGGTTCTGGGCTGCGTAGTTGGTGGGAGTAATGTAATGCAAAAGTGGATAAAATCCTCGTGTTCTACTACTCATATCTACTGAAAACAACGGAGTCCACAAGAAAATTCCCAGTCAACCCGTTAAATCTGAATAGGCGTTTAAGGGTCGGGGAATTTAGAACGTGACCTTCTTTTTCTCATGTCGGGGGACAAAAGAGAAACAGCGGCACGCAATAACAAGTGGAAGGAAAGATTCATTGTATACAGAGGTAGACATGAGGTAGCAATGAAAATAAAGCCGGGAAGCGGTAGGTCAACCACATCAGTCTGCTGTAGGCCTTGGCGGTGGTAGTTCCCCGGAGGACAACAAGGACTGTCTATTACCTACAGAGTTATTTAACAGTGAAGCACTTAGAAATGATTAATTTAGTGGCAGAAAAGTGGTTGAGAACATCGTACAGTGTCCGTGTGGAGGTCAGTCGTGATAGAGTAAATCCCTGAACCTCTTACCTATCCATTTTGTCAGTGTTTGGAAAAAACATATCACTATTAGTTGACATTTGTTTCACGGGCGTAAAATATGCAAGACGAATGTGAATTTTGTCCCGACCTCTGACCTGTCTGACCTGGTTACGGTAACAGCAGAATCTTCGGAATGAGATTTCGTCCAGCAAGTTAAGCCAGTCTAGGCTGAAAAGCCGGGAACCGCTGTACGGGCGTTTTGTCCTAATTGGGAGGTGGCGAATCGGCGGGTTCGAAATTACCTGGAGTTTCGTGAAATATGCATGGCTCATGATCCTCAGTAGGGAGGAAACAGCTGTAAGATTTCCCCCGGCTTTGTAGACTAGATCAGTTTCACTTAGAGGGGGAAATCTCAGTTCGGATGTTACCACATCTCACCTAACCAAATCAGCCGTTTGGTTGTACGTTCAGGCGTTCAAAATGATCGACGCCGATCTGTTCTGCGTCCCTGCAAAGTTAGATGGACCAGCAGACCCAAAGAAAGGCAGAAACAGCAGACAAACAATGTGCTCGGTTGTGGGGTGGAAGTCTTCTGGTACGCAGAGGTGCATGAGGGTAAATTTGATGTGTGCTTGGCTAGATGATCCCCGTCTTTTGTGCTTCTTGAACTGCAGGACAAGGCCGTTTTGGAACAATGTGATTCCCAATGAACCTTGGTGTTTTTATCGTAAAATCAAAAGGCTTCCAGCAGCAACATGGACTTCTGAGGCTACGAAGTTAAACGACGGAATTTAGTGTGTCTTTGGAAATCTCCATGAAATATCGCGCCCCGAAGGTTTTACGTCACTCAGTTAAAATAAAGGACTCTTTGGGAGACAGTGAATCTGATGCGATTCGGCTCACACAAATGAGGAGTGAAGTGGTCCATACCCCAAGATCCTCTTTGGTTTCGGTGCACTTATGTTTGGAACGTCTTTTCTGAGAGAGGTGGAGCCATCTCAAAAATCTGAGTGGTTGTGTGCAGTGTGTGACGTTTGTACGAAGATTGCATTCTGTAGATATGTTTGAGGCGAATTTAATTAAATGTTCTTAGCGAGTGCATCAGGTAGCTGACCCGGTGCCCACTGTGAGCGGCTAATGTTCGAAGCTGGAGCACGTTCGAAAAAATAAAATGAATTCAGGAAGCCAGGGTATAATTCTGTCCACAGGTGTCCGTAGGCGCAGAACTATGATACGACCCGGTCAGCAGGAAATGAGGCCCACCGGTTGGCCCCCATGGTGCATGAAAGTAAAACAAAATCCTGCCTTGTTAACTGTACTGCCCCCTTAATTTAAGGGACGAACACATGCAATGGACATTTTTTCATTCAGTGCTCAAGCAGTCTGAGCATTACTTCAGTTCGACCCAGATATCCCGCTTTACACAGAGGCGATTTTGTGAGAAATTCGACTGGAGGCCACCATAAGGTTGACGCTGACCCACTGACCTTGGCCCCCCAAGTGTCAGATAATTTGTGTGGACTAGTTAGTAGTCGACATTCATCCAGGTTCACTGCTAAAAAGTTTTATCGTGACAAATAAGTGCCTAACCTGGTCAACGGTTATTTTCATGACCAGACAGTAACGGACAAATCTCGAACAGTATTAAACTTGAATGGTCCCGGTAACAGGTCATTATTGCGCAAGATTGAAAAAACGCTCCAGCTGAGCTGCCAATCATCAAAATCATGTAACTCATGAAGTCCTTTGGAGGAAGGGGGTGGGGAAGCGCCGACTTCCATTTGAGAGATGAGTGCTGTGTCATTCAGGCGTGTGTAGCTGACGACAACTCTGGTTACCCCTTCTCTGGGGTGATCCTTCGAAAACGTATGTTTCTTAGGTCAGAGATCCAGCAAATGGTATGACTGAGCTCAAGAACAGGGCGACTCCGTTGAATTCCATGCCTGAGTTCCCGACAGTTCTAATCTCGGTTGATGCACTTCTCGTGCCGAAACGGTGTTAAACCCCAATGAATTCGGTTTTGCATGAGGACAACTTATAAAAGCCAGCCGTGCGCGTAAAACCTTCAGATGTGAAAAGTAACTTGTTCTTGTCGTGGACAAGATAAATAATCCGCAGTCAAAAAAAAAGATATTCCTGAACTCACAGAGACACCGTAAGATGGGGGCAGAGAGTCGCTGGGTGAACAGCGTGCCAAATGAATTTTAGCCCGAACCGACTCGAGTTCATTATGCCTGTGAGGTGAGAGAGAGGGGCGGAGAAAGCAAACCTTTTGTCACCTTATAAGCCACAAATCGGACCCAAAAGGTTGTTATAAAGCGTCTTATAGGGTGTTTTTCATACATATGTACGACTCTTGCGCTTTATTCCCGAAAAGAAGCACACGCACCCGGACTGAACGGAATAAGTTGGCAAAAAAATGGATTCTTACTGGTCTCCTATTTCTACTGATTTCGGTGCACACAATCACCATCATATGTACGAGATGGCCCAAGTGGTTAGAACGCTAATTTACTGACCGGAAGGTCCGTGGTTCGAACCCGACCTTTGCATCTCGACTTCCCTGTCTAGGCTTGGGCAACCTGGCAGTATTCCAGCCCTCGTGCTTCTTTCGGGTAGCATGGCAGCTAGGCACCGAAAGGGTGCTGCAGCTGAACCATTTTACTTAGTTCCGGTACACACTTTCTCATTTGGTTCGTTCACAGTGCACATTAAAGACGGAAGATTACTATTCATAGAAGGCAAGCGTTCGGGTAGGGGTTTGTCTCACTCGGTTCTTTTTCCAGAGACTATTTTGCCTACTCATTTGAGAGGAAGATGCCTTTGGTCATCCAAGTTACAGAGTCAGTAGCCTGATCACGTGACGTATGTTCACCGAAAAGAGCATAGGTGAAGGTGTCTGTGTGTATAGCAGCTATTCTGAGATGCGCTTTCCCACATCCTTCCATGTTCAAACCTATAGTTAGATGGTTCAGCTGTAACACCCTTTCAGCGCTTAGCTGTCATGACATCCGAAAGAAACGCGAGGGCTGAGATACTGTCAGTTTGCCCAAGTCTAGGCAAGAGCAGTCGGGTTCGAACCACGGACCATGTTTATCCGTGCTAGCATAGCTATGAACAAAGTTCTGTTTTATCATGCGACCACCAGTGATGGAAGAGATCTACTCACTTCATTGGATGAAGCGATAAGGAATATATAACATTCCAAGCAACAGTCATTCAAATCAGGTGGGGTCGAATATATTACAAATGAACAAGAATCACGTGATTCGGATACAGGAGTTCGTAGGAAGGTGCATGACCTGTATCTGGTTTATTGTTCAATGACATCCCTCGGGGAAGTACAGTTACTAGACTTTAACCTAACTAATCGAGACTTTTTTATCAGGTTAATGCAGACTGCGGTGTTTTCAGGCAACTGAATGTGCTGCACCAGGCCGCCTCATGTTCCAGTTGCTACGATATTCGAGATATCGCGATACATGTATATCGTAATGCACTACTCATAAGGTTGCTAAAAATTCTTCGACAGACCACTACCGGTTTCGCCCTTCTTGAGGCTCATCAGGTAGGCGCAGTCCCCGAATTTCCGTCAACCTTATGTTCTACTCGAACCCAAATTGGACTGCTTTCGAGAAATACACTCATTTGTTGATCAATTTGGTTTTTGCGAGAGACTCACCTGGAACCCAGCTGAATCGCCCGTTTGTGATGTTTTCAGGCAAATGAATGTGCTGCACCAGGTTGACGGTTGACAGACCGGTCGTGGTCTGTCGAAGAATTTTCAGTAATCTTATGAGTAGTGCATTACGTATATTAATGCAGACTCTTTGATAAACGCCATGTTGTATGTTAGAGATGGCAGTAGAATGGCTTTTGATTGGCCAGTCAAGACTTGAAAATGGGCGTGTATGACAAAAAAGGTGTGGTCCAAAACATAATGAGAGTCAACTTCGATACCAGCAATAAAACACTACTTCTTCACGCATTTTCCCAAATCCATGTCCATTGCAATGACTGAATTTTGATTGAATTACCGCTTGGTGGTGAGAGGAACCAAGAGGACAACAGTTATCTTCATTCAAGCCCCCAATCACAACCCAAGGTCCGTCTATGTGAGCAGAGCCCATACAGAGGCACGCAGGCATGTTGGCACGCATGTACACACACACACACACACGTGAGCGAAGCATATTCATTAAATCAACTCAGCCGGTAATGAAAAGCTTCCAGTCAAATAGCTCAGCTATTCGGATAGACCGCTAATCATCGTTTAAGCGTTCTTCCTCAAGTATATCCTGACGCGGCGAGTTAAAAATGACCCAAGTCCAAGTTGAAGCAGAGAGCTGCACACTCGACGTTCTTGGAGTAGCTGGTATCGAAATATTTTCACTCCATGTAACAGGTAGTTAACGCAGGTGCTGGTTACACAAACCACTTTAGGAGCGAAGGAATACTGTCATAAGATTTGGAAAATACCAGAATACAAACGTTACGTATTAATCAACTAGGTGATCTTGCGACATATTTGACCATGCTGGAGAGAATGGTGTGCAAGATACAGCTTCTATGTCTAAATGTTTTTATGTGTGTGTGTGCGTTTCTCAGTTGTGAGCATGGGTGAGCTTCGGTTGCTCAACTTCGGGTAACATAAAGTGAACTCACCTAATTTGTTCTCTCTTTAGTTGTCGTATTACGTGACGATGCAGCGGGCGGAGGACATACTTCTGCAGAGTTGTTTCCAAGATGGCGCCAACATTGAGGAATCCATAGTCGGAAAGCTGTGGAACATCAGTGAGAAAGAATCAGTTGTTTGCTACATATACTAGGTCTTTTTACCTGAGGGGTTTCACAGGTGGTGCTTATCTAGGGGGGGAGGTTCGCTTGCACTGGGACTGTTTCATCGGAACTAGTTTGATTTAATCAGTTCGCGCGTAAATTTTCGAAAGTCTACACGGTTTATTTATAGTCCCACCCTCAGTGGAACCTAGACTAAGTATTGAGTCACACAAAAAAGTGACTACAAACCAAAGCCTGACAAGCATTAATTTCCAACCAAACTACGGTTCTAAAAATATCACAGTATGTGAAAATCGGCATTTTTGTACGGAGATCTTGTTATCTTACCTGGGATTTTATCCTACAACTTTAAACCTGTTTCGTCCTTGTTAAGATTCATCAGCAATGAGGATTGATCACTGTGAAGATTGGTACTACATTCTAAATAGGCGGATAAAATAAACCAATGAATGGGGAAACAAGTGAGACAAAAAAACTCTCAGCATCCGTCTGTGTACAGTGAGCGGGGTTTTTGAGATTCTGAGAAAATTGCGGCTTTTTGTTCATCCGAGGTGCAATATCGGAAGCCAGTACAAAACGTATACTACTAACAGGTGGTCATGTGACCCTCTGTTTCAATCCGCTCTAGCTAGGCTGATGATGAGCAGCTGGCTAGTTTGTTTGCAAGCAACCGCTCAGGATGCCCCATGCAAAGGCAGTTTTTTTGTGGTGTTTTCTCCTCCATAAGCGGCGAAGTAGTGAAAAGCTGTTCAGTCGTGAATGGGCTCAGCACTACTATACGACGAGCCCCAGGACGGGGAAAAATATAAGTGTACCCCCTCGCTAAATGTGGTTTCATGATATTATGAGTGCAGCTTGCGGTGAGTAGCAGTGAGCGTTTGTTTAAAACTTAATTATGACGGATTCGAAACCGACCCGCATGCGACGAATTCATGTGAAGAATGTTTGTAACCCAGAGGACCAGCTGGGTCTCCTGTCAGCACCAAGTTATGGTGTAAGTGAGTACCAATTGCAAAACGCGTGCTAGTATCAAAGGAAATTCGGGAACTCGGTCTACCTAGCTCCCAAAGGGGGAAAAACCGGTAGTGGGTTGTCCGGAGTTTTCATCAACCTTGCGAGTAACACCGATAGACTTGTAGCATATGGTCAACACGTGTAAATTGAATGATCTCTAAATATCATTCCTGAAATTTGCTCATCACCTACGCCTACATTCTGTTGAACAATGTCTCAGTTCTGACCAAGGGATAATGCTCTAAATACATCGGCTGGCATTCCATTCGAAAACTTCGGTCACTGGACGCTGCGCACGACGAAGTCGGATGAATTTAGTCTACCGTGTGCTATATAGATCAGATATATTTCTAGGACACAGGTCAGTTCTTTTTTATTCCTATGTTCTCATTTTAGACGGTGGCTCTTGACGACCCATCTAGCAGAAGAGATCCGAACTTGAGCAAGCGAGACTCCAGGTTGACGAGGGATCAGTTCTCTAATTTAATTTAATCGGCTGAAGGCTTCTTCCAATACTCAGGGAGATTAGCGGACACAGTTAACTCGTAGCTAAGGCAAAGAGGTGCAGGTGCTCCACAGAAAAATGCATCTTAGGATATTAGACAACTCCTGGACGAGTAGGACAGTCCACCGACGGTCCAAGGGACCAAACCGATACGGAAGGTTTTGACCAGTTTGGAAGGAAGTACATCGCTGGTGAGTCAATCAGGCTGCGTCTGCAGACTGCAACCAAACGACTTTCACAGGTGAAGAGAGATGAGCAAACAAATTCCTTCACAGGAAACAACAAGAACACGCAGTTCATCCGAATCCGTAACAATAACTGCTGCCCGTGAGGTGTGGCTCACATAACCATGAGAAACGCCTCTTAACCGAAGCTCCACCGGTCAACCATACACTAGAGACAGGAAACCCGTTAAGTGACACAGACATATTACCTATCTGGTACCACTAGTGCCTCTAGTGCACCAGAAGTCAAATGAATCTGTCAAAAACAAGAACGTACACGTCCCACTCCCCAAGGCATCAAAATCAACATTGTCCGCACAAATCTCCTCTCATTCCAAGATTTTCCAAGCTTTTAGGTTCTCAGTCAGCACACTTGAGACGAGTTGTTCAAGATTAACCTGCTTTATTCGCACCAGTGTGATTTCATCCTTATTCTGGCATGATCGAACTACACATTACACAGCTCCGAAGTAAATTCGCTGTCTTTCTAAGGATGATTGGCGCATTTTTTGTGCGAACCCTAACCAACGTTGTTGTTTTTTTTTACCCACTATTCGCATACACACTGGTGTCGACGAATCCCTGGTGAGACTTTTCGAAATTTTTGTAATGATGTATAGTAGGTGTTGTGTTGTAAGAATATAACCAGTACAGTCCTGATTGGGTCACGTGGCATGTCTGGTGAGTCACCGTCAAACGGAAAGAGTGGAGTGTTGTTTCTTTTTGCGGTAATTCAGAGTGGCGTAGAAGCAGGGACGGGAAGTCTGTGGCACGGTGAGAGGAACTGAAAGTGTATACAGGATTCCGCCCAGCATCAGTCAACAACCGTGATGTCTGAAGGGGTAGGCTGGACTGTACGATCTGGTCGATCTGTCGATCTGGTTGTCATCTTAGATGTTAGGAACTATCAAAGCACTGAAATACGTGTGTTAATAGATTTCTTTTTATTTCTTTTTCATCTTTCTTAGAGTTTTCAGGAATAAACGCCATTTTACGAGTGGGTTTTCAACAGAGACGTGTGTAATGGAGAGGCATTCTGGGACAGGTCTGTATCAAGTAATGTTCACCGTAATGGAACACAGAATCGGCAGCAGGTAAGCCTCTGTCGAACTCAGAATGCATGTACCGGTTGCCAAATAAAGAAGAACAACTGTGTCTCCAGAAAGATGACGGATTACGGGACCAGAGGAATTACTCAGTATACTTAGAATACTGCGTGATTTGTGTACGTTAAATTTTTCGCGAACGTTTTTCTTGAGACTCCTCGGAGAGATAGCCGACCTGTGCTTAAAAAATTCTCTGTTTCTGAACCTCGAGAAGTGGTTAAACAAGACTGATTTCCATGGAACACCCTCCGAATCAGAGACACAAAGTTTAAGTCTTCTTGACGAGGCCACATTTGAACAAGATCCCATTGTTTTTGGAACTGTTCGCCTTTGATGGTTGCGATTCTCTGTGAGGTTGATCGCCCGTCATTGTTTCTAATATCACACTAAGTGATTATTGATTCGCATTTGGGGTTTTGCGGGATAGGTATCTGTTCATATTCACACCACTGTCGTTTGAACGGTCGTCCTCCTGTTCTGGTTTAATTACTCCGGTGAGACCATACCAAACAGGGGAAGCACTGGACTCGAGTTTCGCTCTTATTAGAGCTCATCAGCAGTGCATATCCAGTGGCCGTACCGGGATTTGAACCCCCAGACATCTGACATGCGAGGCGGGCGTGTTACCACTACTCCACCAACGCACGTTGGACGCATCTGAATTTTCGCGTCTGAACAGGCGAATGTGTTCACGCTTGAACGATGTGATTATTGATTATTGATTTTCAAAGATTTCACGTTAAGAATTTTCAACCAATTTTCACCAAATTTTTGTGCAACAGTGCTGGGTTAAGTAAAACGGGTCCATTTGAAAATTCATGGTATTCGTAATGGGAATGAAATGCTTCACTGTGTTTTCAAACAACTACTCCGATATTCGAGGAACTCGGCCTCCAGGTATGGTTTTATCTAAAGTCCAATGATTCCCAATAATTCCGAAGATGGCTTGGTTTTATCTTGAAAATAGCTCAGTGCAGAAGAGTCTACAAGAGCTCGCGATACGTGCTACAATAGAGGGCCATAAGTAGTAAAAATATTATACAGAGTCTGCATTTCTTCGGCTAGAAACCGAGGACCACCGTTGAAGAATTGGCTTCAAGTCAGCAGGGTACCCCTGCCTTTGGATGGAACAACTTGGATGTTAATTGCATCATTTTAGTACTATCTCCATGTTATGACTGGCAAGCGAATTTGGTTGTACTGAACAGGTTGAAAAGATGAGAACCTGTGACTGCCATGCACAGCCGGATGGTCTTACCAGACAGAAAACCGACTCACTGGTCGTTAAATAGGCAAACCTTCCTTACTGACCACAACTACCGTAACTAACGCCGATCGAGAACTAAAACAATGTAAAAATTACCTGGTTTTAAGCGGACTGATTGATGTTCCTAACAAGCATGGGAATGAGGTGAGTAGGTCGAGGCAAAATGCAGTTCCAGGCATGCGAAGTTGTACTTGGTCTAGAACAGACAGAGTCTGCGTTGGGAAAACTCGTCCTACAGACAATACAAGTTATGCTTTTGAAGTTGACCCGAACCAGTCTTATGTTTAGTTTTTTAGGGTCTCAAAACCTATCGAGATGATTGACTGGAGGGTCCTTGGGGAAGCGTTTTATCAGATCCTGTTGTACAGTTACGAAAGCATGTCAGCTAGACCAGCAGACACGGACCACTTGTTCGTGGATCAGGTGACTGTTGATCTCTTCGCCAAGCTTGGCAGTCGAATTGCAGACGTTTCATCGCCGTTCGAGGATATTACATCAGTGCGCTGATCGACAATGTCTTCTCAAACCGTGACAGAACAACAGCAAGTGATTCCCAAGCTCGGCGAACAAATCAACAACTGTCTCACCAACTGCCAATGGCTGTACCCGAGCTACCAATATCCCGAGGCAACACCACTGACCATCTTTTACTCCATGAGACCTAGTGACCACTCAAACTGAACCCTACACACTGACCATAACAGTCCATTGTTGAGGACACACACAGAACATCAGGACAAAGGCTACAGTTGCAGTTAACTTGGCTTCAGCAATTTAAATTTGCACACATAATCAAACGCTTTAGATCCCGCGCAGTCCGAGGCTACACTCCTTCAAAACAAACGACCACTCACCTGTTCTTTCTCCTTGTTCACAGCTTCCGACAGTCCAAGTTTGGGATTCCGCATCAGATAATTTGTCATTCCGTTGATGAATTGCCGAATCTGCGAAAGCGGACAGTTGAAAAAAGTATGTGAAAGACCGACAACTTATGCTTGTGAAGTTTGGTTTGCCTAGCAAAATGCACTCATTTGCAAACAAATTTGGTTTCGTGAGAGACTCACATGGAACCCAGCTGAATCTCTCGTTTATGATGTTTTAATTTGGGTTCAATTAGAACACAAAGTAGACAGAAATTCGGGGACTGCGTCTACCTGATGAGCCTCAAGAAGGGCGAAACCGGTCAAGGGCTGTCGAGGGGTTTTCAGCAACCTTATGAGTAGTGCATTTGGTTTGCGCAGTTTTTACTGTCGTCAGCTGTTACGTAGTCTAAAAACCTGTCTGATCCAAAATTACCGAGTAAATATATCAAATCACGTTCCAGTGGATTTTGCCAAATTCCGAGTTTTAAGTAGGAGATTAGGCAGGATACAGCGCCACTCATCCTTGCATCAAAGAAACCAAATCATGTAGTCACGTATTGACTGATTCCTCGAATGATGACATGTCAGAACGAAGTTTCACTCATCTCGTCGAATCACTGTTCCTCTGGGCTACTTATCGATCGATGGTTGCGTGAGTTGTTGGTTGCCCGATTTGTCTGACGTTCAACTTACTGGAAAGTTGAAACATCTCCCATCAAAATATTTTTTCTATTTTAGTTTAATTTAGTAGGAAATTGGGGCACAGATTTCAGTCCATCGATTACCGAACTGTTTCACTGAGAGCATTCAAAAAGTTCTGTTTTGCGACTCTGATTGTCATTCACATGGACGGACGATTTCCGGATCACTTCGATCAGAGGTGAAGACCAGAACAAGTTGAACGGATGCAAAAATGTGCTCACTTATAAACTGTGTTGTTTTCACGCGAGACTCAAGTGAATCGCCCGTTCATGTGAGTCTTCAACCGAGTGCGCTGCACGAATACCGCTTCATGTTTCAGTCGGTCCGTCATTCGAGATATCGGAACTTATTTTCTTGGTGTAATAAGCTACTTATAAGTTAGGCTGTCAAAGAATTTTCAAGAATTGCCCTTCCTTATATAGGCCACTGGCAGAAAATGGTCAGTGTGTTTCCTAAGGAAGATGGAATCTACTGGGCTGACGAACTGCCTCTCAGTCAGCCGATTTCTCGGTAATTTTTGTCGGCTGGTTTCCGAGTAAATACTTTTCGCAGATTACTCATCTTGGGGACACAAGCAAAGCTCTGTACTTCAACAGTTGTCTCAGGTCCAACTATTCTCCTCTCAGGATTTCTCGTAATATTCTGAGAAACAGCTGTGCTATGCTAGGCTAGATCGCCCGTGTTGTTTCTGTGGCTTATGAGTTATTCAGTTACAGAAATAATCAATGAACGACATATCATAGAATAATTGAAACAGGCCGGTCGAAAACTTCGCCAGCACGCGACGAAGAATCTTCACCAGACGTCCTCGTTGAATATTCCACTGAGAAGAGACCACCTGAATCCAGTATCATTTGGCCTTAAAAACCGGCAGAATTTGGACCAACCACCTTACAAGCAAATAAATTGGGATGTGGTTGCCTAGCGAGGATATTAACTTCTGATTTCTTGAAAAAATGATCGATTTTTTTCGGTGGAAATGTCAAACAAAAATTTCGCCGCACGTTACCTGAACCGGGTGGTGCATTTCTATAGTTTAGGTAATCAAAATAGGTGCAAATCACTCACCGACTGCATGGTTCGATACGGACCCCGGTCGGAGCTCGCTCTGGTGCACTCAATAAACAGGCCAATCTGTTCCGCAACCTCACCAGTTTTGTCCTTGATCAAGCTGTTGAATGACACAAGGATATGTGATAACCAACAGGTGAGTACGTGCGCAATCAGAACATACGTAACGTATTGTTTTCACAAACTCTCTAAAGAACATTGTAAATGCTCAGTGTAGTGAGGGGTAGCTGTGGTGAGTAGTCACGTTAGGTACCCAGGCTGTAAGGACTTTGAAGCGGACTTTGAAGCAGAAGGGTTAGTTACCATTGGAACCAAATGGCGGATGGCCCACTGAACGAAGGGGCATGCTGAATTTGACTGCTGACACACATGTGATTTCTGCCTAATCGCCAGCTGAGATTTGTCCGCAACTGCTCTCACGGCATCCTGATCGAACCCTTCCAACTTTGCACACTTGATTTTGAGATAGAGGTGAAGAATACCTTCGCAAGGCATTTCACGTGTTCTTTTAGACGACAATTTGTACAAATGTCTTTCTGTTGTTTTTGGGAAACAGTAAACAAGTTCGTTGCAAACCGCAACGAATGCAGCCACCAGATCCCAAATGCGCCGTCAAAATTTTTACCGGAAAAAGACGGGCTATCGCTCGGTAATTTCTATGGTCCCCCAGTTTTCAGTAGTATTGCGTCAGACAGTATCAGAAATTCACGTGTGCCCGGTGTTTCTCACTTTGTCCGATGACTTTGTAAGGCAACGGCCTGGAGAGTGATAACTCAGGGGCAGCAGGCAAGGCTAAAGTTAATGAACTCTCACCTTTTATGTACAGTTGTGCAGGGGAACCGTAGTGCTTGTTACATGCTGAAATGTGACCAATCGACGACGATCTGTGTCCACATTCATTGCCCTAAAGAGCTTTCAATCCGGAAATTTCACCCCACACTGTTAGGATGGCTCAATAGTTTCACCCGTACATTTCACGAAATCGATACGGTATACCTGTGTAGTGGTGATCAACTCCTGTCACGTGAAGTTGACGTGTATTGATCCTTGTTAATTTGGTACCTCCTTGTCATCAATTCCTATTGCTGCTGTAAGCATATATAACCGTACTCGAAAGGGCTGCTGACCTGTCGATAGAGCCTGTCAAGGTCACCTGATAGTTTTTCAGAGTTTGTTCATGGTTGGCAGTGTTTTAAGTTTCATCAATCATCAGTCTAAGTAGTCAATGACTAGATGCAGGTTGACGTCTATTTAGAGGTCTCCTCTGTGTGACTGCAGCAGGCTTTTCCTGCGCCATTGTCTCGAAGCAAGTGGAGAGGAAGAACGCAGCATAAGATGACTTCGTAACAAACGTGTTTTCTCTAGAGAAGAATGCTGAGTTTTTGAAACAGACACTCGGTTTCTAACTGATCTCGAAGGCCCAAAGCATCATTTGTCAGAAATCAATCGATGCGGCCTTTTTTCAATAATCATTCTTCAAGATAAACGAGAGTGGAGCCAACAACCTGAAAGTAGCTCAGATGAAGGACGAATTTGCCACAAGAGTGAAAAAAATCATTTGAGAAGTCTTCAATCAAGGAGCCAGTCAATACGTGATCACGTGATGTGGCTTCCGTTTCAGCGTAGATTGTCTTCACTTACAGAACAAAAGATCAAACTGTTTTATCAAGTTAGAGCAGATTTTAACTTTCGTATTTATCGGAAAGTAGGCAGTAAGACCTCAAACTGTAACCTGTCAGCTTGGCTGGGAATGGACCGCGATAAATCGATGTTTAATGTAGACTCTGCTAATTTCCGGGAGTGTTAGCTGAATAGACAAATAGCAAATAGAATAGACGAGAACTCGGAAGAGCCATTCGTGCGGGGACTAATACCACACGTTTGGAATAGCCTGTCCTTGCTATATTTTACCTCAATGATGCTTCTTGGACAGAGTTGACCGTCAGACCCTGGTACACACAAAGAATTCTAACAGGTTGTTCAAGTCATCCAGTATGTGTTTCGTTCGGTCCAGGCGGGTGACAGCTGAGGGTGAATCACCTATCTAATTTGGCACTACACCTCGATGCGCAGCAATTTCCCAAAACGAAACTAAGTGTGCGTAGCTAGAGTCGAATCGTTTTCCCTGATTGTATTACTCTCTCTCTCTCTCTCACATACACACACGACTGGCGTTGTCCACTTCCTTGTTGATAGCCAAAAGCGATTATAAGGTTTGACAGCTGGTTATTTGTAAGGCAGGCAACGGGACTTCAATCATTATTTCACTGAAAATGTTAGCTGAATTTTAGATGAATCAAACAGTAATTTTCAAGCAACGAAATCGATGATAGACCAACTCAAACTTGGATCCAAATGCACACATACCTCATTCGTGACAATTGAAAATGTAACCAGAGCTTTTTACAGTGTAGGTGTTTTATGTCTGAGTCAGCAAGTCCTGTGAACTGTACGTTCAGGTGTGTTCTCTCAACATGGTTGATACCAAAATCGCACGCCTACATGCGAGCCTCCCTATATTCGAAAAGTTTGTACGCCAGCGTAGTGTCCTGGTTGTTTAAAAGGTGCTTTCTGGTATCATCCTACACAAGCTGATCCACCATCGTTATAGGCAGGTTCTGGAGAATCAGGCTGGAGTTCACCCTGGTTCGGGTTGCATCGATCATGTCTTCACCTTACGAAACGTGTTGGAACTGCGCCAGTCCTTCCGAAGACCAATAAGGATCGTCTTTCTTGGTCTCACATTTCCTGGTGACTCCGCTGGTCGTAGGAAACGGTGATAGTGTTAGGCGGTGAAATGTATACCTTCTAAATTCTTGTTTTCATATAAAAGACCCACATACGTTCCCCCACGGATGCGTATTTGTCCACCGCAAATCCTCTCCTGAGTTCACTACACATCCAGTGATGTCAGACAACCTTATCCTTGTCGCCCTTTCTCTCCAACTTTGTACTCAGTGTGCTGCTGAGTCTTCCTCACCTGCCCTTAACACCTCGCAGATCAAAGTTCTGCCGGATCGTTCACTTGCCGGTGATATTACTCTTCCCGGATCAGACCCTTTAGAAATGCTGTTGCACAGTTCGCACCTGAAAAGTATAAAGTATCTGGGTGGGATCGAACCCGGACCTCATTCTTGCAGGTGGACAGATCGACGTGGTAGACAGATACGTTTACAGCGGGGAGCCGTATAAGTCCCAGCGGACTGCCTAAAGATGAAATCACCTCCAGTATTGGGAAGGCCAGGGCAGCGTTTGCCAACCATCGACATTTGTGGTGTCAGCTTGATTGACAAGGGCAGAGCCGCGGTCCGATCTGTCCTACTTTATGGATCGGAGACTTGGCCATTGCTTGTGTCTTTGAGCATAGGTGCCTCCGAAGTTTTTCATCAGTCTGTTGCGAACACCAGATCGATAATGCTGAAACACTCCAGTAGGTTTTCAGGGAAGTTTACTCTCCAACAGATCATCCATTCACAGTCCACAGGTTACGCTGGCCAAAGCACATACGTCGTATGCCAGAGGACATTGTGCCTCGTAGAACGCACGTCTTCCAGCCTTGTATAGGACAGAGACGACCTGGGGACGGTCAATGCGTGGTCTGGCAACAAAGCATGATAGCTCTTATCGGTCAATTCAGTTGCCTCACTAAGTGCCACCCTCCGGATAGGGACAGCGGGATGAGACAGACCAATGGTTGGTAACCCTGGTATCCACAGCTGCGTCACGCAGCCACCGTTGGTCATGCATCGGATCTACCGCCTTTCTGTCTAGCTCTCAGACAGAACCACTTGATATCAGTACACAGACCGACCACCACCTCCAAATTAACGAAGCTGTAGCAGCTGAAACTAATTTCGTGCATGACTTTTTAGATGAAAAACTCAACTGGACTGAACTGACGCATGCACTCAACCAGCCATGCTAAACTATGTTCTCCCATCGGGGACCCCTGGTCTTATATTTATTGACAGCAATAGAACGAGCGCAAATGACTGGTTGCTTGTAGACATCCGTGTTTGTAGTCATAGTCTGATTCGGCCATATTCGAACTATAATTATTCGCATTCTAGACTTTTTCTGAGGTGATAGATCTCATTTTGGAAACTTATAAATATGTATTATCCATAAAAGCAAATTGCTCACAAGGTTGCTGAAAACTCTTCGACAGCCCACGACCGGTTTCGTCCTTCTTGGGGCTCATCAGCTAGGCGCAGTCCCCGAGTTTCCGTCAACCTTATGTTCTACTTGAACCCAATTTGGACTGATTGCGACAAATACACTCATTTGCAAATCAATTTGTTTCTCACGGGAGACCCAAGCGAATCTCTCGTTTATCATATTCTTCAACTGAATATGCTGCACAAAGGCTGCCTCATGTTCCAGATTGTACGATATTCGAGGTATCATGAAGGGCACTACTTACAAGGTTGCTGACAGAGCACGACCGGTTTCGTGCATGCGATTTCTCTCCTTATGGCGTTAGCATGCTAAGCTGTAAGGAAATTCTACAAACCGTAATATTCCCCATACTGGGCACTACACTTCTCCCTGCCTAACTTACGGCAACTGTCCAATGGAGAAGGGTGAAGAGGCTATGAGGATCCCGCGGACCGCTGCATACCCAGCCTGCTATCTCGCTGTTGGAGACTCAGCTGATCAAAGTTGACGTGAAGTGTTGTCATCCAGGCTTACAACTGTCCTCCGACATTCTGAGCGCGGGGGAGGGGGGGGAGGCGATATGAAAAGTCTGGACGGTTTACACGGAATTTATCCAAACCACCGCAGTCGGCGTCAGCGGATCGAGTTCGACTGGCGTATGATAGTGTGACATCGTTCTCGGACACCATCATCGGATGCTCTATCGTTCCAACATGCTATAGACTAGCCATGACCAAGAACAATTCAGGCATGATCTTGAGGTGCCGTGTGTTGAAGCGTCGGACATAGCTCTGTGACTGTTATCAGCAGTCTCAAGTGACCTACCTTATTGGTATTTTACACTCTATAGGTTCACGGGCATGGTCTAAAAACACAGAATGACTTGAAGCGAAAACACTTGTGAGGCTGTATCCCATCGGCTGTTAATACAAGGAACAATTTTGAGCACATACAAGTGGCCTGCCCTTCATGTCACCCTTCACACCAAAAAACGCTCACAGCAGAGGAATTCCCACTCTTTCACTATTTGCCTCATAAAACACACCTGTAAAGTGAAATCGCTGCACTGTCAGTAATTGTTTTCCCCGTGAACAGTAGTAACATTGGCTACCATAAATATCAAATATGAATGTCGTTTAACTACCAGGGTGAGTTAAGTACGTTAGCGCTACTCATATTTTCCAAGCGTGTATGATAACACGATGAAAACTGTACACAGTAATGTGGTTTTCTTAGGACAACAATCTCTCAGTCGTCAACCTTCGCTCTCTATTGTCGCACCCCCTAAATCCGTCTCCATTTTCACGAATAATGTGTGTGGTGAGATTTATCACCAGGCGTACTTACCGTTGGAGGAATTTCCTGATAAACCAGCCGGACTGCTTTACCTCAGTCGGTCGTCCGGGGCTGCGTGATGTTTGTGACGTTTGATAGCGCGCTGAGGAGAATGTGGACGACTCACCACCCAGATTCGAATGACTACTGGACTGGGATGAGTAGTCGGATAAACTTGAATTCGACTTGGACGAGAGCAGGGGATTTGGGCGGTAGTAATTATCGACGGTCGAACACAAAGGCATACCACCCGCCCCCAAAGTTGCGCAACCATATCCATCTGCGTAGAATGCATCGTCAATTTCCACGTATGCACGTTGTTGTCTACCGTGGCCAAATTTTGATGTGAAGTTTGATTTTTCCGGAGCCAAAGTTTTCTGAGGGTTCTGTTTCTTCTCACTGCCACTATCCGATTCCGAATGATTACGAAGATGTCGAGGAATCACTTGAGCATCTGTTGATGTACACAGAAATGAGTAACAGTGAATTCAGGAGGTGATAATTTTTCGACAAAACACTCTGAAAATCAAATGGGGGAAGCAGGCGATACGTATTACTTTGTAAGAATTCAAATGTAAACCGTGATTCTTTGGTTTGACAAGAAAAACCCAGGGGCTGGCGGGAAGCTGTCGTGGCGCGCATTCTACTAGAATGTGCTCAGTAAAGACATGATTGTGACTTGAACACTCATGGATTTGAAATACACTAAGTCGGTAACGAGGATTACACTCTTTGCATGCTAAGTTTGTTTCAACCGTGGACTTCACCGTATCCCAGAGGAACCTCTCTTCTTGTGATCCCAAAAATTAGTCCGGTTTATCACACGATGCACAAATATTTGTGATAAGATAACTAAACAGGAGATTAACTTACAGACATAATTCGGTGGTCTGTCACCAGTGGGCATATTCGTCGTAGAGCTTGTCGCCGAGCCACAGAACGTCGATTCCAGCTTGGACAAGGGAGTTGGGATGCGTGAAGATGACTGTGAATGGATAGGAACTGGATCCGTGCGTCTCACGACATCCTCATCATTTCCACAAAAGGCTTCGTCGTACACATCAGAACCTTCATTAGGATCGACGGCGCCAGGGCCTTGAAATGGCTTCTGTTTTGACTGGCATTCGTGGTCTTTCGAAACTTGGGGCTTTGAGGGACATACTGTCACTGCGTAAGGCTGCGAAAGGTCAGTATAAAGCGGAAGTTTGAAATTTTCGGAAATGCTTCCTTGGTGAGGGGATATGCTTTGTGCCAAAACCAAATTGATTATGTCGGGTTTTCATTTGCAAGATAGGCCATCAGTTGTTTGTAGAACACTTAAGAGTCGAGCCATTCGAATTAGGATATCCGAGGAAGAAATGGGTACAAGCTTTTAAAAGTTCTCGTCAAATACTACTGTTCGTTTCAGTAGTTGCTAAAGAGTTTCGTTTCTCACGTTCTCCTTTCAACAGTCGTCCACCTGCGGAATTATTCTGGTGAGTCCACACCGAAGGGGTGAAGGACTGGAAGCGAGTTTCACTCCTCTTACTGGAGCTCATCAGCAGTGCGTATCCTTGGCCTTGGACATGCGAGACGAGAGTGTTACCACTACTCCGCCAGCGCATGCACAAGGATTATCAGCTTTGAACAGACGAACGTGCTCGCGCTTGGGCAATGTGACTGATTTGTCCAACACGTTGAATGACTTCAAACGAGAAAGAGATGAACGTGAACTCAGAAAATTCCGCAGCCAGGTTTCAAAGCGTCCGTGACGTTGGAGGTCGTGGGAGGTCCTGACATGTGGGTCAACCTAACCAGGATATTGATGGGTCGTCGTTCGAGTCGTTGGGCAAACCAGTCACATCACTCAAGTGTGAACGCATGGATGGTAACCCAGGTGCCACCAGCGTGTGCTAGCGCAGTAGCGATAACACGTTCGTCTCGCATGTCGGGTGACCGGAGTTAAATCCCCGACAGGGCGAAAGACATGCACTGCTGATGAGAAAAGCGAAACACGTGTCCAAGAAAGGAGGGGGACTTTTCAAACAAGGGGGATGCGAACGTGGATTCCAAAGCTCCTGCAACAATGAACGATCACTTTCGTCTTTTCCGAATGTTTTTAACTGCACAGATCAGGTCAAATCACGCTGTGTGCAACCAGTCGTATAATTTTGGCTGAAGGGCATTCTACCAGGATACGAGTGTGATCGGTCCTTCTGAGTGAGACTTATCAAAGAGATGTTGTGGTGTCGGTTGCTTCATTGATTAGCTTTTATTGCGCGAAGACTCGAAGGCACAGGTCTAGACCAACTGGCGCCAAGTCAAGTTCATGATGTTGGATGCCGGATTAGTACACACAGTAGTGTGGCCATGCAGTTTCAATTCTCGTCCGAAAGGAATCTCGGTTTTGAAAGCATTTTCGCTCTGTCAGAACGTACGTTACGTTTGTCTTTTTTTATTACCATGCTTTTGTTGAAAAGAGAATAAAAGGAGATCCTTAACGCACTACTCATAAGGTTGCTGAAAATTCTTCGACAGACCACGACCGGTTTCGCCCTTCTTGAGGCTCATCAGGTAGGCGTAGTCCCCGAGTTTCCGTCAATTAATATGTTCTACTTGAACCCAAATTGGACTGATTTCGATAAATATACTACTTATATGATTAGTGCATTACGAATATACATGTATCACCATATCTTGAAAATCGTAGCAACTGGAACCTGGGGTGGCTTGGTGCAGCACATTCAGTTTCCTGGAAACATCACAAACGAGAGATTCAGCTGGGTTCCAGGTGAGTCTCTCGCAAAACCAAATTAATTTGCAAGTGAGAGTATTTATCGAGAAGGAGATCTTCTCTCCTTGAAGAGAGACCACCACCGTCCACGCTAAATCAAGGGTGACGGAAAAATACCACTGCTGACTTTTTAGTTGGATGAATTCTTGACACAAACAGTTCCATTTCGATCAGGAAAATTTTCCATGTCGTGAACAGTACCCTCATGTTTCCTTAGGAGGTAACTGACCTTCATCCAACTGTATCCACCGGTAAAAACGGCTTTCCCTAAGAAAAAACAAATCTGCAGCAAGTGGGTAATGAACTGAGATCTGCTAAGACCTTTGGAAGAGGAGAACAGAACTACATCTCCAAATACTGTCATGTAAGCGAAACTTGGTGCGTCACCTCCCCCAGTCAATAGTTCCTTTCTCTGTGCGTCTACATCAGGTATATAAATCTCACCATGTACAATGTACGATTAAGCCAGGAATTCCATAAACACTGAGCGGCATAATGAATTGCGCTTGCTCATTTGGAGTAATTAATTGTCGCCTCTATTTTATTTTATCGAAAAGTAAATTTGCCTGTAGACAAAAGCCCGAAACTGCTTACACTAATATCTGAAACCATTGAGGTGTCGGATGGATATGCAAAGGCAGATTGCCTCACACCGTTACCATGGCGTGAACGACGTCGTGGGATGGGTGGGGGAATATTTGTCCTTCGGTTGTCTGTCGCCACCGGAGGGTGATTGGGGAAGGAGCTGTCATTTGCGGTACCAGGTGACGTATCTGTTGTGGCTCCTGCATTACCATTTGTTTGCATCCACAAAAGGAGTAGTCTTTGGAATTCAGCTTTGTTCTGTGAATCTGCTGAAGACGCGGACGGTTCGTTGCCGACAGAGAGTCTGTCAACAGGACAACGTCGGTCCAAACCGGACATGGTGCGACGACGGTATACAAGTTCCTTCCGACTGCCTGATCCGTTCGCGCCACCAGCCAGATTGATCAAGTCGGACAGGTAACCACCGAATGGAGGACTGTCCCATGGAAGACAAAAGACCGTGCTTGCACGACTGCTAGTCGAGGGTGAGGGACCCAGCTCTGACGTGCTTTCTCGGCGTTCACTATCGTCCGCAGTTAGTCGACGGCATCGTGAATTTCGGAGATTGGGCACTGCATCAGCTTCGGATGGCGCAGATGACTTCGGTGTGGTCCCTAAGGTGAGTGTTGGCTTACCTGAAGTGGTGGCAATTAAAGGCATCACGATTAACTCATCACCATAGAGTAGGCAGGTTATGGTGCGGATGAAACGCGAAAACAGATGTAAAACGTATCGGTGCCGATTTGCGCTTACAACAGAGTAACTGTTCGATATGAAAAGCTAACCGATAAAACGTGGAGAGGTTAAAATCGAAGTGTATTCAACACACATAAAGCTTGGTTTAAAATTTGCTTGCCAGTTCACTAATACCTCATCATCATCATCATCATCATCATCATCATCATCATCATCATCATCATCATAATCGATAGCACAACATCGGTGTCACCCCGCTGCCATACACACAATTTATTTGAAGGCCCCACTGTGAAGAAAAGAGTAAACCTGGACGGCGGTGGGAATTGGCGCTAGCCTACCACAATCGTTCCGAGGTTAGCACAGCTTCAAACATTCTGGAGGGTAACTGACAACAACAGCGCCCTCAAAATCGATTGCCTCCCATATCTTACAGCATCTACGAGCATGCACACAGGCGGTCACGCGGAAACCATCCTGGAAGGCGAGTCCCACCAACACTAGCCAGAATTCATACCTCTCTGCCAGGCCAAAGGTTGACAATATCTCGCTTTCATCAATCCAGGTCAGATACAAAAATGACAAACTGATCAATATTCGTTACACAGAATGTCAGGAGCGCTATTACGGATTACCATGTACAGTGATCCGATTGCAAGTGTCCGCCCTTTTGTAAGAAGCTAGCCAGGGGATCACCGAAAATGTTTCTTGCCTGGATGGGTTGTTCATTTAAGGTGTGAATGTTTTCACTTAAGACGGTGTAGAAGCGAGAGGAAACTGGGCTTCATACTTTTTTCCCGCTGCACCGTGAGACTCGTTTGGCCATTGCGACTGTGTCTCAAACCCTCACAATCCAAGTTATTCGATAAAAAAAGGTGAGACATAACCCGGAAGCGGACTTCCCAAAACACATTCGTCATGGTTAGAAGTAAACTGTTGTCGTCACTCTTGTGAGGTTTGAACAAGCCCCTTATACATTAAGGTAGACAGTCGGGATAAATTTTTGTGCTGAACGGCTGTGATTTTGAACAATTCTTGAGTTTGGAAAAACATCTTAGTGTCCAGTGTGTAGTACACTTATAACCTATCGATCCGTTGTTTTAAACAACATGGAGAAAGTGTTCTTTAGCCAACCAGTTTGGTTTACTCCGTAACATCAGGCGAAATGTCACATTTGGAAAACGCTTGGCCAGCAGTGTTATTTTTTCTCCTTGCACTGTCGCAACATCACACAGCGTGAAACAACGTAAAGATTTTTTTCACATTGCTCGAACGCTCGTTTTTAAAAGATACGAATATCGATTTGGCGAGGGAAAAGAGACGATTCTTCTACCTTTCAGTGAAGTTGTCTTTTGAATGACAATAGAAATACACATGTTCGGCGCGATTCTATCGACCATTGACGAATCCAGTTGTTCCACCTGAATTTGTTCCTTTCGTATTTAGCTTTTTTGAAATTTTGGAGCTGTTTACACTCTAAGCACGACCATAAACTTGGTTCAGGAAATATTCCATCAGTTAACAACGTTAACGAAAATTAAAGCGGTAATGTCTGTAGTTTTATAATCTTAGTCGCTGTTACGGTTGACATCCATTCAAGGGGGTAACTGTGCTTCACCTGGCTGATGTGTTTTTTCGGTGTTTCGTGAAATGTTGACGTTCTCTTGGACGGTATTTACTGTTCGCACAGCTGACCGGAACTTTGACGAAATCTTCGACAAGGACGTGTAGATGGATGAATTCACGCTAGACACATTTGTGAACGGTTATTCTCCATCAGAACGGAGTGATGCTTCTTAACGGGACACTGTTCAGAAGGTTTCTGAGAACTTTTCGATAGACCGGCTCAGCAGGCAGGCACACACCCCAAGTTAAAACTAACCCAATGTTCTACTTGAACGGCACAGCGAGTTTTGTTTACTAAGTTCTCGGAAGAATGATGCCTTTTTAGAAGTGTCTCAGAGAACCGTCGGCGTTTGTTCCACGGAGGTACCACTTGTTAAGAGGTTTTCTCTATACGTTGATTGGGAAGATTGAGCAATCGGTCAGGTTGTTTGTTTCGTGGTCAAACTTTTAAATGTGCACACACCCCCGTCTCTTAGACCGGATGCATTTGGCAGTCTTCCGTTTCATCATTCATGGAGGAGCCGTGTGTCGCTCTATTGAGCTGATACTCAAGTAACCTGTCCACATGACAATCTGCCGAATGTTTTGATTGGATCGTTCCCGCGCTTCGTTGACGTGTATTGTGCTAAGTGGCTCATGCAGTCTTGTAGGATTACGTTTTTGCAGGAACATCTAGCGGAATCAGGTGCTGAGAAAAAGATCCACTAGAAAACGGAAAACTCCACTTAAGATGGTATCGTATGATGATGTTGTCTTGTGACCGGCGATCAATTCAAGGTCGGAGCATATGTATGGTGCGCAGTGCCTGGTAGTTTCCATTAATACGTACGTACGTACGTGGAAATGTTCTCCTCTCATCCGGTTCTCCCCCCCCCCAATCGTATCTAATTGCGCTGTCGTAGGTTGAACAGTGACAACTCTCTATTCGAACGTCACGTGCTGGTTCGTAACTCGGGTTACTAGCGTCAGAAATGAAGCAATCAAGTGTATTGACTCCATTTTTTCAGCCGTCGTGGCTCACACAAGCTGGCAGAAGATTAAACTCACCAGAGCTTGGTTAAATCATTCATCATGGTTATCATCACACGGGTTGCTTCGTTGGTCGCATTATGGGGGGGAAGAGCACCATATTGTCGATCTTGCTTTCAGTTGAAATGTAATCACGAATTGATGCACCATTCATGAACCCCTAACTGTCGAAGTACTGGCTAGATTATCATGAAAGAAGTAGGAAATATGTGCCAGAAGTGAGCACAAAGTTGCCAGGCAATTGTTGATACAAATAAAATAAAATAGTGTGCCAAACTGAGAATAAAACACCAGTGCACAACAGATTTGGAATTTGTTTTTACGCACAGATAATGTCAAGATTGACATTATTTGTGCTTTGACCTTGGGATTGCTCTCTCGTCAAACAGTGCATCCGCACATAAGCATGGCGGAACCACTGAAACAAACAGCGAGGAGTGATGGTTCTCTGACATCGGCAGCGTAAACACCTGGTAGAATGCGATTCCTTGAAAAGTCTAGCTTGAAAATGTTGGAGGTCGAACAATGTGAGTTTTTTTTCACAATTTCAAGCCCGGATTAGACATAGATCATTCCCATTTCTGAAATATAACTATGAGGGTGATAAACTGAACGTACGTTCACAACCCTGATGGATTGTTTGGAAGCCCCAGTTCCCCAGGTTTTCCAGTTCGGTTAAAAAAACTATCGAGAGATGCTGATAACACCCTGTTGTTCTTGTAAGTCCGCGTTACCGTGGATGAAATGTCTTCACTTGATCAATGAATTATATACACCACTAATTCATGATTAATAGGATGAATGACGGTCACCTCACAATATACAGGGAGTGGATTTCGGTCGATAATGAAAACCGTTTGCACAGATTTCTGGGATGATGTTTCCGTTTTGAATGCAAAACATGCACATTAGACCACGACCGTCGTCAAAATTTATTGACAGAAGATTCAAGAGCACTTTACAACGGGCGCAGACGAAATATACTCTGAAAGCAACACTCTACAAGGCGTAACTACTCTATCGACACATGTTAAAGAGGGAGCAACGGATCTTCGGATACTCCACCTGGAGTCTGGGAAGGGAGGAAACGAATTTACTTCAGTCACACAAGATGTAACTACTTTGCGATATTCCAGAATGTCCTCTGTTTATTTCGCTTCGTCAATTCGCAAACTCTCTCCACTGATCGGAATTCATCAATCAGTCTTCTCATAGTGCTTACACGGAACAATTTTTTACCTGTTGACTTGGAGTGCATGCTCTACGCTACAAATCGAATATCTTCCACCAGGCTACATACTACTTACACTGTATATACTACTTAATGTTTAACACCAACGGTTTAGCATTTAAATTCGGCGGAAAATCCATCTTTGTTATACAACTTTCCTTGTCATTCGCACAAACATCTTGTTAAAATTGCTTCGGCCTGCTGATGTTTTGGAAACCGCACAAAGTTAACACAAAGCAGATCAAATTCGCTGAGAATGCTGGACTTAGGCGTGTTTTCCTCTATATAAGTTGGGATAAGTGATCGATACACTGATTATACCTGCCTAACAAAATACGCTGACTTCCTTCGTCAAATGAGCGCAATTTCCAAGTTTTTATCGTACTAGTCAGTCTGGGACTGTCGGTTCGCACGTACAAAATGACATTATGTTGTCCTGTCTCTGGACAGAATTTCGCTTAATAGCCCCAAAAAAGGAAAAAAAACTTTTCTTGCCGTGTCAACAACCGTCCTAACCTTACGTACCTACACAACTAAGACTCGTTGTAAGACATCAATTCGCTTTTCGGACGACAGCTGACAGCGAGCTAAGGTTTAGCGAGATGAGGGTTTAGCAAGGTTGCTCAAATAAGAGTGCCCTTACATTATTTCTGCTCAGCGTCTTGTCTTTAAAGCCCAGGTCGTGTTTTTGAACACGACTTGATAGCTTAGCGTGAGATTATCTAGTGCTTGGAGGTAAGGAGGAAGAAAAAACGAATAAGTCCTAGTGAGGACAAATCCAAACAACGCTCAGCACCTCAGTAAGTGGCGCCTTCAAATTACAGCAGTATGATTCACTGAAATTATCTTTTATCAAGACAGTAAAAAAATAAAATCATTCAGCTGTAACACCCTTTTGGTGTCTAGTTGCCATGCCACCAGAGGAAAGCACGGAATACTGCCAGGTTGAGCAAGCCTAGACAACGGATGTCGAGAGTCAGAGTTGGGGTTCGAACCACGGACTTTCCAGTCAGTAACTTCGTGCTCTAACCACTAGGCCATCTCGCCCCTAGACATTGATTATTTTTCGCTCGACAAAGACTGATTTAAACAGCTGTTATTCGGACATATCAACTGCTGGAGGAGCGCCGGGGTTCGAGTTTTTAAGTTCCACATGAAGGATGTAGTCGGTTTCCGGAAACCTCAACTAAGTAGGTCCTCAATTGAGCCCATCAGGCGAGTGTAACGGATCGTAAACGTGGCTCTTTGAAGCGTTCGACTCTGGGACCACGGATCGATCAGAGCGGATAGAAAATGGGAATCAGAAGAAAAATTTGTTTTAATCAGCTTTGACTCACCCAGACAAACGGAGTGCCAGAGAGGGTTATCCAGGGTTGCTCAGACAACGATTACGAACCTAGGAGTTACTAAATTAAACAGGTTGCCAAGGATGACTGGCTTATCAGTGATCGATCAATGCGAATAATTTGATTGCTGGTAGTGTGAGGAGATTTGGGTTTTTTGTGGAGAGTTCGTCCTGTAAGTGAAGCCAATCTATGCTGAAAAGCCGAGAAGCACTGTACAGCTGTTTCGTCCTTATTGGGAATCGTCAGCAGTGTGCATCTCACGAAACTCCGGAGAGTCTCGAATCCGCGACCTCCTGGCTAGTAGTCTGATTGATGGCTGCATCATAATACGTTCGGATGAGTGCTCTCTACGTGTAGGGGTAATTACCCGACTTATATTTGGAGGCCACAGCAGAAAAATAGACCCATATCACGTGACCAAATATTATTCTGCCTGAACAATTCCATAAATAAACCAACTAATTGAGGGCCATTACACAAAATGCTGGTCCGAAAAATTCGACAGAAAATTCGTTTGAAGAAAATACCACTGCAATTCGGTGCAAGAATAAAACTCCACTCAGTGTACTGAACAGGAAAAGCAAAGCCATTCCAAGACAACAGACGCAGCGGACATTTTGTTACGCAGACAACCGGTGTCGAACTCCAACGTGATAAGGAACTTTTCTAGGAAGAAGCAAAACTTTCATCTTTTTTCTATCCAATGGCAATAAATCAGAAACAAATTGTCTGGTTTCAAAAACGAATTTGGTTTCGGGCAACTGGCTTGATGTTCATCCGAATTGTTTCCCCGTCCACGGAACGAAACAACAACTTCAATCAGGTTTTCAACCGTTGAACCACAAAGTTTCTATCGTATGCAGATCTACAGCATTTGTCCGTCAAATTTAAACACTTAAAAGTATGGATAATTGACAGTCCTTGTTATACTGGACGTTTTTTTAACTTTCTTGTAACGTGCAGTTTTTTAGTCTCACAGTAATTCCAATCTTGAGGTTCACAACCGAAAGGACGCTCCGATGTTTTCTAGAAAACGATGTGCTGAATTTCCCTGACATTTCCATTTTTTCCTGTATTTCTACCCACTTTATGTTTCAAAAGTAACGAGGCTTCCGTTGTCTGCTTGACAAAAATCCATCAAGCTGACTAAATTTTGTGCCCCACTGGCGAACCATCAACGTCTTTTGTGTGATATATATTGTCACAACTAGGTTAGGCGTAACAAAAACGTATGAAATTCGTATCAGCATGCAGCTGCAGTCTGAAGCGTGGAGGTTGTCACGATTCATGATCGATACTAGGCTGCCCCTCACGACAGATCCGAACGACAGTGTGATGTGCTGCGCATTTGTGGAAGTGATCACACAGCACCTAAATCCGATCACCAGCACGATCAACCTCTGTTTTCTAATTAGTCTGTTCTCGAAGTGATACCCGATCGATATTTGGGCTGGATGGATCGATTAAATCAAGCACATTTATAGGACGAAAAACATGCATACGTACATCGAGCACAATGTCCTTTTGGGTTATTCGATCAGCAGGATAAAAAATGTTACAAATGTACAAAGTGTTCAAAATAGCCATGAATTTTTCAATCGGTTTTCAACTTCTCCAATTCAAAAGTTTATCTGCAGTATCTTCAGCCCATCGGTGGTTGAGACCAACGAAGTGGACCAATTCTATACGACGGGTGGGAATAACTTGGATCTTTTTCAATAATTGTACTGCTTGAGGCGAATCGGTTCAAGCGCAGGTTCTAAGTTGTACAGGGCCTTCATGGCGATGAAGGGGACCGAACACAATGCCACTTTCGCCGAGATCTTAAGTGGATCTGATCAGTATATGTGTCACTCAGGGGCGAATATTTATTCGTTCTGCTGGGCATTAGGACTTTTACCAATTGAATCGTCACTAGACACTGCCAAACTTCGAGCAGGGCACTCTTTCATCCCATGGAATGCATTATAAACCAGTTATATGGAAACATAAGGTTTACAGTGAGTTCCATTCTGTGTTCGGCGCACTCAGTAATGCAAAGCGGTAGAGTAGCTCTTCTTATTTTGGTGGTCGTTAGTACCCACAGGCGCAAACTTGGGATGAAATGAGACCTTATTTTGCAAGGGGCCTGTCGAGACCGGATCACCTGACCGGAGAAGAAAGGCCCAGTGTTCTGTTCAAGAGATTCTTGAGATGGCTGCCAAAAACAATGAAGTGACCGGAACTGTGGCACCTTTATTCGCCATACATAGATGCATAGTTTATGTTCCAAACTTGGATTAAAGACGCTCATTGTTGGTGACAACTGACTAGCCTACAGTACAGGTCGAATGCAGCTTACTGCGCGTCTTCGAAAGTTTGTTAGTCGGTAGGCCGGTGAAAAACTTTAGTTCTTATTTGAGCCGCAAGTACTAGTTAAAAATTGGACGAACTCGTTCATGTATAAAGCAGCTTAAGTTTTGAATTTTTCCACCTGGTCTGATTTCGGTCATTCCTCGTTGGCTAGAAAGTCTTCCGTAATTAAGTCCTGGTTTTCCTCACTCTCTACAAAAAGCAATAAAACCAGAACGTAGCATTTTGTCTGTTCGACACGAACTGGGCTAACAATATTTCAAAAGATCTACAAAACGGTTTTTGTTCGAACTCCACCGACGGTAGCGTTCAGCCCGACAGTAGCCAGCTTCTAGGACCAAACCGGGGTGTGTGGAACGGTACCAGTAAACTGTAAGTGGGCAATTCTAAGGCAAGCAACGTTTGGCGAACCGTTTCTCACTACTTCATAATCCGTAGTTCATCCAGTGCGGTTTATCTCACCCATCACAATGGAAACAAGCACTGTGAATTCGTTTCTTCCCATCTTGAATGAAGTAGACAACTTCCACGAGGGATGGCTTGCTTAGATGGACATCGTGGAGGGGGACCAGTAGCACTCTGCAGAGCAACCAAACGCCAACTCGGTGCCAACGAATATGAAGCATAGTGCAGCTTATCATATCGAAATCTTTTTTTAGCCTGTTCGATAGAATCCTGTTTTGCAACAGACAAGACGAGAAAATTTTTGCCCTCCTGTACCAGAAAATCCGGAAGCTCAACACCAGAAACCCTGTAGGAAGATAGTACAAGTGTAACTTTCTCAGCAACGTTTGTGCACTGAGTAATTTGTAAATAGTTGCTTCATGCTGGATTGAATCGCGGTAATATGCAGACGGCAAGCAGCTTGAGGTCGGATAATTTGTGAGGCGGAACATGTGATTGCACACAGTTCCAAAATATTAAAGCAAAGTAGGCATTTCATGTTACGAAGCCTTCTGCATTGTAGAAAGCGTTTTAAAAAAAATTCAAAGTGACGAACTTGAAGAAAGGATGCGGGGGGTAAAATCTGTCGATAATTACCCAAATTAGAGCGGTAGAATATAGCAGTTGCTCAATCAAAGCAACGGAAATAGGAAAACCAGACCAAAAAACGGGATCCATCTTCGTAAAACATGTAAACTGATCTTGCTGTGAACAACATGAATTTAGGGAACATTGAACAATCTTCATGTCAGTTCTTTCCTTGTAGCCTTGTATAATTAGCGTTTCCCTACCTGACGTGGCATTTGGTCGCCCCGCATTCACATGTTTCTTCATCTGCTGACAAAAATACTAGTTCATCAAGAGGTACAAAATAAATGTTGATTTCGGCTGCCCCATGAGCAGACATTCCCGCTAAACAAAAAAGGCTGTGCAATCGGACCAATTCTGTTCGGGCAGGGCATGTTATATATGCCTGTTGCGATGCCTGCACTGGCGAGCTGGGTGCTGTTAACGGGTTGGGAATTCAACGCTTTCTTTTCATGGCGCGTTTTCACCAAATTTCAGACGCTCCTGGTAGCACATTCCGAAATGCGAGACAGATGGAATAGTACACAGTGAGTGTGTTCACTAAAGCTCTGTATTACCTCACTGCACAACGATGAACTGGCGATGTGGCAAAAGTTTGCAATCAAATCATCCTGCTCAATAAACAAACAAACAACAACAATAAACAAACAAATAAACGACCATTGAGGTAGTCTTGCCTAAAACTAGTTCCCCTCGGGAGCACTTGATTCCTTCATTGAAGTGAGCCAATGCTTGTAGGATTGCTGAGGGACCCCCCAAGGCTGTCTTTCCTCGGTGGTTGCCATGTAGTTAGCCAAATAATTAATTGATAAGTCCCGTAATATAAATTACCTATGATTAATTATAATCAAAACCGATAAATGAAGCGCCACTTCTAGTCGTAGAAAATAGTAGCTAAAATACCAGCCGGAATTCGGGAACTATCGATCACTCTTTGCGGATAACGAGAACTCCAGTTTGGATGAGCACAGCTATTGAATATTTATCGAAAAATTCGTGAACTCGTAAGATATTGATTGTATAGAAAGTCGAAATGAATGGTTCTCAGGCGCTACGAGAAAATCCATCTTTAAAGTACCTACTGTAGGCCTTCACTAATCCCCTGACAATTATCGATTTTGTGACCTCGATAACACAGAATGGTTGATTAGTGACCAAAATCTTGGTTAAATGGCTTTTATTGATACTGTGAGGGAAAAAGTGTGAATTATTATTGGACCAATAAGAAGCAATGTGTAGCTGTTTCATCCTGGCTGGAGATCATCAGCAGAGAGTCTTCGATCCTCGAACTTCCGGATGGTAGGTCGAGCCGGCCGTTTGGTCAAGAGCGAGACTGATCGTCAGTGTGATTAGCTCGCGATATAGCGTCACATCCTTCACTCAGGGAATCCATGTCACGTGGTTTTGTCTTGAAAAGGCTCTTGCCAGCTGTTATTTATTGATTGTTTCATATACTTGACTAGTCTGTCTCTGGCCTGCTGGTAAAATACCACAGTCATTGATGTCTGTTCAAAGAGACGATGAGAAAACTCGAAAGAGTTTCGGTGGATTTATTTTTTGGTGCTCCATGAGGGGGAAGTTGAGTAAGAACCGATAGCGTAACGGGGATAGAAGTAATGAACGAAAGTGTGGTTCTACGGATCAGTTATAAACGGCTGGTAAAAGTTCGCGTAAATTCACTAAGGTGCAACACTCGGTATGGGTCGTTTACCAGTGGAGACGACGCGATTTCCGCCCATCTATGGCTCGTGAAGACATTTCTCAACAGTGTCCATCCTAGGGTTCCTTTTGCTTCCCGCTCGTTTCCCTCAATAGTTGTAGGTGGGACATGGTGACGTTCCACCTCAGTGGACAAATGATAGGAATAAAGCGTTCAGCTGACGGTTAACTCACCAAGGACTCTTTTCGCACATTTATTTTTGCATTCTGGTTCACATTTATTTCCCACGAGTTACTGCATGGTTAGGGTCGCTTGTTTGGAGGTGGCTGGACCCCCGGTGGTTGTCCTCCGAGAGGTAGTCAGCACCGTAAGACCACCAGATCTGCCAGAATAAAGGTTTAGCGCCCAAAGGACACCGGCAAATGCAGAATGGTCGACGTGCAGCCAGATAGCCCTTCAAATCGTTTTAAGCCAGCACTATAGCACAAAGGAGTCACGGCTAAAAAACGCAAAAACAGTCAACTGGGTGTCTCGTCTAACCGTTTGCACCAGTTTTTGAAGTTCGTGGTCGACTTTTCTTGCGGCTCAGTGGTGCGGCCTACGTTGAGGTGGAACGCACACTGTGCGCAGTTGTTTGCAGGTCAACCTGTGTGAAGAACCAATGCAAAACTCCCTAAGCTATGTCAAACTCCGGCTACGAGTCCGAGGCTCATAGCTAGAACAGCCAGTGGTCAGCCTCTCTAAGCATACCGGCTCGACCCAACGTGGGCGGGGGGTATCGCACGACCGTAAGTATCGGGGACTGAAAAACTGGCATCTGGTAACATTTATGGCTTGCCAACTGTTTTCTTGCCCATGGAGACAAACAGACAGAACAACCTGCCAGACCATGAATATTTTCCAACGCGCCTCTGAAATATGCCTAGCAAATGAGTCAACCAAACCAAGGACACTTTAAGAGAACGGGTACTCAGACAATGATGATCAGGAGGAACAAACCGAATGTCATTACTCACTTCCACTAGATAATATGTTGTCTTCCTTCGAGGTACAGTCATCTCCATTAGGCTTCGCCGTGAGGGGTTCTGCATCATCAGCCTTCAAAGTACATTCTGTCCTGAGGGTCTTTACCGTCCGGGGTTTGGGGGATGGCTGCTCGTCCAACGCGGTTTGAGGACCAAAGAACACCTTAAGATTTGATTGAATGGTGGCTGGATTGTCCACCAATGTATGGTTTTGTGGAGGTGTTTCGGCCTGCTTGGATTTGTTGAAAAACAGATAAAAAACAATGTGCGCGTTGAAAAAAGTGAAAAATCTATAACACGTGCCTATGCGTTAACCAGACAAATTGACGTGATCGACAGAACGCATCATTTTGAATAAGGCTTGTAAATATACAAAAAAGGATTGTTGTTGGGAAGTGCAAAAACATTGACGTGAAGAAGTAAATCGGCATCTTTTGGGTGCTATGCCTGCTAAATTCTAAACCTTCTCAGTTTGTATACCATGAAAACCTGGACTAGAAACCTGGCAAGGAGAAACTGTGAGGGTGCGTGCTGCTACTGACGGGAAGTCTCTGAATTTGGCTGCGTTTTTTCGCGTTTTATGTGCGAAAGTTGCTTGGAGCCGAGTTTTACGTATCGGAACCTAGTATTGTTTGAACTAACTACGATTTAAGACACGTCCCCGCACAGGTGCAGTCAGCAAGCATAACTATTTGTGGTGACTGAATTGGCCAGAAATTGACCTGGGCGACCAGTAAACATTCTACGGACCGGAACATAGCTACAAATTAAGAATGCTGGAACTCCTTGGGCTCATCAGGTAGGCGCAGTCCCCGAGTTTCCGTCAACCTTATGTTCTACTTGAACCCAAATTGGACTGCTTTCGAGAAATACACTCATTTGTTGATCAATTTGGTTTTTGCGAGAGACTCACCTAGAACCCAGCTGAATCTCCCGTTTGCGATGTTTTCAGGCAACTGAATGTGCTGCACCAGGCCGCCTCATGTTCCAGTTGCTACGATATTCGAGATATCGCGATACATGTATATTCTTTATCGCATAACGCGACCTGCTATTGGGGACAATCACCAACCCGTCAAATGTACTACAACGACCATAGTTCACGGAAATAGACTCAGTCAAGAGAAGTTAATTTCGAACCACTCTTTTGGTGTAAACCAAACTTTTTGGTTAATTTTTGATTCCCTATTCTGGCAAATGTATATTTGTTCCCCCAACCGTATCCACTCACCTGGTAGTTTTTCGTGGATTGATACCGCTGATCCAAAACGAATTCGACTGCCATTCCGAAGCCATGAGTCTGGTCATCTAACCTCCCTACTTAACGCTTCACCTCATTTCAGTTTTATAAACAACCTGCACTCCAGAAACGGATCCACAAATCCGACGACTACTCACTCATTTCGCATCTCAGAATCTCCTCCGTAAAAACACCCGCCACTTATTTCCACTCGCAAGAGACGGAGTTAAGCGTTCGAAAGCTTTGTCTTCCTAATATAGTCCTTTACTTTGGATATTTTTTCCAAAAAAACAAGCGTCCAAGCCACCTTCTGTGTGAATAGCTAACTCAGTATCCCGAGGTGTGTTTTGATGTAAACGAACCCACTGAAACTACCCACATCAGGGACGACAGATTTTGAAGACAAAAGAAAGTCCACGAAAAGCCGAACAGAACGAGAATGTAAAACATCCATAAGAACTGATAAAAAAGGAAACATATATGTCCTTGTGTCAAATGACTACTTTGAAAAGAAAGTAGTTGGAAGATTAAAATCCACCGCCAATCGATTCGTGGACAACCATAAACTAGGTAACTTTAACCGTGGGTTCCGCTAATCACTCAAAGATTGCTCCTTCCAAAAGTCTATTCTAAACGTCCCTGATAAGCTACAATACTGACATGTACTTTGGAAGTCCAGAACTAGTATAGTGGTGGTAGTATAGTACGTACAGCTGTACAACCCTTTCGGTGCCTAAATGCCATGCCACCAGAAGGATGCACGGGTGCTGAGATACTGCCGGGTTGCCCCAGCCTAGACAGGGGAAGTCGAGATGCCGAGGTCTGATTCGAACCACAGACCTTCCGGTCAGTAAATTCGCGCTCTAATCATGGAGCCATCTCGCCGACTGAGAAGACCCCATACAATGCTGTGGACACACAACATTGATTCATTCCCACTCAAAGCGCGCTCAAAATGTCACCTTGACTGCTGATGAGAGGCCTGTGACCAAATGATTCAATTCAGCGGTAACGTAACACTCAGCTGGATAACTAATTGGTTTGGAGAACCACAGCTGTTTTCCTAATGTAACGGATGTTTCTGATTCTTCTCCTCTGGTGCTACAATTAGGGATAAGTTGAGCTAACTAGTTCATCTGCCCTTAAATTCCGTACAGTCACCATCATGTTATCAAATGGCCAGCAAATTCGGCCGTCCTTTAAGCAGGTCAGTCACCACACATGCTTCAATGTGGCACACTTTCATGCATTCCGGAAAACGAAATTGCAAGGGTTTTGTGTGTGTGAAGGTCTTTCTATCAAATACAGTTGGCCAACTGGGTCTGCAAGTGTCCATGGAGCTCCAGCGTGAGAGGGTCTTAACAGACGGATCTGTTGAGCAAACTCGTCTATGGAGGCGCCCTTCGATACCTGGTAGAAAAGTATGAATATTTAGGCTGTAGGAAGTGGACGAAATTGATTCATTCAAAAGACCGCATTAAAAATTTGCCGCGAATTCTCCTCGGTAATGGTATTTATGAGGGACCAGCAAATGTCTTCGGTAATTAGCTCAGTAACCACGATCACCTTTTAGTGATTGCGGTGAGTGGTATTCACTCATCCTGCCCAATAACAAAGGCTTTATTCATTCTTCTTGTGAACGTAACAAGTCTATTCTAACCATGCGTTTCGTTGATTACAGATGTGTTGACAGTTTTGTCTTTTTCGCCCTCTCATCCTTCGAATCCAAGTGCAGAACTGAGAAACCGGTTTCTCACCCAGTACTTGAAATATATTTATGGTGGCTTGTGATAGTATCGTGTTGCAACAACATGCACCCAGAGATCCAGTCTCCTTGGTTAGCATCCAATAGGTTTCTGAATGCCATTCACTCAAGTATGTAGGCCACACGTTGTGTTGCAACCCGAGCTGAACAAAACGGAGTGAAGTTGTTTCTTATGGGCCGAGTGATGAAATTCGCCCTCTTAGGATGAGATAGTGTTCAGTCCCACAGAACCTTATGCTAATATACTGTGCTGCTCCTCTACTTCCGATTTGTCTTTATTGCCACAACGAATGGAATACACTACTCACAAGGTTGCTGAAATCCCCTCGATAGCCCATGACCTGTTTCAGCCTTTTCCGGGCTTATAGGGTGGGCGTGGTCCCTCATTTTAATTCAGCCATATTCGAACGTAAATTGTACGCGATTTACGAACAATTCACTCAATTGATTTTACCGGAAGACCCAAATGAACCGCAGGTAAAACACTCGTTTATGAAATTTTTCAAATAAATGTGTTGCACAAAGCCGACCAAATGCTTCGGTTGGCACGACATCCAAAATATTGCAGGATATCATGGGTCACCAGTTACAACCAAATTGGTTTGCAGGCGAGCGTATTTCGCAAAGGTTATACTGTGTTCGTATGTTTAGTCAAATTAAGAGGCTTCACAGTTGCTTTTTTTCCTAAAGGAAACTACTTACAAGGTTGCTGAAGCCTCTTCGACCGCCCACGACCGAACATCATAAACGAGAGATTCACTTGGGTCTCCCGTCAAAACCAAATTGATAGGTAAATGAGTGTATTTGTTGAAATCAGTCCAATTTGGGTTCAAGTAGAGCATAAGGTTGACAGAAACTCGGGGACTGCGCCTACCTGATGAGCCCCAAGATGGGTAAAACCAGTCGTGGGCTACCGAAGAGTTTTCTGCAAACTTGTGAGTAGTTTCCTTTATGAAATTATACTGCGATACCTCGAATATCGTACCAACTGAAACATGAGGCGGCCTGTGTGCAGCACATTCAGTTGAAGAATATCATAAACGAGAGATTCACTCGAGGCTTCACAGTTGTTTTTTGCTTATTTTCAAACAATTTGATCCACACGACAACTTGTGTGAAGGTCATTGAAAACAGCGACGTTGCATGGTGATCTTTCTGAGTCCATCTCAAAATGGTGACGGAGTTCAATCTACATTGAGAATGTCATCTGACTCGTCTGTACGGTAACTCATGTGACTGTTGCACCAAGGAAAGACTCCTGTTCTCAGTCTATCCTTTCCCAATGCATTTATAGACATTCTGTATCTCTTAGTTACGCAATGTTTGACCCCAGAAGGTGGGGGGTAGAAATAGCGCAAACCGCCCGATTCGATGGTTTCGTGGGATTCCAACAGGTGGTCCTTGATGAAAACTGGATAACTGGCGTAATCGATCCTCCAGTAGTGAACAAAAACTCTGTGAGATAACCCCCGAATACCGACCGACTACTTGACGGCTGACCCTAAAGCATAGGTACCGCCCACACTTCGAGGCCGGCATAAGGTAGTCCAGACGTTTGACGTGTCTCACGCTCAAAATTCGGAACTAAAAACCTTAGCAAACGACCTATGTTTCGTGCTTAGAATGCTGAACAAATTTATATATCGACGATATTAGCGTTTTCTACGTGCGGTGCGTCACAAGCCCACGACTACGTTTTTACTTTCTTACTGGCCTGTTCAATCCAAGAGGCATTCAGATCAATAGTTTCACAATTATCTCACCGTTCTCACCTCACTTTTCGGCCATTTTTCTTGCGAGTTCTGTTGCACGTTCACCAGTTTCCATCTGTCCCAGTCGTCTAGTAGCATGGCATGACGATTACGAATTCCCACATCATCGCCGGAACCGAGCGGGAATTTGCGTTGGCCCTCCCGGGTCGTGGCAGCCCGGCGCAATCTGCTTCCCTTGGCCGCTGGGGAGACACTTTGTTTCTCATCTTCCGAATGGTAATTTCCTTGATTTGAGCTTTGAGCCGGGGGAATGAATGGACGTGGTGGTCCGGTTTCTGAGAGAAACTCATAGTCATCACTGGAGTATGTGGCAGCTTCCATGACAAACACTCGTCCGACGGATTTGGGGGTGGGAAATTCAAGAAGTTGCTGCGTCGGATCGTTAGAGCTAGAAAGGAGAAAAATAAGGAGAAATGATGATCTTTCAGAAGTGGAAAAACGTAATTCCTCTTGTCACAGTAAGTTCCGCAATAATCCAATATTTGTAATCTCTGTCATGTCTTTTGGTTCCCGAGTTCCATGAGAAACCCTATTCGCGAAGCGTATATGCAAGCCAGGTTTGGCCATCCATAAGTCATCAAAGTTCGTTAATCAACTTGTCTCCGAGTGTGTTACAGACAGGCAAGACGGAAGGACCTCAGTGGCAAATGGCTCTGTTGAAGTTGCACTTACTACTCACAAGTAGTCGCAGAATTTGTAGCATTTGCGCTACTATTACTCTCGTCTGACCTGGCGAATTTCTATGAAATGTTCACATTAAGAATTAAAAGCACTCTTTTACAATGCTTGTGACAGCGCCGGCATGCGGACTCTGGAGAGTGGTCACACGAGCTGAGTGCGTTACCAACTAACTACTCCACCATTACAGGATGAACGAAATATCGGGTTTGAAGTGACGAATATGCTCAAACTTGAGCGAGTACCATTGATCGGACGATTCAAGCGCTCCGAAAGTTTTCGGCTGTCAGTTATGACATTCTACGCATTTTCTCCCAATTTGGGAGCTTGTTACCAGTTGTAACACCCGTGAGACAATATCCCGTTGGTGGGACACCAAAGTAATCGATTGCTGGCCTACCATCCATTGGTTGAATGACTATTGAGCACTGATAAGCAAAAAACGAATAGCACAGGTCTATACTACTGATAAGCCGGGAAAGTTGTGAAGAATTTCGAACGTTAAAATCATGGTTTTTGATAAAACACCGGTAAATCTCTCCAGGATTCACAGGCGCCTACACTACACTATCACCGGAGTGAACGTATTCATTGGGCAAATGACTTTACACTACACTAAACTACACTACACTACACTACACTACACTACACTACACTACACTACACTACACTACACTACACTACACTACACTACACTACACTACACTACACTACACTACACTACACTACACTACACTAACAAGTATCGTTTTCTAATAACCCTCTTACAGGTTCACCAATGTACTTTTGGTCGCTGCGTAAACAGCATCCGAAGTTGCTTCGGTGCAAGTGTTGACCAGAGACGTCAGTGTTCATTTAAAAACAGTTTGAGTACACAGCTGATGTTTGTTTATGACTTTTTTCGGTCCACTACCGAAACAGTCATGATTCTCATGTTTGTTAGAGGCGGGGTGTCTTACTACTGTGCTGAGGAAATTGTGTCAAACCTATGATCGTCGGCCTTACAATAGTTGCTTTAGTTCAAGATGTTCGTTTGATTCGCCGGACATAGGATCGAGTCGTGGGTGGATGCGAAGCTTGGTGTGGGGTTCTAATTACATTCGTTTGAAATGGAACGCCCATTTCAGGAGCGGGTAACAAATATACAACCCTTAGTTTGCGGGATAAATGTTCTACTCCATGAGTTGCTGTAATTCCACATTTCAATGTGAATTCCAGGGATTAGTGGGTGGACGGGTTAATAGATATTCACCCGCTAAACTAAATATATATACGACGAACGCCGAAGGTCGTACCCGTAGTTTCCGTTGATTCCCACAGGTAGAACTCTAAATGAAAAAATCTTACACGAAGGGGCACTAGTCGACAAACCGAACGACAAATCACTTGTCGCCTGTTCGAAACTGTCGTCAGTGCACCGACGTGAGGTAAACTCGTTAAAACTGAACAAGGGAAAACCGAATGTGCCACATTGATTCAATATGTTGTAATTATAGGTCCTTAAAAATTCACGTGATCTAGTGTTGTGGTTAGAGATGGACTGGTGGCGTCACGTTTCCTGTCATTTCACATCATCGCTCATTGCACATCTACGCTCTTATCAGTGCAGTTACTGACAGTCACATGGTAAAAAATGTCTCCATGTTTTACAGCCCAGGACTACAAATCTTTCGAAAAATCTTGAAAGTCGTTCAAGCTGGGCACACAGCAATTTGGCCTTTAACTGCAAAGCAAAGTGGCAAATCCTACACCATATCAGTCAGGTCCATCATGGATTCTCGAGAAGCTGGGAAGTATTCAATCTTTGGTTTATTACTTTGATATAATTAGCTTCAAACAAGCCAAGTTCAATTCATATCCGCCCTACTTTTCCGGCAAAAAGCGTTGACAAGAGCGGATGGTGTTTTAACCGGTTGCGTTATCCAGTAGAATTCTGGATTGTTCCTCGATTGAGGACGGAACGCCTGCAGGCTGGCTGCCAAGCTGGTCACCTGACCAAGCACTAAAGTCTAGTCTATCACCTGACCAGCTCATACAGCTGTTGTTGGTCATGCGTAGCTGTCAGATTTTTCGTCGCTGAAGAAATCATGTCGCGTGCTTCACCTGTCAGGTGGTCAGATCCGCTTTGCCAGCAGGACGCTCGGAATGCTGCAAAAGGTACATGTGACAAGCACAAGCGATTACTTACAAACTGGAGGAAATAAGTAGTGCGGTTCTCGCAAAATGGGGACAGAAGTCGGATACAGGAATGACAAACACAGTGTGGACTTTACTGACCATACGACTGTTGTTGGGCCACCCTGCAATTTTGGATATTTCTGCATCCATTTTGTGAATATGCTTCACTGAGTAACTTTGGATAAACGGACGCGAAAAGTTGTGTTACCGAACACACACACACACCCTACAGCTAAGCGCACGGTAAATTACCCAGGTGATATATTTCATTACATATATTAAGTAGACATCTAGCTGACGGACAGTACGACCTGAAGAAAAATAGCCGAAAACGTGAAAACCGGGGATCAAGACCGGTTTTTCTTGATGTTACGCTGTATTGCATCCTCCGGTCGCGGAGAAATTGGGTTAAACGGTGAACTTTATGTGGGCGCAGGAACAGGCACAAGGTCAGGAGGTGTTAGGTCCCCCTTTTTCTTGTTAAGATGTATTGTTGGACACCGGCGAAAGCAGCCAGCTTGGTCACCGCAGTTTGGAATGAAAGAAACGCATTTTCGGTGATGGCACCACCAAACCATGCTTTCAGTTTGTTTAAATTTTATCACCATTTGCTATGCAGCAGGTATGCATAATTTCTTCAACACAGTACCTCAGTTTATGTCCAGGTAGCACACAGAACTCCTCAGTACCCTGGATTGGTATGCATACAGCCAAGAAGTACTGCTTGTGTATGGAAATCATACAGTATGCCATCCGGACTTCCTAAAGTTCAGACGGACTTCCTCATTCTTAGTGGTATGGATTTTCAGCTTCAGAAAGAGTAGCCAACTGGATGGTCAGTGCGATCCAGCTGTACAAGTTGTCCTTGAAACAAAAAGCCGACGGCGTGAAATGTAGTTTCTTGTTTCAATTACGTGACTTCCTTATTCCTCTGTCTCCCTTTCGTCATCCATGTGTTCTCTGGGTGAGAGATATTGATTGCACTGATTCACGTCTTTCCGTGCACTGGTCGAGTGATCGCGGTCGAAACCAGACGTCCTCACGTGACATGCAGTCGTAGCACTAATCGCCCACGAAAACAGCAGTTTTGTTGTAGTTTTGATAACAGAACGCTTATTGGTGAGCATTAGGTTTCGTCTCACTGTTTATCTCTCCTCCTCACTCTAAGGCTTTGAATAAAATTAGATGAACTTTATGGTCGTACGGCAGTCGAGAATCACTGATACTGCTGTCTCTGATGATGATGCTGGCTTCCGACGTGTGAGAGTATATGCAGGGTCCTTCAAAAGCTTCCGGATACAGAGCGGTGTCCGTCAGGGGTGCTCGCTTACCATTCTTATTTAATTTCGTGGTTGATGAAATGCTGAAACGAACGAATGCTTTCAAGTCCCGGGTTGTAAAATAGCCTCTCACGAAAACCTCGTCGTCTTCGAAGAGGACAAGGCACATGTTTTTTTAGATGAACCGACCAAAGTCATCCCGTCCTTTGGTATGCACTTTGCACCCACAAAGTGTAAGGTCATGCTCCCGGACATGCAGTCACTGAACACGCCACTTACAGTCCAGGGAGAGACACTCAAATTTGTGGAGCGTTTTACGTGCCCTGGAAGTTGTATTAGTTCTGATTTTAATGTGACAGATGAGGTCAATGCACGAATCTGCAAGGCTCGAGTCGCGTTTGCTAATTTGAGACACCTATGACGTCGAAGCAGTATATCCCTGATTCTCAAGGGGCGTGTGCATCAGGGTTGTTTTCATGTATAGATGCGAGACTCGGACTGTTCGGTCAGCCGAAGTGAGACGTCTTCAGGTGTTCAGTAATCGTTGTCTGAGAGCTATAGACCGTGTAAGTTGGTATCAGAGAATCCATAACCAGGCAATTAGAAAGCCAGTTTTCGGTTGCGCAACAGGGACTTCATTGAAGAATGTGTCCAGCGCCAGAAGCTGCGTTGGTTTGGACATGTGTTGCATATGCCAAACCATTGTTTGCCGAACAGAGTGCTGTATTCCATGTTCAGTTCAGAGTGGCGGAAGCAGAAAGGTGGCCAGAAGGGTATGAAGTAGATTACGGAACATTTGGTTGCTGTCGGTGCTATTCGCCTTCCAGGATGGGGACCGCGTGAACCCCACTGCGCCTGGTTTGGAGACGCTGCAAGATATGGCTGCCAACCGATGTCAGTGGCGATCTTGTTATCATCATCATCATCATCAAAGACAGCAACATCAGTGTTGACACTTGCCTGAATGAGTGTTTGGAGGTGTAGGCTCCTCGGAATGATTCTAGTAAGCCAGTACTAAGTCCCTTCCCCGTCTACCTTTACTCTTTTCTTCACAATAAGGCCTTCAAATAAATCACGGTTGTATGGCTGCGAAGAATCAGTGTTGAACACTGATTTCGTGCTGTCCACGATGTTGATGATGATGATGCCATATTAATCCACAAAATCGGGCACTGCATGCATCGGATGATGCACCACGCGGGTTTCGGCAAGCAATGATGAAAACGTTTCTTCTTTTGTTGCATTCCTTGGCTGGAAAAATAAAGTGTACGTAAATCAAAAGGGTTCAAATGGTCCGCTCATTAGAGGTGATCAATGAAAACCGTATTTTCGGAGCATAATTCCGGGCTTGTAACGACCAACAACCCTCGTATTAACATACCAGGCTTCCAAGCTTGCACGCCCGAAGAGCGTAGCAACGTCGCATAGTTAAGCCACAGTGAACGGTGTCACAAAATGTGACATGAAACAAGTGGAAGGTATGTAGTGCCGATAAATTTTCGGGTACTCTGGAAGCGAAGCAGGTCCACCCCAGATCGCACGAGATGGCTCAGTGGTTAGAGCGCGACGTCTCCTGTCTAGTCCTGTGCAACCTCGCAGTATCCCAGCCCTCGTGCTTCCTTCGGGTGGTATGGTAGCTAGGCACCGAAAGGGTGTTTTACAGCTGAACGATTTTGTTTTCCAGGTCGCACAAAAAACGGCGTTACATTCTTTTCAAGGAACAGACAAACATCACATCAACTACACAAGCCTGGTCTAAAATGGCGCAACATCATCGGTCACGAATGACAATGGCTTTTGAGGCGTTTGAAGCTGAAGGATAACCCTGAGTTCTGGAATGTGTTGACAACCAAGGAGTCCCTCTTCGTTCAGCAAAGCACTAAGATATGGTCAAAAGGCAACAGAACATTCCACTTGGTAAGAGTCACCCATAAAATTCCGTTATTCGGCAACGCGCGTTGTGGCACACACCGGGGATTTGATGAGCTTGGAACCCAAACAGCCTAGTAAATGACCGAAAACAACAGGCGTAGGTTATGAAGCTTGAACACATGAAGCAAAATGCAGACACAAGGAATCAGAGTCTATACAGCGACATCTTGCTTGCTGAGAGTGATTCACAGCAAACTTTTATGAGAAAACCTCCTTCTCGAGAGGGGACGGGAAAGTAGCCTCTGTTCGATGAGAGTCTGTCTCGCGGGATAACTATATACATGCAGCAGAGTTTGGCCACCTGTCTTCTACCCTTTGCTAATATGAATTGGACATGTAAAGCAGCACTCTCTTCGTCAAACAATGGTACGGCGTAATCAACGCAGTTTCTGGTTCTGGACACATTCTTCAATCGAAGTCCCCGCTGCACACCCGAAAACTCGATTTCTAATTGCCTGGTTATGGATTCTCCAATACCAAATTACACGGTCTGTAGTTCTAAGGCAACGATTGTTGAACACCTGAAGACGTCTCAGTTTCGCTGCTCGAACAGGCCAAGTCTCACAGCCATACAATAAAACCGTCCATGCTGTAGGTCCCTTGAGAGTCAGGGACACTTTGCTTTGATGTCACAGATTTCTCAACTTATCAAACGCGACCCCAGCCTTTGATTGACCTCATCTGCCACACTACAGTCAAAACTAATGCAACTTACAAGGTACGTGAAACGCTCCACAGCATCGAGTGTCTCTCCACGGATTGTAAGTCGCGCGTTTTGTGACTGCATATCCAGGAAAATGAACTCACATTTTGTGGGTGCAAAGTGCATATCAAAAGACGGGATGACTTTGGTCAGTTCATGCAAAAACACCTGCGTCTTCTCCTCCTTTTCGAGGACGACAGTGATATCGTCTGCATATTCCAGATCGACAAGGTTTTCATCACAGGCTATTTGTACACCGGGGTTTTGGCGACCTTCCAGTGTTCGTCTCATGATCTCATCAATCACGAAATTAAATAAGATTGGGGAGAGTGGGCATCCCTGATGGACACCACTTTGTGTAGGGAAGCTTTCATAGAGTTATTAGTATGCTCTCGTATGCCCATAAATCTGAGAGTACATTGTACGTCTTATGTTCACAAACTTCCGGGGGATTCCTTGATGGGCCGACGTGTTAAGGAGAACGGACCGGTCAGCCGAGACGAACGCGCCTTGGAAACCCAGGAATACTAGAATCGTGGTCGTTTGTACGTATGGCGTTGTTTAGCAACTGATGGAGTGTGAAAATTTGGTCAACGCAACTTCTACCAGGCCACAATCCCACTTGCTGCTCTCGAAAAAATGCTTCATAAACCGTCCTAAGGCGATGAACGACAAGTAACGACAAGAATCTCGTTACGAATGGAGTCGGGGCGATCCACCTATGGCTTCCACACTTACTAGGGGTCCTAGGGGTCCTTACTACGGAGTCCCAATTGTCTGGGACAGTCGGCTTTTCCGAAATGCTGGAAAGCAGATCAGACAAGCGCTGGCGGAGGATTTCACCCCCGTCTTTGGACAATGCGGGTGGCAGGTCATCCGGACCAAAAAATCAGTGTGTTCTAAAACGACCGGCACTCAGCTATTGATCCGCGTCATCAGTAACCGATGGCAGTGTTATCGAGATGGCTCAGTGGTTAGAGCAGGAATTTACTGACCGGAAAGTCCGTGGTTCGAACCCGACCTCTGCCTCTCGACTTCTCCTGACTAGGCTTGGGAAACCTGGCAGTATCCCAGCCCTCATGCTTCCTTTGGGTGGCTCGGCAGCTAGGCACTGAAAGGGTGTTACGGCTGAACCATTATTATGATTATTTTGTCTGATCGTTTTGAGTTTGTGGCCGGTAGGCCTTTGGAGGACACCTGGTGTGCAGACAACTTCGGCTACTTCGGAAGTTAATACTGCATAAAAACAGCCTGCCATCGACTCACAGCTAAAGCAATCGTTCACCATTTTCCGTACGTATCGAGTCCAGTTCATATCGACCTCCTGATTGACTCTCAGATGTGCTAAGCCTGCCCACTTATGCATTCGGATCTCCACTACGATATCTGGGCTTTTAGTTTGCCGCAACAAAGCATTCAGAGCGTCGTAAAACCTGTCTTTTATGGTGTCAGATCATCAAACTACTGATGATCAACCCGAAGTTGAATCATGGGGTGTTTGACGTAGATATTTCATGTTGCAAGATGCGCACTGCTAATCATCCGTGACAAAGAAATCTGTTTGAAGTTTGGTTTGGTTTTCACGCTACAATGACTCTACAAGAGGAACTTACAGTGTGTACAAAATAATTGAATGAAAGGAAACTAGGCGTAGAACACATACCTCTGGCATAAAGTTTATCCGTGAAGTGTGAAGTATAAATGACGGAAGTGTACCGAATAACGTTTAAGACGATCGCGCTCGAGAACTGGTGCACACGCGCGCGTCCAACTGCAGATGCAGCACTCACACAGATTGGCTATTTATGCAGTCTATCGATCGAATGACATACTTATACAACTGAACGACCATCTGTTTGCATAACAGAGATGGCTCAGCGGTTCGGTCACGTGATCTCCATGCGGCAGTTATTCACGTGTACAGCTAGTTCAGGGTCAAATTCTCTACGCCATGAGCGAACAAGAAACAAAGGAAAATGACCGATTAAGCTTCATCTCGCGTAGGTTTACTTGGTTTCGCCGAGACATGACAGGCAGGCGTAAATTGCGCATGGAGTGGCATAATTAACTTGTCGTAGGTATCAGAAAACCATAAGGACAGTTAACTCCGTTGATCTTGACGCAATGGCATTCCATAGTCAGGTATGTATTGATCTAGTCAGATTTTTGCGCTCTACACCCTTGAGCTCCTCGGTGAAGTTAACCTCAGTAGACTAACGGCTTTAAAACAGACATTTTAACTATTCACTTAGAATGCTAGCGAAATTCGGTATTCAGGTGGTTCCTAAAACCTTTGAAAGAAGTGTACTTACCTGAACTTCCGGGGATCAGGGAGGGGAGCGAGTTCTTTCTCGGCGCAGGTATTAATGCCGGAAGTATGATCCTCGGTAGAATTGTGTCGCTCCGGCACCAACTTATGTATTCCAATGTGCGAATCTGATGAGGGATTAGAGGTCCTTATCTCCAATGTTTCTTTCACGGTTGCTGGGGCGTAGTGGATCTTATTGCCATCTCCGTTTTGTCCTATTATGACCTTGTGCTTCTTCGACTGGAGGTGCTCGGCCGCTTCTATGGATCGTAAGTGTTCATCCAGGGTTCGACAGAGAAGACCAGTAATAATCCGGTGAGGGCGACTGGGCCACAAATTCACAGCTGCTGAACCAGACTGACTTGCCGGTGAGTCAGTGCAAGAGGGCACCGTAGCACTGATGCCATTTGGCGTATAACGTGGAGGCGGTGGGCAGGGCATTTGTCCATGGTCTCTAGCGCATTCTGTGTTGAACATCTGTGAGGGTGGGTTCTTGCTCATCATGTTCTGATAGTCCATTGTGGAATCAATGGATAATTTTCGAGGAGGGTTTTTCAACGGGATGGACCTCCAAAATTCACTCTGCTCACCTTCATATATCTGCGTGGAATGTGTAAATGAGCCAAATGCAGGTAGTTTACGGATAGAAATTCATACTGGACCTTGGAAGTCAAACATAACCTACGGTGAACTTTTTCTATCATGATCCCGGCAGTTGTCGTTCAGGTTGAATGTTTTTGAAGTATGATTGTTAACCAGCTGTCTATAATACAAACAACAACGAACGGTTGTCGTGAAAAAAACATGATGTTGATTTCAAACAGGCACCCACATTGTAATCAAATTTCGAAGTGTCGCTGTGGGTACAAATTTACTGGTTCCTTCTCTCCGATGGGTCAGGTGACAATGCAGTTTACATATTGGTTGTTGATCACGTGGCTATCGATGTGTTCTCCGAGGTTTCCAACTAAATTGCAAACTTTTGATGGCAAAAAGTATGTTAATTGCCAAGTTCGGAGAACAAATCAACAGTCGCCTGATCCACAATCAATAAACTTACCCGGGCTACTGACAGTTCAACACATTGTCAAGGTATAAATCGTGTTTCGCAAGTGCCGACGAGATAGTGCGTCACAGGATACGATGGGCTGGTTGTCCTGGTTCACCTCTGGAGACAACTGGGACCAACGCTGGACCTCCAACACGTCCTGCATCGACTCCTGGACATTTGTTTAACGTTGAACTGTAGACCGCTTGGATAGGCATGTTATCCGACACAATAAGACAGCGACTTCGTAATGTCAGCTGTGCGGTAACGACACTAATGTGGCTCAAATAACGATCTAAAATTCATGATTTCATTGTCGCCTACTGGGGTTTTTGGGAGCCCGTGTTTTTGTTATTTTCCAGCTAACTGAAGGTTGGGGATTCGAAGCGGTGGCTTGTTAGGTCCTATGGAAGCAATGTATGAAACCCATCTGGTTGGATGAAGATAGCAGTTATAAAAAAATGAGGGTCGGAGTGGTTTGAACCTTGAACCCGAGTTTCCGGCAGATTTGCGGCCAATCTCGGACAATGTCGGCCTTGTTTTTCTGCTGTGGACTTCCTTTCATTCCAAGTGTCTGCGGTTTCAGTTCGGCAATCCACATTTTAGGTCTTCTGGTTTCCCAAACCGATGACCTAACCAAGTTACACTGGACAGTAAGACACAATAGATGTTATGAAGAGGTCTCTGTCGCTCTTCAGTATTGATAAAGACACTGCTGAGACGAGGTCACTGTTTCAGTCATTACCAAAAGTGCTGGTCTCCTCTACTTGCTTGAGGAGGATCATTGAGCAGTCTAGCCAAGAAATATCCAGGTTCACTTCATTTACGTCATAAACGGTTCGTTTCAGGATGTGGCTTCTGAAGACCCAATAACCACTTCTGAATTGTGCCTTTCACTGCTCACACATATTTGTAAATAACATCAATGAGCAGATTTCCGTCAATATCACTTTGCTCCTAATAACCAGCTTGGAAGAATGTTGACTTGAAAACCAGTTTGCGGTGTTGACCGTAGTTAACTGGGTCCCTAGAGTTTATCACATTTCTCAACCGAAGGTCCTGCACAAAGTTCGACTCAGTTGTCACTCAGAACGAAACTTGAAATATCATTGTAGGACTACTCGTGTGGTCGATCGAAACTCTTCAATAGCCTGTCACTGGCACCGGCCATTTCGCTCGCCTGATTCTTGTGTGTCCCTGAATCTCGAAACCACTTCAGTCAGAACCGAAAATTCCGCTTTCAGATATGGTGCTGATATCTGAGAGCTACCGAAGGGATTTTACGGTAACGATATGCCATGTTCTGGGTGTCGAAAAGTTACTGGTATCAACTTACATAACTCTTCTCTAGTTCTGTCGTCGCAAGACAACTTCCGCATCACATTTCTGCTGGACGTTCATAGTGAAAACGTTGGAAGTTTGTCTTTCACTGCCTTGCAATTATTTCTATGTGATCGGAAGTATCTTTTGGATTTTACATATAAACTGATACTTATGACCATACGACCATACCTGATTCTGTAAAGATGGTTCACACTTAAAAAAATTTCTCAAAGTCCCTTAATTAACCGACCCCGAAAAGGGGCTAAAAATCAAGGTACTATAAGGAGCTATAATCAGGCATTATAACCCCCTATATATTGGCTACTCACAACCTGCAAGCTGAACTGCACATGGGTAGCTCTTGCTGTCATGAAACTAAACAACGGTTGAGGTAAACGCTTGAGTCAGTCAGAGGGCAGCTGTCTACACAAAACCTAGACGAAACTTCCGCTGAGTCCGATGAGTAGATCCTTGTCTGGTGACATTTTTTATCGGAAGCTCTGTTCCAGACCGCTGCAATCCAAATTCCCACGGTAACAGGAATGAATGCGCTGACGACATTCGAAAGGTCAACATTTTGCCTTCAAAACTCAAGAGCCCATCGTAAATTCCAAGCCAAACTATAGCAAGTTCCTCGGCAGTCGCTAGGAGAATACTTATGGAGATCGTGGTAATGGAATTGTTGCTGGCTACCCGCGGAAATTGAGAGAACTACGGCCATTTTCGAAGCAAAATTGTGTTAACGGTGGACTCAACTTGCTCCCAGGAGAATCCATTTTTCTATGATACTCTTCAATTGAATTTGCTTCTAGGATTCAACTGAGCCCTCTGTTAACATCAGCTTAATTTGCAACTGAGTGTATTTCACCATCTGCGTGAAACCCTTTAATTAAGAAATACGACTGGCGGAAACACAGGGACTGCGCCTGCCAGGTGAACCCAAGAAGGGTGAAACCCTTGGTGGACTGTCGGAGAGTTTTTAGCAACCTTATGAGTATAGTGTTCCGTCAAGAAACTGCCATCTTAAACATTGTACTGGCTGAAATGTGAAGGAGCCTTTGAACAGCAATTTCAGCTGAGGGAGTCAGTTGAATCCTTCGTGAAAATCAAATTGGTGTGCAAAACTGAATGTATTTAGCTGATTTCGCACCATTTGGTTGTAGGGGGGAATATGACTTAGAAACTACCAGATGAGCCCCAGGAAGGCCAAAACCGATAGCAGACTGTCGAGGAACTTTAGCCGTCTGACAGAACGTGGGTTTGTAAAAAAAATTCTAAGAATTTTCGAATAACCTGAAGCGGCCTGTGTACGAAGAATGCTACAAGCGGAGGGTTTAAATGAGATCCACTTAAGACCCAGGTTAACACCAGCCCAGTGCTTCCCTTTGGTATGGACTCGCCGGAATAATTGCGCCAGAACAGGAGGACGACCGTTCAAACGAGAGTGGTGTGAATATGAACAAAATACCTATCTCACAAAACCCCAAATGCAACCAAAAAGTCGCCCAGTGAGTTTCAAGCATGTGTGACGCTACCTGACTAGGAAGTCCTGACTGGCGTGTCAATCGATCGACACGACCAGGACAGTTACTGGGTCGTCGTTCGATGAGTCGGGCACACCAATCACATCGCTCAAGCGTGAACACGTTCGCCTGTTCAGACGTGAAAATTCAGAGGCGTCCAATGTGCGTTGGTGTAGCAGCGATAACACGCTCGCCTCGCATGTCCGGGGTTCAAATCCCGGCACGGCCACTGGATATGCACTGCTGGCGAGCTCTACTAAGAGCGAAACTCGAGTCCAGTGCTTCCCCTGTTTGGTGTGGACTCACCGGAATAATTACGCCAGAACAGGAGGACGACCGTTCAGACGAGAGTGGTGTGAGTATAAACAAAATACCTATCCCCAAATTCAACACCAAATTTCTTTGCGTAATCAACTAGAAAGTGAGGTGGACAGAAACTCGGGAACTACCTGATATGAAAAACCGGTCATTCCATTTGAGTGTAAAGTATGGAACATGCTTTCACGCATTAGTTAATATCTCATGGTCTTGTCTTGTCGAAAACGATGAGCTACAATTTATAAACTATAAATTATTTCCTTGTAACTTGACCGAATCCGTCTAATTTTTACCTCGATTCTGCCGTTACATTCATCGAAGTCGGAGTTAAACATCCAGTTAACCCAGTCCCAGTGGGAGGATGCCTGGCCAACGACAAATTCGGTAAGAAAAAACAGGATGGACACATGTGCTTACCCCTGTCTTGCCCGCACTGCACCGAACAGTCTGAAACCGATCTGTCATTGGAAGGGGCAGTCGTTCAATTAACTGGACTGAACGTGCACCTGACTGATTTGAATCGATCGCTTGTCTTGTAGCTGGCCACACAGAATTTTCTGAGGCATACCCATCCATGTGAGAAGGTAGCTCTTTCGCAATTTTGCACAAGGGTTGTCGCATATTGTCATGGGCATTGACCGAGCTTGCCCGAAGACGAGAACCCGGACGAGAAATGGTGGTTGAACCAAGTGTTTTTTCATCAGGACGTGTTTCTCGACTTTGTCGATCAGTAACTATTCGGCGAAGGAAGTGATCCAGGTCGTCTTGCTTGTCTGCCCGTCGATCCACCGAAGTCGGTCGCAGGCGTCGTTTTAGCGGTTCTGGGCTGGTCTGAGGAGCGGTTGAGCACTGTCTGTGCTCCGGAGTTTGATCAACCAACTCACGTTTTGTGTCATTTACAAGCCTAGTCGTCCAGAAATCTGTAATGGACAAGAGAGATTTTGGTGTAATTCAACACATCAGTCGACTTCCCGCTATCGAGTCACTAAAAAATCAGAACATCTGGCACGTTTCTGCATGCTCAAAAGCAGAACTAAAAAATCGGCGAAGAGGGATTTTCTCATTGGTTATATAGGCGAATAAGTCTGAGAGAGGAGTGCGCAAACGATTCGCTAGAGTTTTCAAGGTATTTGTTCACCACCCAGTCCACCTACGCAAAAGGGGAAATTTATGTTTCACAGGGTCTACTAAACAACTAACGGATCTGTTCCCGGACAACTTTTCGCTCCAGACACAAAAGTCTCTTCAGACCAGATGAATAAGCTGCCATTTTGGCCGATTGTTGAGGCAGGAAGAACACCAGTCAACTCGACGCTCAGGTTACTGCTGCATACTACTCATAAAAGACGGATTCGGCCGGATTCGGCCGGTTCACCTGTACCACGCATTCGTGCCTAGCTGCCATGCCAAATGAAAGAAAAATGAGGGTGGAACTACAGCTAAGTTCCTGAGGCCTAGGGAGGAGGTGCCCAGGTTAGGTTCCAACCACGGACCCCGGGGTCAATAATTTCGTGCCTTGATTGCTGAGAAACCTGGAGCTCCGCTTCAGTCACTTGAATCTCCGGTCAAAACAAGTTTAGCTCTTACAATCTACGATTGGGATCCTCACCGATCTCATATATACATATATATATATATATAATCGTGTGTCTTTGACTGTAACCCCTCGCCCGGAGTCAGCCACATAACTCGCTTGACGAGAACCTCAGTTGTGGACTCATCACGGGAATGACCTAATTTTGACAGGACAACTTTTGTGAGGATCATTTATGGGGGCACGATACTTTGAATTTATTGGACAATGTGGACAAAGTCTAAGGTATCGCCCTAGAGATGTGTCTGGTCATCAAACTAACCATCCGGTACTTATCCATTCTGGCGAGCAGAGCAACAATCGCCCAAAAATATACAGATTCCAATGAAACAAATCTACGCTAAAAAGCCGAGAAACACTGTATAGTTGCTTCGTCCCCATTGGGAATCATCAACAGCGTTCATCTCACGAGACTCAAAGAGTTTCAAACCAGCAACCTACCGGTCGAAAGGTTAGCCGTTTGGCCACGAACGACTGATCAGCTGATCAGGCAGGATACAATACCACTCATTCTTGAATCAAGGAACCCACATCATAAGATCAAGTATTGATTGACTTCTAGAGTGATGACTACTCAGAAGGGAGTTTCACTCAGTTTGTGAGCTACTTATTGACTGATGGTGATGTGAGGATATTTGATCATTTCCAATAGAGATTTCGTCCTGCCAGCATAGATTGGCTCCAATGACAGAAGGAAATCTCTTTTGACAATAACCAAAATCTCCTCACATCACCATCTGTAAAAATACACAACTCTTATCCGGCTTCATGTACCATCATCCTTCGTAGCTCCAACTTAGCTGTTGCCGACGTCGATGCTCCAAATTTCTTGGGTTGTCCACTACCACCAATTACTTTCTGTTACGACTAATCATGGTTTTTTTATTACAAGCCAATCTAGTTTTATACTAGTGTAACACTGGATACTACTGATGAGGCATGCGAGTAATGTTTTCTCGTAACTCCGCTTTGCGTCTATTGGAAAGTGGGATTTATTAGGGAATATGTGAAATTACTTTGCAGCATCCGTTTGATTTGGGGATAGTCACTGAATATCCAGGAACTTTCAGGAAGAAGAGTTCAACAAAAAGACGGATGTTGAGTTTTTATAAACAAGATGCGTATGAGAATCTTCCTTTCCTGTCCAAAAGTCTGTAACTGTTCAGTTGGTGTTTCCTGATGAATGTCCCTGCAGCGAAGGTCTTCGTCCTTTCACTGGGACACCGTTGGTCGAACGTCAGCCGATTATCGACCAAAGGACACTTCTTAAAGTAGAAATTGGGCGCATTTCCACACTAGTCCCTCATTCACTTAGTAAAATATTCTCGTTCAAATTTTATCCTCATCGGAGTTTGACCAGGTGAAAGTGACGTCTTCTCCGAAAAAGCTTATTCTGGTCGGTAGTTCTAGGCTCAACTGTGTTTCAACAAAAAGTCGATTCTTCTAAGCGATAGCTCCTCGGACAAGTATACCGGGTATTCACAAACCATTAGTTCCTGATTAAACAAGACCTTTATTATAGGTCTTTACGTTCGCTCTCCTTTGTACTTTACCATTAAGTCTTCCACAAAAATCTGAGAGTACGCGCAAACAAGGAAAACGGAATTTTTAGCAAAACACCATTTTACTTCCAATACAAGCACCGTCCACAGTTCCTGACACACTGCAAGACGGGTCAGAAGCAGCGAGAATGAGTTCTTCCAGTATCAGTAAATGCTAAGAGGATGTTGCTATTTACAAACAAAAAATTAAAAACCCGCAACTCCTTCTTGGGGGGTTAAGACGTTTTCCACAGTTTTCAAATAACTTTCATTTGTCATATATATTCACTGCTCTGTGAAGCGAAGCGACCTTCAACACAAGCCTTAGAAGACTATGCAAACCAGTCAAGAAATAATCAATCAGTATTAAACTCAGGAAATTGGAGGGGAGTTCCTTCCAAAAAATTTGTCCTCAGAAACTACACCTATTCAAAGCTGCTCTACACGCACTTAACTATTCTACGCACACTCAGTCGGAACGAACACCGAAAAGGTCACCATCATCATCCTCGTCATTATCACCTTATTGTGAAGAAAAAAGAACGGAAGAGGACTGGGAAGGAACTTAGTGCTAGGCTACCACAATCATCCGGAGATGCCTACTTCTCCAGACACTGATTAGAAACGGATAGTAACAGCGACCAAACAGCCATATCTCATAGGGTCTCGAACCACACGCACACACGGATACTACTGGAAGACGAGTCGAACCAACAGTACAGTGACCTCTGTGAGTTCGAAGGTTTCCCACCTCTCTCTCTCTCTCTGAATTGGGCACCAAGGCTGAAACGATAGATGAATTGCAATTGAGTTTAGCCGACGCCATGACAGAAATGGATGCATCAGACCTACAAAGTAGAGTCGAAATAAATATCTTGAACGCGAAGAAGTACTTCAAATATGTTTCTCTTTTCAAGCATTTCACCTGCCAAACTGAGCGCGCAAATTGAAAGTTAAAAACTGTTCTTTCAGTTGCAGAAATGCAGACCGTCGTTTCAGTTTAAAATATCCGTGCCACAGGATGAGTCGGCTCCATAGGTATTTCGTAATATGGATGCCCATAAACGGAGGTCATAGGCTAAGTTAACACAGACAACGTGTGCCAGGTAGAGACCGAATCCTGCTAAATCTAGCCTGATCAAACCTCCTGGGATACTAGGCTGACCTCTTAGAGAAAAAAGCACTAGCCTGGAAAATGACGAGAGGGCCATTCTTTCGACTGTAACACCCTTTCGATGTCTAACTGCCGTCCCACACAAAGGGAGCACGAGGGCCAGGTTGCCCAAATCTAGACAGGAGAAGTCGAGATGCAGACGTCGGGTTCGAACCACAGACCATCCGGTCAGAAAATTCGCACTCTAACCACTAAGCTATTGTGAGTTTACAAAGCTTGTTTTCGGGTTTCCGAGTAAAGCAATCACGGGTTTACTAGCCCCCCTGAGACATGGAAAATTGAAGCAGGTCCTCTAATTACTGAGTTGATATTTTATCGAACAGTCAGTTTTACGGAATGCGCCTATGACCAGTCGTGGAAATTTTCGAGCTTTTCGATTTCGTTTGAGAGGCAACGAAATGTTCCAAAGTTTTGCGTGGTTTATACTAAATTCCGTCTTAACTGCACAAATCTTTGTGCACAGACCGATTTCAATTATCCTCCGTAATCTGCGTCGGCACAAAGACAAGTCTCTTTTATCCTGCCCGTTACGTAGAATGGTAGAAACTAAGTATTAGATTACAGCTTCATTTTCATCACACCCCATGATACCTATGTTGCCGGTCGAACAGGTGCTTGAGTGAAGAATTTTGTCTTACTACGCTTGAATCACCGCTCGGGTAAATCCCGTATGGTAGCTGACTCGCTCACGAATTGTTTGTACCTACGAAGCAAATGAGAATTTGTCTAAATTCGATCGATGACAGGGCTACTGCGATCGATTTTAAAACGGGACCTGTGGGGACAGAGGGAACCCGACAATCAACTTCCGGAGCTATGAACCCAATAACGAGTACAGGAATGAATTTATTCTTTTCTACGTGCTTCAACAATGTTGCGGCATTTTTCACACCTTTCCCATCTGTCCCCCTTTGTCTTTTTTCAAGACTTCAAAACAATGTGACCATTCGCCTGTTTTTTCTTCTACTTTAAAAGGATGAAGACAGTGAAATACACTCATTTGCATACCAATTTGGTTTTGACGGAAGACCCACATGGAACCCAGCTGAATCTCTCGTTTTTTTGATGTTCTCAAACAACTGAATGTGTTTCACCAGATATAAAAATTTGAACATAATCCTGGGGGTTTGCTTTACTTGATGAAAACCAATCAGTTAATCGTGAACAACATCGACACAATCGCCATGATTGCTCCTCAATTTGTGATTCCTTCCATTGATTTTGAAGTTGTGTGGACTGACGGCGCTCGTTCACTAGACCAAGAATTCCAAAACTGCATACAATGAGATGCGCCCACCGGTACTGTAGCAGTTAGTCCCCTGGCGGTGTAAATGAGCTGTCATCATCATCATCGTCAGCTGTGCAGTAGCTCTAGCCGCCACGATTTCGTCTGTTGATGACTTATGGGGCTGGTTAGAGAGCTACGCATTAGAGGAGGTAGTCGATAGACTTCCATTGGGCAGATCGGGAGAGGAGGAGTGCATTGAAGACGACTGTTTGGATGAACGACTGCCAATAATGGTGTGACTGGGCCATGTCTGTGATCATTGAGGTATCCCGTCCCGGAAACGACAATCACCAGTGCAGCTGAGTTTGCTGTTAATGGCTTTCATACGTCGATGTCAAGTCACTCCTGGTTGGTTTCCAACCTTCCTGTGGCTTGTATGCAGCCTGTCCAGCAGAAGCTTGTTTCTCACTGTGATACAGTTGTTAAAAAGAGGTCCGAATCTCAACCGTACGCGGAAACCGGCTATAGAGGCCGCACTCTTGAAACTTCCAATAGAGAGACAAGAAGAAGCGAGATCCCATATCCCAAAAACCAATCCGAAGCAATCAGTCGCCGAACGAGATGGGTACACCGAACCCATACATGTCAACGATGGACAAGGCAACATAACGGTTGTCGTTACTGGAGGCGATTACGAAGACAAAGTGCTCGAACACTGGGTCCTTACAAGGAAGAAAGTGCAACACTCAACAAGACCAAACTTCGGGTTAGTAAGTACCTAAAATGACTGAACCCCAAGCTCGATCAAGCACGCTGGTATTCCTTTGCGCCAAAATTCAATAGACCCGGAGAATTCCATGGATTGCCAAAAATACATAAAACGGCCACGTCCCATCATAGACTATACTACTTGTCCAACCCTAAAGCTTATCCAAATAACTGAGCAGTTTTTGAAGCCGTATGTGTCAGCTGGTCAGTATGCTCTAATCTACCCACGTCAGTGATGACGCCACAGCTCCATTTTGTGCGGCGATATCTCTCTAGCACAACAACCCTATCCCCTGTTGATAGTATTCCTGATGTTGAACTGTTTCCACTAATTTAACCTTTCAAAACACACTCTATAGACAAACTGGAGGTGCCGCTATCGGCGACATCTATGTTGGAACCGTGGCCTCACGTGATCTCACTCATCCAAAACGCACCTGGCTGAGATACGTCGACGAAATATTTGCGATCATATTAGCCTTCCTAAACTTCACAGTGGAAACTGTGAACGAGCAGGGGACCAGTGGCTTCCTGGACTGCAAACTCTCAGTTAACGCTAACCATGGATTCTCAGTGAGAATGCACAAAAAGGTACTTCCATCATGAGTCTTCGCATCCACACTACGTCAACTGGGCAGTTGTCAGATCGCTCGCGAATCGCATCGAGAAACCATGCTCGGACGAGTCCATACGAGCAGATGAACTGAAGAAAACTCAGTAGGGTTCGAATCGCGTGCCCAAAGCAATTTTCTGTGGAGGAGTTCCTTCACACACACCCATATTATAAAGCTTTGATGAGCGTTTCACAAAAAATAAAAGGACACTATGAAAGAGTTCACAGTCTGGAAAGGTAAGTTGAAAAAATTGTGACATTTATTCGGACTGTAAGGCCTTACAAAACAGGAAAGGATAAAATTAACTTGCAGCTTGCCCATAGCTCCGGAGATCACTCAATAGAAACAGTTGGTCGAAGTAGAATACGTCGGGTGCGCTCATTCAAGGCGATAATTCAGGGCTTCCGAAGTGCTCCAGTGGCTCAAGGCTAACGTGCCAATCACCGGAGACGAATTTTCAGCATTCACAGGGACTTCCGGTAACCTCTATCAAGACCAGAGCTGTTCGATACGGACCGCGGACTGTCGAGGCATGAGTGATCTGTTTACAGATTCCGCAGATGTAGCAAACAAGCACTCGCAAGTGAATGGTTCCAGTGCCTGATGATGCCGCCTCCATTAAGCAGGAAGACGTCACCATCACCGCACCCAGTGAGGCGAATAAAAATCCATATGACTGGGATATCGCAGTCGCAACGGTGAGAAAAACCTACTAACGCCTCCATGATTTTTTTCAAACGATTCTTCAGTCTCAAACAGGTGACAGTTCCGCGGTTCAGAGTACACGTCACTTTTAACGCGGATATGTCCTTTTCCTATTAGGCAGAACTCTATTTTTCTGATAGGATAAGTGATTAGTCTTTTACGTAATGCACTACTCATAAGGTTGCTGAAAATTCTTCGACAGCCCACGACCGGTTTCGACTTTCTTGGGGCTCATCAGGTAGGCACAGTCCCCGAGCTTTCGTCAACCTTATGTTCCACTTGAACCCAAATTGGACTGATTTCGTGTGTGTGGAGCGAAGAGTTTTCAGTTTTTTGTTGCTATGCAATGCAGATTACTGTTGGAAAGGGAGTGTGATTGCGGCAACTGGGTAACGTGGGTACGTAGGCGAACGCCTCAGTTACTACAAGAAAAGTGATTGTATTTCGCCTTCACCATATTTGGACGTTAGATGCTACATCGAGTGAGCGACAAATTGCTTGTCTGAACTGTTTCTCAGTTTACCTGTCTTTAAGCGTAGCTCTGACGTGACAGAAGAATGCTACCGGTAACCAGCTGGATTCATTATATATAAAAGCCAAGAAGCACGGCGAAAATATCCCGTTTAGACTGATATACTACTGATAGCTTTTTGTGATTTTGTGTTTTTATACCGAGAAAAAAACTACTAGTTTCTGTCACGTCTAGTAGGGCGGGCGTTTCAAGTTCGGTGTGTGTGTGTGTGTGTGTGTGTGTGGAGCGAAGAGTATCCCGAATGCATCCAAACGGCGAAAGATGTAATCGCATCCTGTTGTGCACAGCTGAGGAAGCGCAGACAACCGAGTTGCCAAATACAAACGGGACTTATCAAATTTCTGTTTCGCCCATGGATAGGCGGTACTCTGTCTGAATCGGGAATGAATGTGGACACATCATCCGAAAATTGCTAGACCGGCATTCAATTCCGTCTAAATGGAAACGGGGAGAGGGGTGGTGTAATTCCACTTGAACAGGTGGTGCTTTCTTCAGGGTATTTTGCTTCGATTGTTGAAGTGAACCAGAGCGCCTAAGTAGCCGAAGTTGTTGGTGGAACACGACATTTTTAATGCAACACTGGTACGTGGTTTGATATGGACTGCGTGATGTTTCCGTCAGCGTCAACAACTCAATTTTGCTTTTCTGAGTGGTTCTGCTTACAACTTCATGTCGAAGTATGTGCACGTCACATGGCAGTCCTATCTGCCCCATTCTAGCTTGATTCCATTGGTATTCGGCTGCTCGAAAGTACATTTCTAGACAAGCAATCAACAAGACGTGTCCCTTTGAGCAGATAATCGACCGGATGATCTGCTTTCAGAAGAGCACTTGGCCGTTGTCCATTTCTTGAACAGGTCAACTAAAAGTGCCAAACTTTGACTGTCTTGCTCTGCCGCAAGTGCTCTCACCGTAAAAAGTTCTGGCTCATTCCAACCAATTTGGCGCGAAATCCGCACAAAGCAGGGGTTTCGCAGAACATTAAACATATTCATAAGGATGTATACAAATAATATATAACTGCTGGGATACCTTTTTCACAAGATTTTTGAGGAAATGCAACTTTCTTAACCCCCTTCATAACTTACTGGATTGAATGATCGTCAACTCGTAGGGTTCCAGCATATTCAAACGAAACTGATTGTTGTGACAAATACACTCATTTACAAATCAATTTGGTTTTCACGGGAGACTCAAGTGAATCTCTCGTTTATGATGTTCTTCAATTGAATGTACTACACAAAGGCCGCTTCATGTTTCAGTTGGTACGATATTCGAGATATCGCCGTATATTTTCATACAGGAAACTACTCACAAGGTTGCTGAAAACTCCTCGACAGCGCACGACTGGTTTTGCCTTTTTTGGGGCTCGTCAGGTAGGCGCACTCCCCGGGTTTCCGTCAACCTTGTGTTCTACTTGAACCCAAATTGGACTGATTGCGACAAATGCACTTATTTGCAAATCAACTTGGTTTTCACGGGAGACTCAAGTGAATCTCTCGTTTATGATGTTCTTCAATTGAATGTACTACACAAAGGCCGCTTCATGTTTCAGTTGGTACGATATTCGAGATATCGCCGTATATTTTCATACAGGAAACTACTCACAAGGTTGCTGAAAACTCCTCGACAGCGCACGACTGGTTTTGCCTTTTTTGGGGCTCGTCAGGTAGGCGCACTCCCCGGGTTTCCGTCAACCTTATGTTCTACTTGAACCCAAATTGGACTGATTGCGACAAATGCACTTATTTGCAAATCAACTTGGTTTTCACGGGAGACTCAAGTGAATCTCTCGTTTATGATGTTCTTCAATGGAATGTGCTGCACAAAGGCCGCCTGAAGAAAGGCAAAACCGGTCGTGGGCTGTCGAAGAGTTTTCAGCAACCTTGTGAATAGTTCCCTTTAAGAAACTGATTGTTGTTTACCATCGCAATAATTTTTCAATTTTAACTTTCCAAATAATCCAACTGAAAATGGACCGCCCACTCACTCGTGAAATATACCTCTGGAGCCGTGAACTCAAGCAGTGACGAAGGAAAAACTTATCCGTTGTGACCATCAACAAACTAACAGATCCACTCTGATTTTTAAAAAAATGCTGACGACCCGGTTGTATCGTATTTTTGCAACAAGAAGCAATAGCATTCAGCTTTTTATGTTCAGTATATTTATGGAAGGCGTTTTAATTCTCAACAATGTGAGAAGATCCCAACGGCGTAAAAGCAGAGTTTGGGGAAGGCGTTTTTTTCAGGAAATCCTGACAAGCCCATGTGTTTCAGATCCATTGGATGAAGACCACTTTACCCAGCAGATATCGCGCCTCATGATTACCCACTTATTTATTTATTTACTTATTTATTTATGCATTTATTTACATTTGTTAGTGTTATTGCTATTTATTTATTGCTCATTGTAAACCATGGAAAACTAACATGACATGAACATTCGCAGTTATCATCATGTTTCTGATTTAGTTTTCCTTCCAGCTGTTCTTCTTGACTAGAAGTTTCTTACAGATATAATATAAATATCCGTTTTCAGGCCAAATAAAAACAATAATGTTGTGTACAGAAATTCTAAAGATCCTGTATCTACTCATAAGTAGTCAGACAGAATTATCTGTCAGGGTTCAGGCTTCCATGATTGAGAAGTTAATCGATTCGACTGGAATAACTAGAACATTGTCGTTCTAGACGTCTGGCAAACCTGTCACATCGGTCGTTCCAAATGCTCGGTGGGATTAACTTGTGCTGTTGGCATACGATTCTCACCTGGTACTTCGGTCCGAACCGTTGATGACCTTGATGACCGTTAATGAACTCCCTCTATGGTGTAGACTTAGCAAAAGAGGACAGGAGGGGAATATACAGACACCAGAAACGTTCCAGAAAGTCGTCCCGTCTTTCTGATGCATTGTTTTCACAAGGGGCGATGCAACAGAAGAGTAAAGGAAAGTAAACAATTACTCCGACCGTTTCGCTTCTTTAGGGAACAAACACTGCGCCACTGTGAGAGTTTTTAGACTGGTAAGTACAGCGGAGTCGTTGCTGGTGGGTTCAACCCTTCAGCCGTTTGACGTCTTGGTTCTCAGAGCTGGACAACACCCGGCTTTCTCCCAGAGACATGAGATGTTAGTTGATGGCTTAGGCAGAACTCGATGCGCTTCTGTTGGTGTGTACATATAATTATGACTGTGTTAGACGATTTCAGGTTTTGATTGGCTAAATGTCCTGGCTCAGTGGTTAGAGTGCGAATTTACTGACCGGAAGGTCCGTGGTTCGAATCCGACCTTTGCTTCTCGACTTCCCCTGTCTAGGCTTGGGCAATCTGATAGTATCCCGGTTGAGCAGGGCTTGTAACCTGTAGGTCATGGTCTGTTTCAAATTCGCAGATATCACCACGGTGACTATTTAACAATCTCCTACTGCCGTTGACCAATAATTCAGAAAGAAGGACATCCCCCAAGTTGCCTTCCATCTGAGGTTTGGTCCCTCAGGGAGCCAGTCAACAGATACTAAGTTGATGTGGACTACCTAACTGGAAGATGGGTGGTGCTAACATCTATCTAAGTTGACCTTACTCAATCTGCTGACAAGCGGACGCTAGGTGACGGTCCTCTTTTCCCTAAAACTTCGTGAGATGAGCCCAATGGTGAGAAAACTCTTCAACGATAAAATAGCTGTTCAGTGCGCCCAAGTTTTTAGCATAGATGGACTTCATCTGTAGCATGAAACCTTCATTGAAGCTTCAAGAAATTGTCATAATACTATCATACACGGCGGAGGTTTTTGAATGGGTTCAATTTGAAACAAAACAGCCGTAGGTGAACCAGCTAGAGACACTTTTTATTCAGATCATAATACAGTCAACTTGGAATGATACTGACGTTCATCTAACAAAAGTAATTTTCCTACTTTTTGTTGTGGGTTGGTAAGTTTCCCGAATTAGCAGCTTGGTGTTTGCTTCAGCTCCCCTGTATCTGTTTCATGCAACGTGAGAGGGCACCCTCAGTAAGACTCAAATCTATTGAATTGTTCCCGAGGCTTCGCTTGTGTTCCTAAAACATCACCCTGTGACTGGGTGAGTGAGTGAGTGAGTGAGTGAGTTAGTGAGTGAGTGAGTGAGTGACTGAGTGAGTGAGTGCGTGAGTGAGTGAGTGAGTGAGCGAGTGAGTGAGTGAGTGAGTGCGTGAGTGAGTGAGTGTGTGAGTGAGTGAGTGAGTGAGTGAATGAGTGAGTGAGTGAGTGAGTGAATGAGTGAGTGAGTGAGTTAGTGAGTGAGTGAGTGAGTGACTGAGTGAGTGAGTGCGTGAGTGAGTGAGTGAGTGAGGGAGTGAGTGAGTGAGTGAGTGCGTGAGTGAGTGAGTGAGTGAGGGAGTGAGTGAGTGAGTGAGTGGTGAACGGACGCCAGCTCTCTTCAGGGAATTCTGACTTCCAAAATCACTCGATTATCCTTGCTTTCGATAGAAAGAAGACAAACACACAGTGGTTTACCCATGTGAGTTAAGTCACTTGTTTGAACTAGTGAGCAACTAGTGAGCACTAGACCTTCAATCAGACTTTCTGTGTAGCTCACCTGAATGCAAACGAAGGAGGGACTAGAGTGAGAGGAACAGGTCCTTCTGCTGAGCACAACCTGTGCAGCCTATCAGCATTAGTTCCTCTCACACTAATTGCTATGTTCTCCTCCAAACTCTCTTAAACCTACCTCGACCATAGTTTACTTTCCAGTGTCAAAGGTACCTTCAATAAACCTGCAGACGCACAAGCACAAAAACCGCCACTCTCAAAGGCTGTGAATCAGGCTATCCGGGTAGACGAGACTGACTGTCTTACGAAGCACTGCTCGAAGTGGTTATTTACCAGCAAATGGGTTGCCAGATTCCAAGCACACATGCACAAACACAGACACACAAGGATCGGCTGAGTAACTCTGGTTGATCAGTGACTATGCGACTTCCGCCTGGTGATAGTTCAGCAAAATTATTGTATTTTTAGAATATAGTTTCGACTGTCTTCGGTGGTTACCATACATCTCCGTGCATCTGGTTTGAAGTGCCCCGGTTGTGGTCCCTCAAACTTGGTCCCTGCTTCAACGGCAGTAGAATCGCTTTTTAACCGAGTGGCCAATATGTACTGCCCATTGGCCGCCTTCCTGTTTACCCAATTCACTGATTAGCATTCAACCTAGTTCCAAAGAAAAAGAAGCCATCGAAAAATTCTAGCATATGAATTGTTGCACCGGTCCTACAAAACAACACCGAGCAGTCTACCATAGAGACATGCATGTGCACTATTCAGTGTACATCCGAAATGACTTACCTATCCCCTGGCGGTTCAAATGGTCCAAGTCGTTCATGGTTTTCGCCTCCATTATTGGTCGGGGAAGTTGGAGAAATGGTCCCTCTGTTCCGAGTCGTCTGCTAGGTTGAGACATATTCAGAAATTCTAGTCAAAATTGGGCCTGACCAAACAAACTCTTATTGCGCGTAGCATTAGTTGAAAACGCACACTTGAACAAACAAACAGAGTGTTGTTTGAAGAACTGCAACTTGTTGCGTATCACAGCTGGCAAGTGAACCGACCAGCGATATGCCCGCCATGTGTTGTAACCCCATGTGCTGATGATGGCAAGCAGCCGAGGGAACAAGTGCTGCCTTGTCAACACAGCCGCTCCCATGAACAATGCGAGGGGCGAATTCAGGCCATTTGGGATTACTCAGCAACAGACATACAACAAAGGCGTAATCAACGCGAAAACACACGAATGCCAGTATCGTCTTGGACCAATTTCCCCCCACACCGGGGCCGACTGCTGAAGGAGAGATAGGTAGACAGACAGACAGACAGGCAGACACAAACCGATGCCTGTGTGCTTGTACACATGTGTAATAGTGAGGAGCACGCCCGCGGCACAACCCACTATACTGTCTGTCAGACCGTAGTGACCTGAGGAAGCAGCGAAACAATATGATGAACGATGACCTGCACGTTCATCGATGAAATCCAATCGGGGGAGTGGCCAACAGCTAGAACACTGAACTTGACGTGTTTGCCAGGAATCACCAGTCATCTAGCCCACTCGTGCCGCCGGAATTAAATGATGCGCGTGTTCCAGTGATTAATATATATATATATATATATATATATATATATATCAGCCACTCGACTCTGTGGAGTCAATTCAACCGGAAACGGAATCGATCACTGCGTGGAGAATCATTTCAGTGCCTCTAACATTCGCTAAGTACTTGATTAACGAGGCAGTTCAGCTTACGTTCATCTTATACTACTGAAGAGCAAAATGCCAATATAAATTTTTATTTTCGAGTGCGTGAGACATCTGGGAAGTTTTAATGGACATTGCATCCTGTAAGAGGAGCTCTGTACAGTTGTTTCATCCTTACGGGGAATCATCAGGGTGCGCATTTCACGAAACTCACGCAAACTCCTTGCTCGTAGTTGGTATAGTTGACCGGCGGGGGATACGAACGGCCCGTCGCGGGTTCAAAACTCCGTGAGCTGCGTACTGTTGATGATTCCCAATAAGAATGAAACAGGTGTACGCTGACCAGTGTTTTTTCGCGTTGTTTCCGGAGGGTGGAACATTTGAAAAATAGTTCCAGTGACCATGGCTAGTCACTGGAACCCAGCTGAATCTCTCGTTTGTGATGTTTTCAGGCAACTGAATGTGCTGCACCAGGCCGCCTCATGTTTCAGTTGCTACGATATTCGAGATATCGCGATACATGTACATTCGTAATCACTACTCATAAGGTTGCTGAAAACTCGTCAACAGCCTGGTGTAGCACATTCAGTTGCCTGGAAACATCACAAACGAGAGATTCAGCTGGGTTCCAGGTGAGTCCCTTGCAAAACCAAATTTGTTTGCGAATAAGTGTATTTCGTTGATGAGAATTCTTTGACAGCCCATGGTCTGTTTCGCCCTTCCTAAGGAGGTAGCCGCCGTCAACGAAGTTTGCTCAACCTTGTGTTCTACTGGTAATCCACAATGAAGCACGTTAGACTTCTGAACCTCTGCTCATGTTCGATGTAGGCGAAATCTCGAAAAAAATGTCCACAGAAGACTTCAATTACGAAGGCTTCTGACTAGTTTGCGTTTGTATGGGTCATTTTGTATCGAGCACTGCAGTCCTCCAACCATTGACGATATTCCACGAAAGGTTTGAGTCGACAAAACTGACTGACGAATTTCACAAAACTCTCCCAAGAACTTGTGCTGGTACCCACGGAGTTCAAGTGTTTGTGTTCAGTGGGGAAGCATTTAGACCTGACGTGTTTTCTCCAAATACCCTCGTTTGTGTAAACAGTTGGTCGTGACTGGAGACTCAACAGCATCTAGCTCGTTTATGATGTTCTTCTGCATGTGAATGCGCTGTACAAGGTCGCCTCATGTTTAAGTGGGCACAATTTTCGAGACATCGTAATGCTCTATCTTGACGTAACACACTACTCATAAGGTTGGTGGAAACACTTTGCCAGGCGCGAAGAGGTTACGGAAAGTGACAGACGGATCCTGAAAACGCATTGTTGAAGGCTAAGCTTGCAAGTTATTTTGGTTTTTCTCGAAGTAATGCAATACTAGAAATCTTTCAGCCGCCGTAACCTTTCAGTACGTAACTGCCGTGCTGCCTGAAGGGGCGAAGGCCTAGATGGTGCCACCCTGTCCAAGCCTAGATAAGGGCAGTCGAGACGTCGGCGCTGGGTTCGAACGACGGACCTTGCGGTTAGTCATTTAGAGCCTTGACCACTGGGTCATCAGCTGCGAACCACTTAAAAGTACACCTTGTAGCGAGTTGAATGACCAGCCCAAGTATTCACTACCAGAACTGCATCATTGAGTCACGCATTTCTTAGAACTCGTATTAAGAACTTTTTTGTTGGATCGCTGACAGTACTCTCCGATAAAACCCAGAAGCTTTCCGAGTGTTTTAGCTGGTACGGAATCTACTTGTCAAAAGAAACGCAAACAATCGATATTTCTGTACTTCAGTTGTGAACTGGTCTTCCTAGCGCTGAACATGTTTGCACTAAGTGAATAACTCATTCTAACGTGGAGATGCTCCACAATACGCTGTGAGAAAGGTTTTACGGTCAACAAGAACAGTTTCCGATTCACTGGCCTGTCTTTAGACAAAGGGGTAAATAGTGACCTAATGCGCGATTCATAATCTAACTGTTTTTCTCCGGTCGCCGTTTACTTAGCGGAGAACAGTGCATATGGGTTGATCAAACTGAGTTGTTCCGCTCCAAGGACTGTCAACACTCCTGGCGCTGGCCATCAGGTCTGCAGAGAGCCGCTGTTCTTTATCCGTCGATTATGTCTGTTTAAGCCCTTATACAGTGGCTAGAACAGGCTGGAGCGTAACAGTTGGAAAGGGATTGAGCAATTTCAAGGAAAATCTCGCCAATACAAAGGATGATTGGCCAAACGCAGAGGAACTTTTCTGTCTACCGCCACCAAATGAAAACGGCTTTATCGTTACAACTTTTTTGGACTGACAGAAACACAATTCAGCGAACTGTCTTGGTCATCGCAATTGTACTTGACTTTAGTGAAATCGAAGCACAGAGTAAAACGGCTTTCAGATTTCGAAACCGACAAATCAGAATCTCACTAGCTGGGTCGAGAAGGCCCTAGCCTCGGGATCGAAATTATCCGATACATTTTGCTAGAAAGAATGTGCTTGCCGAACCTTGCAGACCGTCCTTGTTGATAAATGGGGGCGAGATGGCTCAGTGGTTAGAGCGCGATTTACTGACCGGAAGGTCCATGGTTCGAACCCGACCTCCGCCTCTCGACTTCCTCTGCCTAGGCTTGGGCAATTTGGCAGTATGCCACCCCTCGTGCTTCCTTTAAGTGGTATGGCAGCTAGGAACCGAAAGGGTATTCGAGCAGTTTTGTCAGTAAATACTGTTAAGTTGAGGTAAACAATTTGAAGCAAACGAGGAGCCCTCGTTTAAAGGATGTTTTTTAACCAAAATTTAAGATGTAGTACGTACTGACTGCCTGGCGGCTACTTGAAATGAAAATGCTACTCTCTGTTTACGTTCAAAATGAACCAATCGGAAATAATGGATAGACTAACCTGAAACGTATTTTGTGGATAAAAGCTCTCAGTCGCCAGAAAAACTGTGGAACAAGACAGTTAGCCTGTTTGTTTGCTCATATTGCTCTGCCAGATGTGTTTTCCGCGGTGAATTATTTTAGGAGGTAATCCAACGAATACAGTAATAATGTAATGAGTCCAAGAATGGTGAAATGGGAAGCATACTGTCGATAAGTTCCCCACAACTTTATGAGTGGTTTCCATTATGAAAATATGCTGCAATAGCTTGAATATCGTACCAACTGAATCATGAGGTGGCCTTTGTGGAGCACATTCAGTTGAAAAAATGTAAGAATTGGGCAACCTGGCAGTATCCAGGCCCTCCTAGTTTTTCGGGTGGCATGCACCGGAAGGTTAATACGTTTCTTATCGTTTTTTGTCACACGAGAATTCCAGCTAAGATTTTGCAGAGTCTCCGGTTTAAAACCAAATTAGTTTATTATTTCGCGAATTGCATACAATTGGGGTCAAGTGGAACACGGAATTGACGAAAAATCGGAGACCGCGTTTGTCGGTCATAGAATGTCGAAGGAGTTTCAACAAATCTGTCAGAATATTTCCTTAAAATCTTGTGTCAACGCGTTGAAGTGTAAAACACCGTCTAAATGTCAATTTCTGTTTTTTCTTAGAAAACCGTGGGATTTAATCATCACGGATTAATGTATATTCTATGAACAGACGCTAACATGTATATTGAAGAGTCACGTAGCTACATGGAAATATTTTTCGAAAAATCGCCCCTACATACCATCTTTCGAATAATGCATCAGCCTCCAGCATATCAGACATTGTTCGTTCTTGATGTTAGTCCCGCTGCACAGTAAACTTCAGCAGACGATTCGCATATGATTTGCGTCCACTTGGACCACTTGATATGAAAACATTCGCTCAGTATTTCTACACTTTGCTAGACGACCAGCTTGTCAGAATGTGCTAGGCCGCTATTTGTTCAGTACGATGCTAATTTTACACTACTCTTAAGAAAATAGTAGCTAATATTTACCATGAATGGGTCGAGGTGATGTTGGCGCTCTACGGTGAACTTACCTGGACAGACGGATGTAGAAATGCAGTAGATGAATTACACTGCCGAAAACCAAATGAGCTGTTTTATCACCGGCTAGGCAGTAACCCGAACGAGGTAGGACGGTGATGATATGGTGTTCAACAGTCTGCTCCGGTTTGTTTCCATTTGGGTAGTTTGACTCGCCAGCGGTGCACCGACTAAGCACCATAGCATCCGTACTGTTGCTGGCTCGCAGTAGAAAGTTCTGCGGATTCGGAAAAAGAAGATAGGATAACTTTATTAGGGCCAAATATTTTGAACCAAACATGGAAACAAGTAGATGGTTAAACAAGTACACCATAAACAAAAGATGCAGCTGGGATTCAAATGAGTGCATTGGTTGATGTGAGCTGTGCTCAGTGCTGATGAAAACTACTGAGGAATAAGAGCCCAGAGTGATGTGCTTCCGCTTATTTAGGGCGTAAAAGACGGTTTATTTGGGGTTGAATTGGACGCCGAATTTTGTTTCGTCCGTTATTTTCAATTCTCCTTGTGGGCATTTGGTCCTGGTTACTTCTTGTCCCATACAGGCTTTACTGTCAAAACGATAATGGCTTACGGTAAAAGAAGCTCTGAAACACTTGGGCTTATTGCTCTTGGTCCGTAAATGTTGTTGGAGTTGATTCATATGGGTATATACCGTGTTATATCAAAAGAACAAGGAACTTTTCTTGATGGCTGTAACTGCTGATCAGGTGCCATAGGCGTTGTACTTTCTGCAAATACGCGCTACTTTGTTAATTTATCAGCAGTTGAACTTATATGGACAAATTTGATTTGTGTGGTCGTGTGGCTTGAGCCGGATATGGTAGCCGATATCGCTGCATCACGAATTTAATTGGCAGGTGAGAAACGAGTCTTTCCATAGAACGGTTGTTCCACCTTTTTTCATTTCTAACCGCTGTTTCTGCCGGATTCATTGTCAAGGACGATTTAATGTATCCTGACTGCATAAATTGGTTGTACTATGTTTCCTTTTATTGTCGTATCTTTCGGTGTCCCACGGTGTGGACAAACGGTCTTCAGTGTACATCGTTTTGAGACCATGTGATTGGACCTTTCGTAACACCTCAGCTGATCTCTGGTCATTGAAGCAACATTAGTTATAGGAGGTTGGCCATCATGCAAACGAAATCCAAAACTGCTGGGCGAACAGGTCTCAGAATTGCAACAGATCGCTGCACCACATATCTGCACATTTTTCAGGCAATATATTCCTTTCTGATTGACAGATGGTATCTGATTCGGTCCCCAGTTGCTTTGAACAATGGAGGCAAGGGACCTTTAGTAGTTAGATGCTCTGCAGAGCCGGTTTGACGGGCGAATAAAACGTATGCTTAGTTACTTGAATCACCTGTTGTTATGTTGTTTACTACAAAGTAATTGGCCAAAAAAGTTTGCCTATCAGAAAAATGAAACCACTGCTTCGACTTGTGAGGAACAAAAACTGAAAGAGAGAGAATTACGAAAAAGTACAAGTATCCAAGATTTGCTCATTGGTTCTACTGCTGAAAACCCAGCGATAGTACGCCTGAATGTGAAACTTTTCCATGCACACTGTTTCATATCTGTTGCCCGCGTTTTTTTATTTTTATGATAATGCTGTACAAAAATATAAGATAAATATTAGTTGTAAGAGTAGTAGTAGACGGCTTGTTGAACCACCTCCTTGTGGTGCCGACTGGGTGACCCGAAAGTCTGCCTGTCAGCAGCTCAAGATCTCAACGTGTGGATTGCTTTCGACAATGTATAACATGATTCATCTGGCACCCCTGCATCAGTTCCAACCAGTACACAGAGGAGTCTCGTGGGCCTCAAGTATGAGAACTGTGGCAAGTGCCGCACAGTGAAGGCTGGCTTGGTGCCGACGCTTGAATTCACGTCATCAAAAGTGCTTGTACGAACGTGGTCGCCTAAGCCATCAGCATCGAAATTTGGTCTGAGTCAATATCTCCGACACGCACATTCCGTACAGTGTTCTTATGTCTGCTGATTGGTCAATCTGTTTTATCTGACTGCTAACCCGCCCCAGTGCCTAATGCCGGAAAAAAGACTCACAGAAGCGAACACAACAGCTATATTCCGAACAAGCGAGTGCGAGTGCGAGAATACAACGGTCTCAAGCTAGTTATTGGAGGGACACTAACTTGGTCCAATGCTGACGACGCACGCGGTCTGGCCTTGGTACAAGGCTGCGACGCGCTGCATGTTGCGGGGGCGTTGTCTGACCTTGATCAACGCTGACTCGCGCTGCCTGGGTTTGATTCAAGGCTGTGATTGAGGCTGTATATTGAAGGGGCATTGTCTGTCTGGTCAACATCTAGCAGAGCTGAGGGTCTCAGTGGATTTCAGGCATTCAGTGGTTGCCTTCATGAATCTGACCTTCGTGATAAGTATAATGCCGATAGGCTCGATCAACAGAAGCGCCGCGCCTTGGATGCACAATGCATTTTTCTGCAAAACCCTTGCGAGCGAAATAAAACTTTCTGCGTCAAAATGTTGCATTTCTTTGCATGTGTGCACAGAATAAAACTCATCCTCATCTGCCGTCATTTTTGGGAGTTGTTTTATTTAAGCTGTTTTCTAAATTTTTGGCGTGCATTCGCCTTTGACTTGTTTTGCTATGGCTTCAGAAGTGGTTTCACACATGTTTTTGAGAAATTGGGTGCCGTATCCTTTTCATCCTTCACGGTGTCTGGGATGGTGTCAAAGGAATACATGAACGATATCTATGTGGTACTTGTGGGTTCATCCAGTAATCGAAGCACCAACGCTGGTTTGCGTTACGAATGGGTGTACTACAAATGCAGTAGGTGGCCTGTTAGACAAACGGAACGTCGACAAATACGAAGAAGCTAGAAAACTGAGCGCGTTTTCTAATAAAAAAGTACGAGGAGCACCGTAAAATCTCTAATCTTTTGTACGATCGGCTTCCCGTAAATCGACGGCTAACCGAAGAGGAGTTGGGTGCCTGCAGGGCCCTGCTAAAGTATGGAACGCCGTCGTGGGAACTACGACAATTTGTGGCCAATGAACTCGCAAGGCCCTTAGCAACTATCGTCGGATGTATCGACCAGCTCTAGTGAGTAGGTGCCGCAGGACTGGGTTTTATTGATACAGATGATAAGCTTTCGGTCCTGGCAAAACTTCGGGAGACTGGAGGCGTGCTTATGCTGCAGTCAGAGGAAGGTCACTATAACCACGCATGCTTCTCCAGATGGCAGCAGATAGCGTTGTTTTTGACGTCTTTCAGGTGTAGTAACTGTCGACGAATCGCAAGCGACAAACCGTTTTGCGTAAGTTTTTATATATCACCTATTTTCCGACCTGTGCATGCGACGTGTATATCTGTATATACATCGAAAGGATGTGTACCGTGCGCCCGATTATTTGTCTTCGTAGAAGGCAAAGCATTGTGCAAATACTGAGCGGCAGAGAAGCTAATTCCTGCAAGAGTTGTAGTCACGATTGCACACCTGGACTAACGTGATCTGGTGGTCCAGTACCATTGGTCACCTCCCTCCCTCTCCGAAGTCCATCCAAACTACGCCAGTGTCACTCTTTGAATCGAAAATACAGTTTTCACGGAGTTAAGCGCACCCACTTCACGTCTTTTAACAGGTCCGATCTGAGCGCTGTTCCGTAACACCAAGCAACTATGATAGACGCAAGCACAACCACAGATTAGCGCGGAACGGTTGCGTTGGATGTGAAGAAGTGGAAACACGATGCTGACGACAATTCCCTCGCCAACGTTTCACTCCCGTTTGCCATTGATTTCGACGTTGATCCTTTAGTTTACGCACCGGTGATCATTTAATATGGCGACGTCACTTTTCCCAGTACACTGGAACTTTATAAGGTCGCAGTCAGTAACTTGTTTTCTCCCACCATGTTGGCTCTGTACATAATGACGACGTTTTTGTGAGTGGTGAATGGCGCTGAGTGTTGTTTTGTCAATGACTTTAACACCCAACCCTGTTTGTGCGCGTCATAACCGTCCTCGTTCTTTCTGCTTCCTGAGCAGTTTTGAAGTTTCCTTTTGATCGCTTCGGGTGTTGTTTTCTGCCCACGTGTTTCAACTTCGACCTCCAGTACCTGTCTCCGACTTGATGAAACTCCACTGCCCCAGTTAGTGATAGCTCACTTTCATGAAGAGCGTCTCCCTCCTTTTTTGTTCTGCGCATTCTCCGGATGTGTGCCTTTTTTAGTTCTGTTGATATACCATTTAAAAATAAACAATGACAATAATGCTTCTAGGTGTAGTTTTAATAGCCCGAGTAGGTTATCTATTCAGTCAGTGTCTGACTTGTGCGATCTTTCAGTTCGCTGATTTCTTTGAAGTTAAACTTAGCTACTTGCAAAGTATGAGTAGTTTATCGAGAACCACTATGTAATTGACTGCTGGGTATCCTGTTGTTGGTTGCTGGACGTCCTAACTCAAAACCGTTTGAACCAAGGTAGCTGAAATACAGTCTTATAACATCAGCTTAGTTTAATAAATTTCTGAGTTTTCACTCTGTCAAAATAAACTTTACGTCGTGTTATAGGCTGCTCATTTAAGAATACGACAGAGTATTTTTTACGCTCTTCTACAGGTGCTTTCCCAATCGTTATACGAGAGTATCCTTGTGAATTTTCTCTCAGGACTGTATCCCACCTCATTACGTGCCCTTTATGCGTTCTATGTTCTCCATACTCCGTTTCCGGTTTTGATCTGGCGGATCGTTCAATCGATTCCCTCTTTACCCGGCCTCCTTGAAATACGTTGTCCGGTGTATAAGAAAATTACTGAACTGACGAAAACGAATAGGAATAAAAATAAATGTTTTTGTTTAGCTGTGAAGATCACTTTCAATTCATCATCAACCAAACCAAATTGGTGTGGCAAACATTTGGGTGTGATTCATCAAACACGAGATAATTTGTCACGAAAACCCCAAGTCTATCAAATACTTAAATGACTGTGTGATATCCTTGCAAACGGCGCCAGTCTAGGCAATAGTCCCATACCAAATTCATCTAAACTCGCTGCACTACGGTCCAGAGCAGACCAATCAAAATTCTCAAATCAGTAAATAATGTCACAGAACTTGCACCTGCATTTATCTAGCACAAGCAAGGTACGTTCTGCGTTTTGGCAACCTGTCGACCACATGCATGTGACAGTTCCACCGGATGTCGCCTATTTCGTCTTTTCAGTTTGCGAATGTGTCCACATCGTAGTCCGGTAGTTCCTCCCCGCCCCCCTCCGGCAAGCAACTACCGCTCTACCGCCACACCAGCCGTTCGCCTGCAGTGGAATGTCCGTTCGCGGAGACTTTCGTCTCATGTCCATCCTGAGTGACCAAAAGACCCTCACCGTACTTCCATTACGGACGACTATCAGTCCATCAGCGATACACCGTGTTGCTATTCAAGCCCAACCATTTGAAATGTTTCGACAAACGGCACACTAACGGAGTTTGGCAAGACTAAAAATTGCTGGCAAATATTACCCATGGGAGCTGACTCAGACCCAATCGGTAACCAGCTGTTGCTGTTACCCGCTTCATCTTTGTCCATGTGTTTTGCAATTTTCCCCCTCACATGGGTATTAGCGACTAGAGAAATATCGCTTAGTAGAATGCCGCCTTGTCACTTGGGCGATAATTAGCGGCCAGATGGCTACGAAGTGGGACAGTGGTTTTGGACCCTGTCTGGCAGGTGGTCTTTTGTGTTTTCGTGAAGGGAAAAAAAACTCCAATTGAAGAGTGAGTTAGGAAGGGTTTTGCGTAAATTTTGCGCTCGGGGATAGCATAAATCATATCGTGTTTGATCATATTGTTTAAAAACTTCGCCAAGAAACTTGAAAAGTCGGTATATTGTGACTTTGTGTCCGATTCCATCTTTGCGGTTTAACGGATTTAACGGGGATCCATGAATTGAATTTGACAGTGGAGGGTGTTCATCTCAGGGCCCGCCATTTCGAGTTTGTACATCAACGCAACATTCTCCACGGCCCTGCTAAATTTTACTGTATACTCACCAAACCCAGCTCAAAGATCGACGGTCCGGCATTTAGCTGGACTGTCTTAAGTGGACGCGCAGCTCATATGGACAGCCCTGCTATCGATTCTTGTGGAGTTTGGCTTCATGCCATCAAGTTGTACAAGATGTCGTTTCGAGAAAACTGGATTCCAACACGTGGAAGTAAAAATGCCGAGAAAAATGCACATTGTGAACCTTACAGAGTCGATCGTAGTCTGCGCGTGTATTCGCATTTTTGTGGTCTTAAATGTCTGCACAGGTACGACAGAACTTTCCAGTGGCAAGTAACTCAAAATTGCTTTCAAGGAACGAAAATTCGGAAGGTCTTTGGAAGAAAGCGACTCTCATCCATCCCCGAGCTCCGCAATTTTGTACAAAACCAACAGCCACGGAATCAGACAAGGCGTGCTAACTAAAGTTCATAGGTGAACAAGATTTTCGAGACTATGGATAGGTTCCCCTTTTTTCTTCTGCAGTCGTTTGCTAGGGTGTTATTCGGACACACAATGAACCCAAATGATTTGGATTAGAAAGAGACAATTTCCATCCGGACCAAATTAAACAGTACAAACGTAATACACTACTTATAAGGTTGCTGAAAACTCTTCGATGGCCCACAACCGGATCCGCTTAAGAACAGTGTATGAACAAGAGATTCAGCTGGGTTCCAAGTGAGTCTCGCCTAAAAACCAAATTGATATGCAACTGCGTGTGTTTGTCGAAGTAAGCAATATAAAGTTTTTCAGGCTAACACGTAAGGACCCAAACAGACTTTTTAGGGCACAAGTCAACTCAACTGATCATAGTCTGAGGAGGTTCTTATCAGACTCTGTGACCTTATACATTGTCGTCAGAAGTGTACTAACTGCACGAACTGATTTGAAAACACACACCTTCGCTCACAAACATCTGTACAGACCAGAACTTGCCAAAACTCACTATATCTCAGAACAGCCAACAGAACACTCACGTGAACTTCAGCCGTTTTACTGTGAACAAAAAAGTCCAAAAGTTCTGACTTAAAGAAACTTGCGGGAAATTCCCAGCCTATGCGGACATCACTAGACTCCGAATATGTCTTGATTTAGCGCTTGTCGGGGGACATCTTTTGGGTGGTACGATGCCCACTAAAGACCTCCTAATTCCACAAGAACTTCGTCCAAGAGAAACATCACCAAATCGGTCGTCTGACGCTCTTGGTTTGTTTATTTATTAGACGAGCCGAGGCAGGTTTGTTATCCGTGTTACTCAGAGAGAAGAACATATCTCACCGCCCCTTCTCCGTCCCTTGCTTTCATTTGAGTGCGCAAGGATTTCGGGACAAAACAGCGATTCATATGGGCACCAAAATCAGTCACATTTCTTTTGGCAAGAGTCAAACGGAACAAAGTATGTTTGTGTCGAAAACTCGGGAACACTAAGTGAGATGCACGGAACACACAAAAATGTTACTCCCATCATATCAGGCCCAACAGATGGGATAAAGTATCCAGATGTGCGCGGATGCTGTTCACACTGCAGACAATCGACCTGTTTTTTGGTCATTTGGTTACCAGAGCTGAAGTATTGATCCTTTTTTCCCTAAGTGCGACATGAAAATCTTCGGTTATTCGCATACTAACGCCACACAAAAAAATCTCAAAGTCAACCACGAAACTTTAAAATCATGAAATGTCAACAAACAAGACTGCAATTTTTTGATTAACTAAACTAGTTTGTGGTTTCAAGTGACAGATGGGAAAGAACGCAAAAAGATTCGGTTGAAGTTTCTCAACTGTAATTATATACATATATATATATATATATATATATATATGTATATCATATTTATATAATGTGCCGAAATGCAACATTAAGTATACATCTGGGCGTCTATCTCATCTCTGTTTCAGGCATCTGGTGAGAGTAACCGGTTGCATTATCCTCGAAAGTGCAAGTTATGCCACACCACTCAATTCGTTGATGAAAGTTCTTGCTCAACCCACATTCGTCCTTTTTGAAGGATCATCAGATGGGTGGGCTCTCGAGTCTTCGTCAACCTCAAGACCTACGTGAACACCAAAGTGGACATTTTTGGAGTTAGACAATCATCTCCAAATTAAGATGCCGTAAGTTGCCGGTCAAATGTTTCCCACCCTCCAACAGTTTTCTTCAGCCTTATAAGTACGTGAATCAACCTCCACGCAGCACACTTAGTCAAGGAACACTATGAACGAAAACTTCCGAAAATTTCCTCCGTTAACACTAGCTTAAGTGGCGAAATGAACGAACAGCTCCACATGTTTTCTGTTTTGTTTGTGCCATGTATGTGCACAACTGATCGTCACTGATAGTCCAATCTGTATCCGTGCCAGAACACCGATTCACGTCCGATATGGGAGTTCCACATACGCGGCAACATGGGAGGTTACACCGTCTCCGGGTAACGACGGTTGTCTCCAGTCCTCCAGGTCGTCAAAATAAATGGCCCATCCAACAGCATAATTCACATGACTCGAACCTCGGGCTATGAGGCATCGGTTTGTGTTCAGTGTGCAGGGAGAAACCTTAACTTGACCCAGACAAAGATGTCGTCTGGGTGTGCTTGAGCAAAACATCAACATTATGTTTGCGTGTTTGCATTTCCATAGTTCACAATTCCCGGTTGTGATACGCGTAGACGTCAGCTTATAAAATGAGTTTTTTTTCTTGCAGTGCCTTTTGAACTGCCAACGTGCCCATTTCAATGCGGTGAGGATTTGTCTGTTTACGGTTATCCATTAAAATCGATGCATCACGTGACTAAATGGTGCAGTCACAGTGTGAAGTATGAAAGGTCATTTGAAAACTGTTAGTGATACGTGTGACGGGATAAGGCGATTTCTGATTTTTTTTTGCGTAAATCCGCTTTGAAAGCCCCGTTGAAAAGTCCTTTCCTCTAGAAAGTCTGTTCAGATATAGACGTAACACACTACGCCTAATGTTGCTGGAAACGAGAGATTCAGTTGGGATTCAGGTGAGTCTGTCTGGTATGCCAATGAGAGTAGTATTTAGCAAAATCGGTTGCAGACATATTCTATGAACTCCTGTCAACCGTAGGTGAAAAAATAGGTGGTCTTTGTACAGTCCATTCGGATAAAGGATAGCAAAAACGAGAGATCTAGCTTGGATTCACTTGAGTTTGCCGGCAACACACAAGAAGTCTGCAAACGGCCGGATTTCACCGATTAGACACCATTTGCTTTGTTTCTCTTCACACCACTCTCGTTTGAACGGTCGTCCTCCTGTTCTGGTGTAATTATTCCGCCGAGTCCACACCAAAGGGAAGCACTGGACTCAAGTTTCGCTCTCGCTAGTGCTCGTCAATAGTGCATATCCAGTGCCCGTGCCGGGATTTGAACCCCGGACATCTGACATGCGAGGCGAGCGTGTTACCACTACTCAATCAACGCACCTCGCTCAAGTGTGAACACGTTCGCCTGTTCAGACGTGAAAATTCAGATGCGTCCAACTTGCGTTGGTGGAGTAGTGGTAACACGCTCGCCTCGCATGTCAGATGTCCGAGCTTCAAACCCCGGCACGGCCACTGGATATGCACTGATGATGAGCTCTAATTAAGAGCGAAACTCGTGTCCAGTGCTTCCCCTGTTTGGTGTAGACTCGGCGGAATAATTACGCCAGAACAGGAGGACGACCGTTCAAACGAGTGGTGTGAATATGAACAAAATACAAACCGCAAACCCCCCAACTGAGACACCATTTAGTATTCAATTAGGCTGACGGGAGCTGGGTGACTACATCTAACTGATGAGCCCCATGAAGGGTCGAATCGGTCGTCTGCAGTCGATGAGTATTTAGCAACTTATAGGCAGTGGTTCCGTCAGGAGAACGAACAAAATATACTTTGTATTTCTCAGAATGGCCGAACCGATACCCCTTCTCCAATGGTTTTTAACTACGGAGTAACTATTCCATACTGTTGCAGAAACCTCAGTAGAAAGACATCTAAGTTAGGGCCGACGTCAGTCGTCCCCTTCGTGCATTAAAGGGGTGTAAAATTCGCCAGGTTTCACAGATGTTTCTTCCTATGTTGAAATCAAATCCTTCATGCGTTTTCGGATGTTTTATTCAAAAAAAAACACAGTATTCTCCCTACCGTTCTTCATATCGCTAAGGTAATAATAGCTGTCATTTAGTAATGATTGGGTCTCAGTGCTCCGTATTTTCTTATCTGATATATTCGTTAAGAGGGCCATAGTAACCAGGTGCCCAAATGCTGTTGCGCAATCGATTTCATACATGGGCCCGTCAGACTTGGTGTGGTTATGGATGTGGGTCGGATGTCCCTACGGTGATCGGAAATTACAATTGGTCATTTATTGTATTTTCCCAGTTAATTAATAGTTTTCTGATGGTTTATCCACATAAGGTTACCATGCGCCTACCTGTTGTTCAACACTATTCCACCTAGGGCTAGAATACGCCTGAATCATCCAAATTGAAAAGCATAGGTACGTTGTACTGGTTTACCACTAGAGCAGGTCAAGGTCTTACGCGTCCAGGTTGTCTGCCGAAAGACTGTTTACCGCATCTACAGCAGATGTACGGACGGTACGTTCCATGCCATTCGACTCATTTTAGTGGCAGTTCGAAGAGGCGTGAAAACGAGCTGAAAATGCTTGTACGCTTGACAAGGTAAATGATTCATTTCACTTTACGTTGTAGAGTCGCAAACGGCGGTGCGAAGTCAGACGGTTAGGAATTCCGGGAGCAGATCGACTCACTTCCTATTAGGCACACTGACTCAAATGTGGTTCGTAAAATCGAGAGCTGGTCAGCTTGAAAAGAGCACCGTAACCTGCGCGTGAAAATCTTGGTAGACATAAACGGAACTCCAGGTAGCACGGCACTCCACGGCCTGCAGGTCGGACAAGACCAATTTAGCAAACACTGAGTTCAAAGGACGGGCGACTCAATTGAACCCGGCCATCGGTTGAGCAAAACGAGAACAAATATCACTGAGCTAAACTCGGTATAATCTAGGTCAGAACTGACCGGAATAATTGGTGAAAGTATACCAGACCAGTTTCAAGTGTCAAGACCAATTGCCAACCAATCGAAATCCAAGCTACCGGGCCAAACATGGGACCATCCAAAGAAACAAACATAATCCAAACCCGTTCTAGATGGACTCATCAGTGGAGGCACACAAAACGCTACACACTCCTCATAAGTTTGCTGAAAACTCTTAGACAGCCCATCACCGGTTTCGCCCTTCTTGGGGCTCATCACAAACCAGGAATTCAGCTCAGTTACAGGTGAGTTTCCTATCAAAACCAAATTGATTTGCAAATTAGTGTATTTATCTAAATCAGGCCTGTTTGGGTTCATGTAGAACATAAGGTTGACGGAAACTCGAAGACTGCGCCTACCTGACGAGCACCAAAAAAGGCGAAACCGGTCGTGGGCTGTCGAACAATTTTCAGCAACCTTATCAATAGTCCATTACGAATATACATGTATCGCGATATCTCGAATATCGTAGCAACTGGAACATGAGGCGGCCTGGTGCAGCACATTCAGTTGCCTGAAATCATCACAAACGAGAGATTCAGCTGGGTTCCAGGGGAGTCTCTCGCAAAAACCAAATTGATATGCAAATGAGTGTATTTCTCGAAAACAGTGCAATTTGGGTTCAAGTAGAACATAAGGTTGACGGAAACTCGGGGACTGCGCCTACCTGATGAGCCCCAAGAAGGGCGAAACCGGTCGTGGGCTGTCGAAGAGTTTTCAGCAATTCTGTTCCGATAACAGTTTGGTACCTTAAGCTGCCCTGATTCTCTGAATAGGCTCCATGTAGAACACTCGTTCCTGCCTAAAGCTATCAGACTACCATAGGATGTCCCTTTGGCGTTGGCAAAACGGTCGCGTTGCCTTTCTTCGTAAGTTAACTTTTATAACCACCTGCATTTATGTTGACAGGCAGGTGCCTTGTTCCGACACCTTTTATGGTATTCAGAAAACTGAGGCAAACGTTTTCCGCCAATATGTGACGCATTCGTTTTTAACCCATAGATTTATACGCACTGCAGAACTACAGAGGTGATCGTGTTTTGAGAGAAGTTGCGCTCAGAAAATGATCAGAATATCTCGGTGCCACGTGACTGATCTTGGAAATGACCATCAATCACACGACGTCTGACAGAGACGGCGTGTTTATTTACCAACAGTTGTTTAGCGTTTCTCTGCGGATCGATATCTCATGGCACCTGAGTGAACAGTAATCACAATGATCTGACAGTAAAGATAAACACCAGGGTTGTTTGATTTACCAGTGGATATACAGAAACACATGAGTTCAACCCACCCTTCCAGAATCTTCCGTAATTTTAACAATTCCATAATTTGTTGATGGTGTGAGGAGACTTGGAGACTATCAATGAATATTTTTTCTTGTCAGTGAGTTCATTCCGCTCCAAAAGTGTGGGAAGCACTGTACATCCCCGTTGCATATCATCAGCACTGAGAATTCCATGGAATTCCAAGTTGCAGAAGCCTGGGTTACAAGTGAAGGCTAAAACGAGTAGTGTTACTAACCCGCATTTGGACGGAATAGGACGCCAGCTATCCCTCAGTCAGGGGCTTCGTGTCACCTGGTCACGTGTTGAGGAGTGATGCCTTTCATAATTTATTGGATTCCTTACCGAACACCGTATTAATCTGCATAAACTCTCATCCCGCCAAAGTTGTAAATGACCCAGAGTAAAACTTAAATGAAGAGCATCGAACGGAGTAGGATGGCGAGGCTCGGCCACAAGATGCTGTCGGTCCTGCACGTCGTGTACTACCGTTCACGCCGAGTCACCTTAGCATGAATGAAGGGCTATTTTACTTGGACAAATACACTCATTCGCAAACCAATTTAGTTTTCACGGGAGACTCAACTGAATCTCTCGTTTAAGATATTCTTCAACTGAGTGTTCTGCACAAAGGTCGCCTCATGCTTCAGTTCGTACGACATTCGAGATATCACGAAGGACACCACTTACAAGGTTGCTGAAAACTCTTCGACAACCCACGACCGGTTTCGCCCTTCTTTGGCCTCATCAGGTACGCTTAGCCCCCTCTGTTCTACTTGAACCCAGGAAGGATGAAACCGGTCGTGGGCTGTCGGGGAGTTTTCAGTAACCCTATGAGTAGTGTGTCACATCTGTACTGATGAGTGCATTTGTCGAACAACCATTTTTTCCTGAAGACCTTATTTCATTTTAAAGAAGTGAGAACACTCATAATCACAACAGTGAAATTCACCTTTGTGCGCAAGGTGATATAAATCTGTGCCAAGGAAGAAAACACTAATTGTATCGCTGTCAAAAAAATTACCTCACCGTCGCCATCATCATCGTTAGAGACGGCGAGTGGAATTTTGACCCCATAAACACAGGTTTTACAGTTAAAAGCATAGGATCGTAAAAGAGAAAACAGTGGCCGGGGAAGTGTTCTGACACTAGTCTGCCAGAATTAGTTCACTTTGCTTTCCTATTCATATGGTGACTCAGCTGACCCAAACAGAAGCGGGCTGCGCGAACGCTGCTGAATTCGGATAGAGGCCATATCTTCCAAAGGCTCCAACCATACACAACAGGAATCACGGGAATACCATTCTGGACGGCAGACAATGGAACCAGCATTCGAGCGACTCGTAATCCGGTTTATACCCTTCTGCCAAGTCAAAGACGCCTTGTGCCTTTGTGTGAGTGTCCCAAAGAACGGCCTTGTGTTGTGGACCAAAGTTTTCCTAATGCCTTCTTAATACCTTGAACCCGAGTCAGTCTGGATAGCCGCTTGATAGCCTGATGCGCTTAGCCAAACCAGAAAACCAATGAACGTGCGAATCGGCTGATCTATTGAACGCTGACACCCGTACAGGCGTGTTGTGTGCAGCCGAAAACGGGCTGTTTATAAAGCCCATGTGGAAAGTTCTAGGCGGGCCAAAATGTGATGCTAAAAATAAAACTCATTTGTCAAGGGCAAGTGGAGGACAACCAATTAAATCTGTCTAAACGAAAACGGTTATTCCATTGGCAGTTGTATAGTCCAGTTACGTTTGGAGCTGGTTCTCCTATTACCTTGTTCTCAGTAGACAGTGGTTCGATAACCGTGGCACACGGCCCAACCACTGATATTTTTTAGACTGCAGCATTCATCTCGTTGCAAGTTCGTTGGATAACGATGAGGAGTTGTCCCCAGACCCTTCGATTTTAGTGGTTTTTCATTGCAACCGTGACCTTCAGGACACAATGACCTGCCTTTTAGATGCCAGCGGGTGGAGAGGGTTGCTGCAAGCCTGTAAGTAGAAACACAATTGCTTAACAGGTCTGGAATCTTTGCTCACGTTTGACGATTTCTCCGCCTGAAGATCTGGCCTTACAGCAAAATCCTCCAAGCATCTCGGAGAAACCAGTTTCTTGTGATATTCTTCAGACAGCTAATTCAAAGCTTCGGCACACCATATACATGGCCGAACAACTGCTGGATATTTTTTTGGGAGTGAGGCACTTAGGTCGTTACAAATTTGGTGGTTGACGGTGCGAATTTGCCTCCAAAACCCTCTGTTTGCAGTGATCTTCATTTGCAACGGCGGGCAGCAGTGAGGCAGGTTACTGCAAGATCCGGAAAGATCCGGACACTGAATGATTTATGAAATTGATTTGCCGTTTCAGCGAAGGCGCTTAGGAGTCTCAGAAAAATCAATTTTTGGCCTGCATTGGTTTTCATCAGACGGGCTAATTCAAAGCTTCGACCAACCAACTCTAACCTTTACGTTTTTCGAAATTCGTATGTTTACCCAAATCGTAACACTCCACACTGAATATCGCAATGGCTGAGGCGTGAACTTACTGACCACGATGTCTGTGGTCATCCTGACTGCTCGTGCGTAGGCTTGGACAGCCCGGTAATTTCAGTCACCTTGTTTCTCTCGGGCTGCGTAACAACTGGGCGCTGGAAGTATTTTGCAGTTAAAGGACCAGTAATAAATTTATTCTTTCAAAGAATAATTGTCTGACGTCTCAACAAGGGGAATCATTTCTCTAACCAAAACAAAAAACAATAAAAATTATCTGATCAGTTTGACATTATTCAACTTACAGGACAAAAGCCCTCAGATCTCCCAAAACTATAAGCCCACTGTAAGAATAAAATTCACCCGACGAGAGCGACTTCCATCTGAGAAGTGCTCACTCGGGGAGCCAGTCAACAAGTGTGATCACATGACGTGGATGCTGTGATTGGAGGACAAGGGGCAGGCTACCGATCAGACGTCCTTGTCAAAACGGTTAATCGTTCAGTTGAAAATCGCTTGGAACCGAGCGAGTAGTCATCGTTTTCGTAAAAGTTTGGTAACAATCGGTAGATTTATTGCTGGGCAACGTTCAAATTACTAACCGAGATGTTGAGAGTCCAAGACTTTCTGAGTTTAGGGAGATGCGCCTCACCCACAAGACAGAGTTTCTATTGAAAATTTTTTCCAATTTGCTTGCACTACCAACGTTGCCTTTGTTTCGGCTGTAAGGCTTCTATCCAGTATTTTTCGTAGCTTGCAGCAGGAAGCAAGAAGACCTATGCTTCCAATAAGCTGTGCCCGCTCCAACAGTTTATACTCTTGGCAAGTGAAAAAGAATTTAACGGGCAATGATTTCGCAAAGTCATATTGCGTGACTGGTGTCATCAACAGGGAATTGGAGTGACGCTCCGCATAAGGTTACTGAAAACTCTTCAGCAGTCCACGATCGTTCCTGCCGTTCTGATTCGGGCTCATCAGGTAGACGCAGTCCCCAAGGGTCGATCAAACGTATCTTCTGCTTGAACCCAGGTTGCTGGGAATCCGAAGAACATGTGAAAAAAGCGAGTAAGCTGGGTTCCAGGTGAGTCTCCCGCCAAAACCCGATCGACGTGCAGATGGTTGTATAATTCAAAGCAAGTAAATTATTCCAGGATAAAACTTGTGAACCGGTCAAAAGTTATTCAACATCTCCTAAATCAATAAATGCATACCAAATCATACACTGAAGTCCCGTCGCAAAATACTCGTCCGTACAAGGAAGATAAATTGTCCTCCTGAGGACAACACCCTTCGTAAAGGGAAGTCGATTGCCTGGAGAACGGGAAGGATATGTCGATTAAAACGAAACGTGAACAATTTTGGAATTCATTCTTGAAATTTTGACTAATTTTTTTATCTAGTTGAATCTCCTGCATGGGTTTGACGTATTTCCGAAGGTGACCTCCAATTTCACCAGTATTTTGTACTATTTATGATTTAGCGAAATACACTCATTTTCAATCAAATTTGGTTTTGCGAGAGACTCGCCTTGAATCCAGCTGAATCTCTTGTTTGTGATGTTTCCAGGCAACCGAATGTGCTGCACCAGGCCGCCTCATGTTTCAGTTGCTACGATATTCGAGATATCGCGATACATGTATCTTCGTAATGCACTGCTCATAAGGTTGCTGAAAATTCTTCGACAGCCCAAAGACCGGTTTCGCCCTTCTTGGGACTCATCAGGTAGGCGCAGTCCTTGAGTTTCCGTCAACCTTATGTTCTACTTGAAACATCACAAACGAGAGTCAGCTGGGTTCCAGGTGAGTCTCTCGCAAAAACCAAATTGATATGCAAATGAGTGTATTTCGCTAAGTTCGTGCAATTTAGCTTCAAGTAGAACATAAGGTTGACGGAAACTCGGAGACTGCGTCTACCTGATGAGCCCCAAAAAGGGCAAAACCGGTCGTGGGATGTCGACGACTTTTCAGCAACCTTATGAGTAGTGCATTACGAATATATATTTATGATTTACTTTTCCAGTGGCTACTGACATGTACTTTTCAAGCATATCAGTAGTATAGTACGTACAGTTGTGGCACCCTTTCGGTGCCTAACTGCTATGCCACCCGAAGGTTGCACGAGGGTTGGGATACTGCCAGGTTGCCCAAGCCTAGACAGGGGAAGTGGAGAGGCAGTGGTCGGGTTCGAACCACGGACCTTGCGGTCAGTGAGTTCGCGCTCTAAGCACTTGAGTCATCTCGCCTCAGTAGTACAGTAGTGATGCAGTGTACCCTTTAGATTAAAATCCTCCACCTTGGCGTCATCTTGAAGGAGGGAAAAGGTTTTTTCACTTATCAGCGCAGTTGTGATTTTATTGGACATATGAGCTCATGAAACAGGTTGATTGGTACTCTTCAAGTGACAGATAAGGGGTATGCAAATCTGCTGTCATAGAGACGCGCGTTTACGAATTTATGCAAGGATGCCCAGTACGCGCAGTTCGCACAAGGAAGTACCGGACTCCGGAACTAAAAAAGGAAATCAAGCGGTGATTTCAAGTGATATCATTGGTGATTTTGCGCAGCTGAACAGCAGTCACGGAATAACCATACACTACTCATTTAACTGCCTCATTTGTTTGTAAACTTCATAGGTTATCTTTTAAAGGCTAGTAAACGACTTTTTGCTCAATTTTGCTCCCTTTTTATTAAGCAATCTCTGGAAAGTACTTTTTTGGAAGGACACTATTGTACTTCCTTGTTATTTCACCATGTAGCGAAGAACTAGATCCCAAACTGGACCGAAAGTCCATGTAGGTTTAACAGTTGGCGCTCACCCTAACGCACAGAATCCCTTGGCCGAATTTAGCTTGACTTAGCTTACTGGTTCTTACTCAGCTATAAATCCAGACCAAAACCTCTTAATCTAGTCACATGGCCTGCCGAAGCTTTTGTGTCAAATGGGAAACGTTGCCTAGCAATAAATCTACCGAGTGTTTCCAAACTTTTCCAATTTCTGTAGAGACCCCACGAGCAAGTAAATTTCTACTCAGTGCCTTCTCATTCGTGAACTTTATTTGAATTCAGAAATTTTGTCCTCATGAATAGTTCAGCCATTTTTTGTGGAAAATTAGCTTGTATCAAACATGTAGGTAAAGTGTCGAAAAGTTCTCACAGCCTAATGAGTAGTGTGTTCCGCTGTTCACGCAGCGGAACTGAGACGTCTTCAGGTGTTCGACAATCGTTGTCTCAGAACCAAAGCTCGTGTGGGTTGGTGTCAGCGAATCCGTAACGAGGCAGTTAGAAAGCGAGTTTTGGGTTGTGCAACGGGTACTTCCATTGAAGAATGCGTCCAGCACCAGAAGCTGCGTTGGTTGGGACATGTGTTGCCTGTGCCTAACCATCGTTTGCCGAAGAGGGCACTGTTTTCCGTGTCCAATTTAGAGTGGCGGAAGCAGAGAGGTGGCCAACCCTTGACCTGGCAGAAGGGTATGAAAGAAATCACGAAACGCTTGGGTGCTGTCAGTGCTACTCGCCTTTCGGGATGAAGACCACGTGATCCCCACTGCGCCTGGTTGGAAACGTTGGAAGATATGGCTGCCAACCGATGTCAGTGACGATCTTGCTGTCAGTTTCTATCCAGATTGCCTGAATGAGTGTTTGGAGGTGTAGACATCTCGGAATGATTGTAGTAAGCCAGCATCAAGCCCTCTCTCTGTCCAGCTTTATTCTTTTCTTCACAATAAGGCTTTCAAATAAATCATGGTTGTACGACAGCGAAGCATCGGTGTTGAACACTGATGTCATGCTCTCGAGGATGATGACGATGAACCGCAACAGAGTGGCGTTGCACCATGACGAGGTTGAAAAGGTGTCGTTCCCTTACAGATAAGAGAAAACTCATCTGCCTCAAATTTTAAAGCATCTTTTAAAGTCACTTGGATCCCTTTGCCCACCGCGAGCAAGCTTCCTCAGGGGTGAAGGGTTTCTTTGGATATACAACCGCCATAAAAGAAAGCCGCGCTTCACTGACTGATGTGACATCAGTGCTTACCAAACCGATTTAAACTTATTGATCAGGTCACGTGGTTATACGCGATTCTCACTGTCAAACATTCACCTACGTGAATGTCTTGCTGCAAGAAGATGATTAAACTAAAGAACTTAAAAACTGATAATTCCCAAAAAGACTTCCAAAGTAACTCTGTATTTGAAGAATGAATTTGAACCAAACTCGGTTAAACCTTTTAAAAAAGCCTACAGTAATTCCCCATAAAAAGCCATCTGACACACCATTTTCGGATGCACGTTCCTAGGCTATTAGATGCAACTCAGAATATACCAACATTCCTGGAATATTCATGACGTTTCGTCATTCCGTTGTGATGAGTCCTAAGCCAGCTGTCACATTTCCGCGCAAACATTTAGTAAATCTTCAGGAGGGTTGAAAATTTACATTCCAACGTCTCGTGTTCCACAATTCCCAAGTCTGTCGGGCTACAGACGACGTGTTAGAAATGAGGGTAAACGCGTCATCAGTAAGTGAGCAGGACTTGACTCTCCACTTCCGGGGTACGGAGCGGTTTCCCGCTGCCGCATCAACCGAGGCATAACTTGAATTCTTAGCAAGCTGCATAAACCGGGAATGCACAAACAAGTCTTGTTAGTTTATGCTGGTGAACCGGTCAGTTCTGATAGTTACTCATTCAACCCGGAAGACTTTTGAGCACGCAATTTGAAACGTTTTCTTCTCTGAGAAAGAGTTTACAGTTACACAAGAAAAAATACTTGCAGCAGCTGCTTGCTCATTGGTCACGCGGTTAGACAAAACAAAGTGACAAAGAAATTGAGATTACTGCATTGCCAGAGGGTGCGCATTGAGCAGAACCTTTTGGAATACAGTTGGGCGGGAAAAGATTGAATGCGCGAAGGGGAGCAGGGTATCACTACATCGGCCCCGGTACCAAATATATTCAAGAGGATGGCTGAGCTCAAAACGCAATGCTCAAAGTACCTCAAAACGCTTTTTCATATTTCAATAGTATTCTATCCAAATTCACTAATTTGTGGCCAAAAACCCTGCTTCGGGAGTTCATATGATACAGGTTTATACTGAATTCAGTGTATAGGCTTAGTTCGTACAGTTTTTTGAACCGCGTGAAGTCAAAAACTCTAACCTATGAACATACATTTATGTTGCAATAACGCAAAGACAACACCACTCATCAGGTCAAGCCAACCTATCTACTGCAGTTACTGTCCTTCTGGATTCTGTAAGAAAGTGATCCCTCTTCTAAGGGGTCTCTCCAAAGGTGATTATTGCAAAGAAACTGGCTAAACCAAATGAAACACGTCTTCTCAATCGAGATTTTGTCTCATAGGTGAACGAAACTGTGGCAGCTACAACCACTGTACGACACGTACGTGGTCCCTACAGCTGACAATGACGATGATGATGATGATGATGAGGTGAAGCCAACCTATGCGACAAGCCAAGAAGTGCTGCAAAACTGTGATATCCTTGTTGAGAATCATGAGCACTGTGCATCCAGTTAGTTCCGAATCCGCAACTCCGTCTGGTCGTTTGAACACTCAACCGCTAGGCCACGAACTCCCGATTAGCAATGTGATTAGTCCACACCTAGAAAGTGTACAGCACCAGTCGTTCTTCAGTTGCCGTATGCACATCCAGTGGTCACGTGCTGACTGGTTCCTCGACTGATGATTTCTCACTCCTATTTTGAAATTACTCGTCTTCTGAGATATTGATTGATTGATTGATTGATGGTAGTAAGACAGACGCCAATCCAGCGTATTCCACATTGAATGTTTACAAACAGATATTTTGTTTACATTTTTGGCGCTTCATCCATCGTGTTCTCCCACCTCATCAATCAGCACAATCAGCATTCAACTTTCAAACACCTAAGATTAACATGTCAATGTAAACTCATTGATTTTACTCGTTATTTACGCTAGCATCTGTTGTAAACTATCAATAGGGTGTTATGATTCCAGCTGCGAATTATGCAGCTGTGTATTTACACAAGAACTCAATGTGATCGACTGATTTTCTCGCTCGAGTAACGTCCGCCGTTCTCTACTCAAAGTGATTTTCAAAGTGTTACGTCCAGCGCCGCACCTTAGACGCACGGTACTTTTACCTGCAAAACCTCTGCGGGTGGAGCGGAGCTTTTTGCGCTAAAATGTTGCATTTTGTTGTATATGTGTTTAAGCCGAAAATCACTCAAATCTACATCTTTTTTGGAATTTGTTTTAATTAACCTCCCTTCTAAATTTTGGCGCGCATTTGACTTTGAAGTTGCAATGTTCCAAAAGTTGCTTCACGTATGTTTGTTGAGAAATTGGGGACTGCATCCTTTTCATCTTTCACGGCATTTGAGAAGGCGTTAAATAACTACATGAAGGATAACTATGTGGTGCTTGTGCGTTCATCAAGTAATCAAAACACCAACACTGTTTTGCGTTACGAATGGGTGTACTACAAATACAGCAGGCTGCGTGCGAGACAAACTAAAAGTCGAGGAATCCGAAGAAGCTAGTAAGCTCAGAGTGTTTTCTCATAAAAAGACAGTGCATGAAGCCCCGGCTGTCCAATGCGTTTTCGTCTAAGGAGGCAAGCGAACCAGCTGGCAGTCGCCTTTTTTTATCTTGTACACAACCATAAGGTTTTTAAGTTTTTGTACAATCGGCTATCCGTAAATCGACGGCTGACCGAGGAGAGGAGGGCACCTGGAAGTCCCTGCTGAAGTATGGGACTTATGAAATGCGGCAGTTTTTAGCCGATGAATTCGGCAAGATCCTTACCAATTAGGACATATACAATTACCGCCGGAAGTGTTTTATAATTCATTATACATAGACATTCTACAATATGAAGTGTTAACCCTGAAAAAGCCGTAGCTTTCGAGAAATCGATCCTAATGTGCGAGTATTGAGCGGCAGTTCAGCGGCTCAGATGATTCTGCATGACCTTAACTGGAATATAAACCCTTGGTTGGGACTTCCGGTTACAAATGTCTCCTCGATAGAACGAATAATCGATGTTTATTTGTTTTGTAAACAAGATCCGTGATGAAACTGTGGTTTTGCTAATTTCAAACCGATACCTTACTGGGTGTGTTTTGCCTTTAGCCTACTTCGGTTTAAATAAACCGATAATTTCGATCGAAGGTCAGTGAGGATATTGTTACAACTGTCTTTGGTAAGGAAACAATTCAGGAAATAAAAAGATACGGACGGAAATACATTATCGATTGAAAAATCGATAATTCTCGATAAATTATCACAAGCGTCCAGAAGTCAAATGTGCTTCAAAAGTCTATCAATCATGGAACTACCGTCTAGTTGATGCACCTGAAATGCACACGTAGTCGAATCGGAAACGGTGTAAGGTTTTGCTTAGTCTAGCTTTCGGGACGCGAATAGTGTTTATGATGTTCTCCGTAAAAACTGAGGGAGAATGACGGCAACTTTGAAGTCGACACATCGTACAATGAACAGGAAAACAAATGTGCGAACAATTAGATAAAAGACGAAATTGTGTTACCGGGGACCGAGTAAATCTCGTATTATTTGGTAGTTGGACGTGTGCCAATACGAACCAGTTTATGCTCAACGCTGTTTTTGAAGACGACTGCCATGTGATGACTAGAAGATATCCATATTGGCGCTCGTTTAGCCACCATGGAATGTCGAACAAAAATGAATTGTCACGTACTACTTGCCTTTGGGTGACATGGTTAACTTAAGCGCTTCCATAGATGAGTTTGCTCAACAGATCCGTCTGTTAAGACCCTCTCACACTGGAGCCCCATGGACACTTCAGATCCATTTGGCCAGCCGTATTTGATAAAAAGACCTCCACACACACAAAACCCTTACAATTCCGTTTTCCGGAATGCATGGAAGTGTGCCACATTGAAGCATGTGTGGTGATTGGCCTGCTTAAAGGACGGTCAAATTTGCTGTCCATTTGATAAGACGCTGGTGACTGTACAGAATTCCAAGGGCAGATGAACTAGTTCTCTCTACTTATCCCTAATTGTAGCATCAAAAAAAGAATCAAAAACATCCGTTACGTTGGAAAAACTGCCGTGGTTCTCCAAACCAATTAGTTATCCAGCTGAGTGTGACTTTACCGCTGAACTGGATCATTTGGTCACAGGCCTCTCATCAGCAGTCAAGGTAACATTTTGAGCGCGCTTTGAGTGGGAATGAATCAATGTTGTGTGTACACAGCCTTGTGTGGGGTATTCTCAGTAGGCGAGATGGCTCATTGGTTAGAGCGCGAATTTACTGACCGGAAGGCTCGTGGTTCGAACCCGACCTCTGCCTCTCGACCCCCCCCTGTCTAGACTTGGGCAACCTGGCAGCATCTCAGCCCTCATGCTTCGTTCGGGTGGCATGGCAGCTAGGCACCGGAGAAACGCTACAGCTGAACAATTATATTTACTTTGGTCATATCCACACCACTCTCGTTTGAACGGTCGTCCTCCTGTTCTGGCGTAATTATTCCGGTGAGTCCACACCAAACAGGGAAAGCACTGGACTCGAGTTTCGCTCTTATTAGAGTTCATCAGCAGTGCACATCCAGTGGGTTGGAAGCATGTGAATTTTCACGTCTGAACAGGCGAACGTGTTCATACTTGAGCGATGTGATTGGTGTGCCCGATGCGCCATCAAACGACGACCCAGTAACTGTCCTGGTTGTGACGATCGATTGACCCGCCAGTCAGGACTTCCCAGTTAGGTAGCGTGACACACGCTTGAAACCCAATTGGGCGACTTTTTTGGTTGCAGTTGTGGGGTTTTGCGGGATAGGTGTTTCGTTCATATTTATTCTGTTTATTCTCAGCCGGCCGACCTTTGCATACGATTGGTTGTTCTGGTGGGCGTTTCTGCTGGCCTGTCTCCTAGTTGTTCGGGGTATAGATGACCTTGAGTCCTGACCTTATTGATGATACCTTTCTCACTTGTTTCAACGATTATTCCAGAGGTGTGCGTGCATTGCAGAGCTCTTGATGTATTGGTCACATGTCATTGTTAATCAGTACTTTCTTCCAAGTAGTCAGCACAAACAGATATATGCAGCGTCAGTAGTTGATTCCAACTGGGTCGCCTCACAGCATTAGGCAGCGCTAGGTATTCGCCCTTGACGCCCAGTCAGCCGTATACTACACTCATGGGTCAACATGCTATACTGTCAGAAGGGATCATTTAGATACGCTAGGTGTTTGACAACGAATTAATCCTGTCACGTGTCCGCAGTATGGGTCCAGGCACTGTCCGAAAACGTGTCCTTCTGTTGAGGAAAATTGCAGTTCCTTATTTCCGAACTCTGGCTAGGACTAGCCCGAGGTGCTGCTCCACGACAGAGACTTTTGAAAAGGTCTAATCGATCAGCACCACCAGAAGAGTTACTGGGTCATAAGCTAAGGCGTTTAATCGGGATTGACAGGTACACAAAACAATCACTCACAAGCTAATCTACTACTCACAAGTAAGCTACCACAGCATTTCTCTCGTTCAAAACCTGAAAGTAGCATAACTGTCCCTGACATTTCGCTCCAAAAGCAGACATTTACAATTAGTTTGCCTAATTCAAAAATGATTTACCGGCAACAGACAACTGCGCATTCTTTGCGTAGTTGAAAAAAATCCGGAAAGCCACAAGCCCTTCTTCAGACATTACCGTGACTAGTTTCTCCCTCCGTCTTAAAGTCCCACTGTGCTGTGAGTGTTTGTGACTTGAGCGTGATAGAAGGAACGCAGCTTGACATGTCAAAGTACGCCAGTAAGAGTAGGACGGTCGCCAAACTTTCCGTGGCTATCTGGCAAACTAACTAACTTTTTGTCAGACTAATTTTTTCGCCTTTAAATGTCCTTACATTTTTGTATGACCTTCAGTCTACGCCAGCACCCTGTGTTTTTGTTAATTTCAGTGAGCCCATTGTCGCCAACCTCATACCCAAGCCCTAATCCATTTTGAATTTGCCCATAGACAGGAGATCGAGTTCACCTTTATTCGCTCGTGAGCAACCCTGACTGGCGAAGCGTGTACAGTTCCACCAACTTCTCGTAATATTTTCTTGTGACGTCGTATAAAGAAGCACGCAGAGCTGCATTCCATTCCAGTTAGTTAATTGTCTCCAGGGCCTCTGGAATCCTAGTTGCCATGTGTCGGCTTTACACACACACACACACAAATTTACTTATATGCGGAAGGATTTGCACACAACTCAAACACCTCTTTTGTCGAAGAAGACTCAGTATGAACTTCCTGGATAGAGCAAACCACGAGCCAAGTATTTCAAACAGCCCCCAGTGGCGACCTCTTGGAGGAAAAACCCTTCTTCGTAGAACTGCTGCTCGTTGGTGATAAACCAGAATAAGCAGGCGGGGAGAAAGTTTCATCATCATCATCATCATTATCATCTTCATCATCATCATCATCATCATTATCGACAGCATGACATCAGTGTTCAACACCGATGCTTCGCTGCCATACAACCATGATTTATTTGAAAGCCCTATTGCGGAAAACGGCATGATAACCATTTTATCATGTTTTTTTCAGTCCAACGCCGGAATGAACTTTAACTGAGTCAGACAATCTACTGCGGATGTAAGCAACTTTTCGATAAACTTTTCAAGTTAGCCAACTGTTGTATCCAGTGCATTCAGATTTTACAACATTGTCCTTGGACATCGCAACTTAAAACAGGCTAACGTACACGCAAAATGCCAATAAAAATCCGAAATCCGTCATATTAGAGAGAAGAAACTATCGGGTCAATTATCGGGTCCACAGTGTCACTTCCAAGCTGCCAAATGGAAATCATAGTTTCAGAATTGAGATTTCCCTCCTTCAATACTCAGCCAGCAAATGGAGTATGTACCTACGTAACACACTACTTATAAGTTTGTTGGAAACTTTTCCGCAACCCACGAATGGTTTCGTCCTTCTAATTCGACTTCATCACGTAGGCGCAGTCCTCGAGTTTCCGCCACATTTACCTTCTTCTTGAGCCTAAATTGCATGGAACTCGTAGTTGAACAAAACTAACCAGCACACATCCTCTAATCCACGTCACGTGATTCCGAAATGACTGACTCCTCGAGTGAGGACCGTTCAGATGGAAGTTCCACTCATCTTGTGGAATTAGTCTTCCTCTGAGTCACTTATTGATTGACGTTAGCATGAAGGTGCTCATTCTGTGACCTTGTGTCGAGATCGAATCTACAGCCGGCGCCTTATTATGTGTGTACGGTCGAATGTAAGCATCTGGATGACGACTGACGGAAAACACGTTTCAACGAGGGCCGCGGTATAACGTAAATGCTTGATAAATCGTCGTCTAACGGAAAGTGACTGCGGTTTTTCCAAGCTGCCATATAAGTTGTTAAATAGAGGAAAATCGATTTGCTGTGTACCGTATTCCACAAAAAGCTATCGTTCGTAATGCACTACTCACAAGGTTGCTGAAAATATTTCGACCTTATGACTAGTGCACTACGAATATACATGTATCGCGATATCTCGAATGTCGTAGCAAGTGAAACATAAGGCGGCCTGGTGCAGCACATTCAGTCGCCTGGAAACATCACAAACGAGAGATCCAGCTGGGTTCCAGGTGAGTTTTTCGCAAAACCAGATTTGTTTGCAAATGATTGTATTTCGTTAAGTTATAGTTATTTATGCCTAGAAGGTGTGGGGGTGGCACAAAATGGCTCAGTGGTTAAAGCGTGAATTTAATGACCGGAAAGTTCATGCTTTGAAAGCAATCGCAGCATTTCGATCGCTCTTGTCTAGGCCTGGGATACCTGACACAATCTCAGTCCTTGTGCTTCCTTCAGATGGCATGGAAGCTTGGCACGGAAATGATGTTCACTGATTATGTTTCATTTTTATGCCTATAGGCTACGACTACACGTCTCCGTTTTTTCGTCTAAAAATCTTCTAGCTAGAATAAAGAATTTTTGCTATAACTGCAAAATGTCGGTGACAGGTGCCGCACTATTTCCTCCGAATGACCTTTAACCTTACAAGAAAACCGGCATTTGGGATGTTTCCAGCTGTCCCCGGAATTTGGTTTCACCCCCCCCCTCTTTGGTACTTTTACTCACCACTCCCCGAGAGGCAAGCACGCAGGTAGGTTTCTTCACTTTTCGCACTGGTCTAGCAAACAGGTGCAAAACAGCACAGTGATTAGTCATTCCCAAGTTGTATCGATTAGCTGACGTGACCATGACACATGAACACAGATGCGAAAGGGTACACACAAACTCCACCTGTTTATGAATCACTATCCAGAGGATGTAGTGGGTTTAGGAATTCCTTCTGACGCACCACCGGGCGTTTTGGATGGGAACCAGAGACATTTGGGGGGTTTATGGCTTTCTGTGTGCACTAAAGACACTCACTAACTGATGCATTTATCTACACCTAGTGAGGCAAATTCACAAAAAGCTGGTTTTTTGTCACCAACCCCTGTAAAAATTTGACCTATACCTTGCTACTAGTTAAAGGTCAAATATCTCTACCACATACCTAGCTGTCCCATCACACACACTTTCACACGTTTTTTAACGGCGCAGTCTATCGACAGGTCGGGCGGTGTAGACAGCAGAAAACAGTGATATCGGTTGTGCCAGTTGTCGGGCTCAGAGATTCGAAACCCGGACAAGTTGTAAGGCGAATGGTTTATCCCAACACTGTTGGAACCGAATTCACACTAGGCCAAAGACAGTTCCAGTGCAGACCCACACCAAGATTTTCCTATGGTTCAGATGGAAACACTGCTTCGGTGAGCACCAGAATATGCACGTGCTTTTGGTTGTATTCTCCTAATTTCAGCTGAACAACGCTCATGCCTGCAGTTAGATAAAAGTACAGATTGCTCATCCCACTAAAAAAACCGACAGAAAGCTTTGTTCAGAGGGAGGCTTGCTTCTATGGTAATATAAACGTTGAAAATATCGTCAAAAGAACTCAACAACAAAAAATGGCTTCTGAGACGTGTTCACTATGGCGAGTAGGGCCGTGAAAAACGTTCCAGAAAGCTACAGTGACATGACCCACCTTGTTTTTCAGATGTATTATGTAACGATTGCGGACAGCTCATAAAATGTTTTGCCCTGAGTGGGGTTCATCGAGTGTGCAGTCCTCGGAAGCTGGAACGGCCAAATTCAAACTTGAAAAGCTCTGGAGACAACAACTACCTTACGAGCCCAAAACAAGGTCAGTGAGACGTTTGTGGGTCACGAGCAATTGTCCCAAACCAATTGTATCAATTTCTGCAGAACCCCAAAGCAACCTGTGTGTGTTGACTGGGGGGAATTTCCTCGAGTCATACCTCTCAGCAATTGAGTCCCGCCTGAATTCAAAACTAAATATCCGATTCTACTCTCTATAAATTGACAACACAAGAATATGGAGGCGAACAAATTGTCCTCGTGCTACGGAACAGTTTTGCATATTACGAGTGGCAAACTAAAGCTTTGTTTTACGACATGAATGAAATTACTGTGTGGATACTCCCATAATTTCAGGAATGTTCCATATCCACGAAAACTACTGAATGCGTTTTTTTTCAAGTTTAACAGTTAAAGTAAGGACAAAACTTCCCGCCTTTTCCAACCTCGGAGACGATGATACTCGTTGCTATGTGTTATTCCTCAAAATCGAGCTACGCCAAGGACAGTCTTCGATAGCACAGTTGGAAACACATAAAGCAACCTTAGATCACATCAGTTGCTTCGCCAGCCGGGTTCTCCTTTTGGCCGTCGATTAAAACTGGTCCGGCAAGATGAAGCACCTGCACGCCCTGTGGAGCACCTGGTCAGTGCTGGAAATCTGTCTTTTTTTACCTATATGAATCAATTTCAGATATACTGAATTACAGTGATATAAGGTACCTATTGAAGACTACGGAGATGTCTAAATGTCTAATTTCCTACAGTGAGAGGTTTGCTCCAAGGAAGCATTTGAAAGTTAAGTACAGCTTGTAGGAATGAATCTTCTAAATACAACCTGACCCGCATCCCAGCACTGCTGTGTACGTAGGCAAATAACCCCTGAGACGTCAGATGTCCGATACACGACCCCGCCTCCATGTGCGTAGAACCTATGTTTGCAGTTACGTCGGCCGCCCTGATCGATCGGAGTAATAGATATTTGAATGAAAACACAGCTGGTGTGATCAATAGCTTATCTGCGTGATTTAGTTTGTGCCAAAACTGTCAGTGGTACGCACTGAGCTGCGCAAATCCATTATCACTTCTTCTGTACGTATCTAGCTCGTTATACGTAAATATGACCTATGATCCATGTAGTCCCACCGACATCTTCAGCACCCCTAAATAATTCCTTCCTCGTCCCGCTTGGTGTCTTACCCAAGCTGTCCGAAAATGTGTTACAGATCTCAAGGAGATTGCCGCCTTCTCTGGTTTTTACTAGTTACCAACTGCCTTCTTCCTGTAGTGGCCTCCGGCCTCAACTCACCAGTTATTGATGACCTGGGCAAACGTGGCTCAATCACACGGTCAGTGGCGCTCTTCCATCAAAGCTCTTCCATCCAAGTACGTAGCTGTCCTGTATGTTCTGTCAACTGCGGAGATTCAGCATCTACTAAGTGATCATGCAGTTGCTCTTAATTCCTGGCCCCTAACTCCTCTACATCTTCGTCCTTCCATGAAACCAACGAAGTTGAGAAGACATCCTCAACAGTGATCCATTTGTCCCTTTATCCAGTTCACTCGTCCATTTCGGGGAGAACTGCTACGCTGCACAGTCGACTGCCAACCAATTAAAATTTAAAATTTAAATTCATTCAGGTAGTTTGTGAAATCCACATGAAATCGAAGAACTTGGTCCAGCTGATAGACTGACAGATGTGCGACAGAACCAGCAGCAAAACCAGACGTCATAATGAGCAACTCTGAATGGGATACAGTTGTATTCATCCGACGTGCTACGCATTGTTCTGTAGTCTAAGCAACCGACACTTGTCACTTCCGGCCAATGAGAATCTGGAAATCATTTCAGAGCGCTCTACTAACTGTCTAAAAAGGAATACGTATTCGTATTCAATTCACGAGTTTGCGAACGTCATTAATAACTGGAAGAGAGGTTTATTGTTCCAGAAACATATCACCGTCAAGATACGAACATCCTGACGATCAGTGTCTTCCTGGTGAAGTTTTCGACCACCTTATTTTGTGAGATAAAGAAATCAACAATGCGATCGATAAGGTGTATCGCTTTGGGCCTGGTGCGCCGGCCTTGTTGGCAAGCCACATTCTATGGCAGACGTTTTGAGTGGCATCGTACGGATAAGTCCTCCGATGGTCATCATCACCGACAGTATAACATCACTGTTCAACAACGATGCTTTACTGCCGTACAGCCGTGATTTATTTGGAAGCCTTATTGTGAAGAAAAGAATAAAGATGGACGGGGAGGGGACTGACTGCTGCCTTACTACAATCATTCCGAGGTGCCTACACCTCCAAACACTCATTCAGGCAATCTGGATAGAAACTGACAACAAGATCGCCACTGACATCGGTTGGCAGCCCTATCTTGCAGCGTCTCCAACCAGACGCAGTGAGGATCACCATCCTGGAAGGCGAGTAACACCGACAGCACCCAAGCGTTTCGTGATTTCTTTCATAAGCTTCTGCCAGGTTAAGGGTTGGCCACCTCTCTGCTTCCACCACTCTGAGCTTGGCATGGAAAACAGCACTCTCTTCGGCAAACAGTAACAATTAACTGAACACGTCCAAAACGTGCGATCATAGAAAGCTCTAGTTAAAATGCCTGTTTTACACAAAATCCGGGTTAAACTTTCTCATCCACTCCGCGGACGTGCATTTTCTATCAAATTGCATCCCAACTTCTTGGGAATCCACGCAATCAAGGTCACAGAATCTCAGCGAGTTAGCCAGACATGGTGGACGGCGAAATGACCTCAAATACTGATTTAAGTAGTATTCATATTTTCGCCGAAAACTCTTCAACAGTCCACGACTGGTTTCGCCCTACTTGGAGCTTATCTGTTAGGCACAGTTTCCGGGTATCCGTCAGACTTGGACATTTGGGGGAAACCTCAAACAAGTCAAGCATTACTGGGCATTTCTCTAGAGGTGCGTGACAGACGACTCTACAACTCCATGTCTCTCTCTTTACGGTATAGTCAACAAGTTGCCACTTCAAACGTAGCTTTTCCAATGTTATTTTACATCCACTACCAGTGTAACGACGGATATTACTGATGAGGTATGTGAGTAGCATGTGGTGACTCCGCCTCGCGTCTAAAGGGAGGTGGAGTTTATTACGGAACTGCCGTGTAGCGTTCGTTTACACGATTGCGTGATAGTCAATGAATATCCACGAAAGTTCGAGAATACGCGTGAGGATGTTCAGTTTTTGAAAATAAGGAGCATATGAGATGTTTACATTCTTGTCCAGCGGTTTGTAGCCGTTTAGTTGCAAGGAAGGGCTTTCCTCCAGGACATTAGTCGGCTGATACTGGGACAACACGGTAACGTAAATGCATCTTTCAAGACGGTAAATCAGGTGAAAGAGGAAAATTCCGTGTTTTCATATTCTCATTAACGACAGCATAAGTGCACCTTTCCGCCTGAATCTAAAAAGACGATGAGCTAGTGTGTTTTATCTTGTTGCATAGCGGTTAGTAACTCCGTTCCAGCGAATTTAATGTGCTGGCCACAGCCGAGATTCCTCTACCGAGAACCCAGCATCATCGGTATCGTGTTCGGGCGCAGGAGGTCATCTGATTACCGCGGCTTTATTCATGCAGTTGGGTGCACACAAGCAACCGGTAAGTCGCTTGCTTACCGGCATGTTTAAGGTCTTTGACCGATAATTGTACAAAGAAGGCCTCGTATGATTTATTCGCTCCGCTGGACAGTTTAATTGCATACGTTTGTTCACCGGTCGAGGTCACATCATCATTGCTTTGTGAGTGGAAGTGCGTTCTGGATAGGATAGCAAGGGGTGAACCCGCCACAATGTACTCTTGGTAGTGTGGGGAGGTTTTGGAATTTTCGGTTGAGATCTCGTCCTGTCACTGAAGCAAATCTGTGCTGAAAAGCCGAGCGGCAGCTGTTTCATCCTTGTTGGGAATCTCACGAGGCACAGTGAGTTACAAACTCACGACCTACTGGCTAGTGGTAAAACATTTAACCGTTTGGCCACGAGGGCTTGATGAACAGCGTGATTCGCTCTCGTTTTGACAGGGCGTAGTGAGAACTAATCACACTGCTGCTTGTGTCCAAACGACAGTGTTCAACCGTTGGCCAGTAGGTAGTGGGTTCGAAACTCGCTGATTTTCGTGTTGATGATTCTTAATAACGATGAACCTGCTGTACAATGCCTCTCGGTTTTCCAGAATAGCTTGGCTTCACCTACAGGACAAATCCCGAAACGTCCGGTGTTTGTTTCATACCGTTTCATACAGGTGTCCAATAAACTGCAAGGAATCAGGGTTTTGCAACGTCCCCCATGCATTTCTGTTGTCTTCTCCTACTGACTGCCAAATGGTAGCTCCCTTTTTTGCAAAACGCCAACGCGCAAGTCCTCAAAAAACCACGAAGAAGACCTAATGTCGATAGTCCGAAACATGGGAATAAAGTGTAAAAGGATCAAATGGCTGCCGAAAGGTTTCATCTATTATGCCTTCAGCGATAAGGTGTCAACATTTCTTATCGATTGCCTGGACGTCCCTAAAGACAGATGTCCAAAGTATTTCAGAATACCGTCTACATACGAATTGTATTCAGCTGAACTACAACCATAATAAACAGAAACACAAAGGCTGACGTGATATTCAGCTGTTCAGCAGTTCCTCCGTGTAGTGATTCATCTCTCAGACGGAGCCGTGTGAATACAGTGTGCTGTCGTCCCAAAACTTCCACCTACTGATTTCTGTCTACCCGAATATTTTCACCAACGAACATGTCAGTTCATCTGGGGGCAGGGTTTGTTGCAATTTCGTCTGCTTTGCAAATTTTCATGGACGTGCACGAAGTTTACTCACGCAGTGTGCGTATGAGTACTTCCTGTCAGTGTGTCACATTTCCATGGCTTTCTCTTTAGTACAGTGCACACTGGCAAGTAATCCACTCAAAACCGTTCGGTGGGAAGCGGTCAGCCATTGCTACTCGGAAAAAGTCGCATTCACCAAAAAAAGAAGTCGAGTTTCCAGTTAGAGAGGGGCTGTTGCTCGGAGGTACGCTTGACAATAAATAATGGAAGTGCCAGCCCGAGCAGTCTATCAGAGAGAAAGGGACCTGCCGCCAAAGAATAAATCTGGATAATGAGCATGGGGTCAAAAATCGTTCTTAGATTTGTACACCATTCATTAAGTCCGATATTGCCTTCTTTGTGCAGGAAAACATGCCTCTCGTCCTCGGCAAAACACTATGCACAAGGTTGCTGAAAATTCTTCGACAGTCCCGGATTAGCTTCGGTCTTCATGGGGTTCGACAAGGAGACCGAATTCTTTCTTCCTTATGTTTCACTTGAACCGATGTTGCACGTAATTCTTGAACTACACATTTGTTTACCAAATAACTTGGTCTTCACGAGGGACTCAACTGCCTCCAAGCTGAGTCACACAGCAGGTGGTCTTTGTGCAACGCATTCAATTGAAGACTACCATAAATGAGAGATTCAGCATGGAATTAGACTAGCCTCCCGGTAAAACTAAATCAGTTCGCAGTTAGGTGTATTTCTCAAAACCTTGCGGTTGCTTTTGTATGCTTTCCACAAAAATGACAACAGTCCTACAAACGCACGCTTTTCAAATGTCATCAATGCAGAATTTTATTCGCACTGCTATGTCACCAGGACGTGGAATGTAAATACTTCGTTCCGTAAGTTCATTGAAACCAAGACGGAACACGCTCTAATTAGTCGTAAACTGTATGTTTGGCTTTCAATTATTACACAGTAGCGTTTAATGTGCAATTTGAATGTCGACAACAATAACGCACCCGCTGATTGCAATTGAAGCTATCGTAGAACGAAAAATCAATAAATTCAAAGCACGCCAGGCTCAGCTGACTCTGAAGGGTGACGCATAACAGTTGGAACATACCACCGAGAGGAAAGGTGGCATGGAGTGTGGAACTGCTTATTGAGAAACACGAACAAATCGATTCCAATCCTCTGGACACAAAAATGAGAACCTTTTTAGAGGGTTTTTGGAAAACCCAACATCCGTAAGCGCCCTCCTGAGCTTTCCTAGCATTGTTTGAATATTTGAAAATAATGAAACATTGTAAAACGTTCAATAATTTCCAAGTGAACCCGCCCTAACTTGCAGAGACAACTGTTTAAACGACTTTGACCATATGCCACTCACATGTTTAATCAGTAGTATATACGGTTACGTCACGACATAAATTGTCCCTACTTGTTTGCATCCCTTATGAATGAGGTAAGATAACTAACAAAATACACTCATTTGCAAACAAGCGTATTTTGATAATTTCGTGCAATTTGGTTTCAATTAGAAAGTAAAGTTGACGGAAACTCGGGGACTGCGCCTACCTGATGAGCCCCAAGAAGGGCGAAACCGGTCGTGGGCTGTCGAAGAATTTTCAGCAACCCTATGAGTAGTGCATTACGAATATACAGGTAAGACAATGTTTTCAAGGTTATACAGGACAACACCTATAGTGTGTCACATTTAACTGTTTATCTACCTTTTTTAAGTTGTTTTCCCTAAATTTTTCTGTCACACTTCCGTCCTTCAAATCCACACATAATGACATATTTCGGTAACAATTCCAGGTGAACAAGTCCAAAATTGAGGAAGATGTTTTGAGAGAGAAAAACCAGACCAAATCAACCATTTTCGGCAGACAATGAGCGCCGACAGGTATTCGTACATGTCTTTCCATAAACTGTGCCGGACGGCTTGGGCAAGACAAATTGGGGTGGAAAGAACTCAGGTGGTCGACGTAAGCGACTATCAGGTATGGCTAATTTATGGGGGAAGAGAATTTTGTCCACCTCCCAGGGAAAATAACCGGTCTGATCAACAGTGTTTCTAAAATGGGTTAGGAATTCATTTGTGAGGACAAGAAGTCTGAGTGACAACCATAGAAAAAGTTTCTGCTGAAGAGACTTTTGCCTGAAATGAACAACGTTCTCGGTTACTGAACAGCTGACTTGGTTAGAATAATATTTCTTGTTCAGGTTATTTTTCTGGCCAAATTAAAATCCACTTCCAACTTACGCGGTTATAGAAACGCCGATGGAAAAAACATACCAACCAAGTCTTGAACCAGCTTATGGAGAATGCTTTTTCCGAGTAATCAACAACGTAAAGCTTACACATTTTCATGAATATTTGAGCCACAAACGATACAGCTTCGTGGTACTTCTCGGTTTCTCCCTGTACGGACTTCTGTTAAATAGCATGCAAAACCTTAAAATATTCTCATTACCTAAAACTCAAAAGCAGTTTAGAGAATCAAGGACGGGGTATGTACTCAAACGGGGGCGAGAAGGCTCAGTGGTTAGAGCGCGAACTGATAGACCGGTAGGTCCGTGGTTCGAACCCGACCTCTGCCTCTCGACTTCCCTGTCTAGGCTTGGGCAACCTAGCAGTATCTCAGCCCTCGTGCTTCCTTCGAGTGGCAGGGCAGTTAGACATCGAAAGGGTGCTACAGTTGAACGTATGCACTCAAACAATACGACAATGTTTACTTTAGTTTCTCCCTACGCAATTTTTTCAGTAGTGTTATTATTATTACATATCATATATATTACTAGATTAGTTAAGTTGATACACTACTATTCAACACCCGTTAACTAAGCTATTCTTAACTAATCGAAATTCTCCTCAGGGAAGTAGGGAACGAAGTACTTCGGACTGAATACCTCTCACTTTTAGGTTCTGCAGATTCACCATGATTCCAGCATTCTATGCTAAGCATAACATTTCAAAAATACCGGGAATATGAAGATAAAATCTAGGAAGAAGATAACCTTTTTCCCAAATTTTCAAAAAATGGGTGGTTTGGGCGGGTGACCACCTCAAGAAATTGCGTTTATTTCCACAAGGAAGCAGAGTAGTATTAAATTTTCCGAACACTGTTCAACAGTTACAACCAACAAGTTCAAGTAGGTCGAAGTCACTCTCACAAGTATGACGAAGCCGTTGAGAAAACTTCTTCACGCATATGAAGGACAGTATTACCAGATTCAAAAGCAATTGTCTTCAACCAAAAAGCAACACCATTCTAGGATTACAAGTCATTCAGACGGTCATTTTATCTACCAGTGTAACGACGGATACTACTTATGAGGCGTGCGAGTAGTCTGTTTTCTCGTAACTCCGCTCCGCGTCTATTGGAAGGTGAGGCTTATTACGGAATCTGTGGAACTGCTTTTCAGCATTCGTTTACAACTGCTTGGAAGTTAATGAACATCCAGGAAAGTTCAAGAAGACGCGTTCAAGAAGATGACGGATATTCAGTTTTTTTTAAAAAACAAGGTGCATATGAGAGGTTTACTTTCCTGTTCGATAGTTTGTGACTGTTAGTTAGTGTTTTCTAATCAATGCATGAGGATTGTTCGATTTGGCGCAGTGCTTGTCAACGGCATGAGTATGTGTCATTTAACTGAGGCAGTTTTCACCGATGTTGCTGAGACCGTCGCTGACTGTTTCCACAGAGGTTTGATGACCGTTCGTGGCAGACGAGTTCTAACTGTTTTCCCGTGAGTGCAGTATAGTCTAGTTCTTGATAACTGCACCAGATAAAGGCACAAATAGCTAACCAATGATGCCATTTTTCAACAAGTCACACGTTCAAACCTTGAATTCACCACCTGTATACACTCATGGTAGATAGGTAAGAGAAAACCCTCCGGTACAATCACCTGATAACAGGGCCATGTTATTCGAACACGGTATGACAGTGTAACAGTTTGAAGAAAAACTATCTACACTGGCCACTTCACATACGTTTACGACCACCAGGCTGTTTTTCGTTTCCAATTTATGAAAACCTCTGGTGCGTGGCATTGCGCATGACCTTGAGGCACGATAACACACACTGATAAATAATGCAACATGTTTTAGGCGGTACAGTTATGTGTGGGCTGGGAACCTCTGTCAGATCGACAAGTCACCGCAACCCATAAGTGATTCAGGCCTTTTCTGAGCGTAGTTCGCTTCGTGCGCTACATGACTCTGTAACATATGGTGTCCTTCAGTGTTTTGAACCACGGACTAGTGACACTAATCACTGTGACAATTTTTTGACCAACAACCGCAATTTGTTGCCAAAATTCATAAACTAATGGAAGTTGCAATGTCTGAAACAAGAGCAAACTGGCGTACGAGTAAACACTCTACGCAGTTGGTGACCACGGGAACATAGAAAAGCGTGGTTGAAATCTGTACTTAGAGCAGGCTGTCTCAGTTTACTCGATGGTGTCCTCGACATATCTGGGTTTGAAAAGAAACTCGGGGACTGCGCCTACCTGATGAGCCCCAAGAAGGGCGAAACCGGTCGTGGGCTGTCAAAGAATTTTCAGCAACCTTATGAGTAGTGCATTATGTATATACATGTATCGCGATATCTCGAATATCATAGCAACTGAAACATGAGGCGGCCCGGTGCAGCACATTCAGTTGCCTGGAAACATCACAAACGAGAGATTTAGCTGGGTTCCAGGTGAGTCTCTCGCAAAACCAAATTAATTTGCAACTTAGTGTATTTCTCGAAAACAATCCAATTTGGTTTCAAGTAGAACATAAGGTTGACGGAAACTCGGGTACTGCGCCTACCTGATGAGCCCCAAGAAGGGCGAGACCGGTCGTGGGCTGTCGGAGAATTTTCAGCAACCTAACGAGTAGTGCATTACGTATAAAACGACTCATCATTCATTGCTTCAAGTGCACGACGATTTACTGAGATAGCATGAATTCCTGGAAAATTGGTCGGAAGGAGATGTCGGAAGCGGGCGTCATCCGCCTCTGGACGGCCAAGTCTAATTTTACTCACCATGATATGCAACTGAGTTTGAGTGTACCAAATACCTTCAAATTGAAATCAAGAAGTCTCTGCTTGTAAGTATAAATTCGTTCAAAGCGTCCTACGAAAACTGTGCATGGATTTGCGGGAGACTCACCTGGAAACCGGCTGAATACCTCGTTTATGGTGCTTTGGAGTAACTGGATGTGCTGCTCTAGGCCAGCTCATGCCTCAGTTGGTACGATATTCGAGATATCACGATACATATGTAGACGTAATACACTACTCAGAAGGTTACTGAAAGTTCTTTCACAGCCTACGACCGGTTTTGACCATCTTGGGACTCATCAGGTATGTACAGTCCCCAAATTTCCGTCAACCTTATGTTCAGCTTGGACAAACACAGTACGAAGTTCGCCAACTACAGTTGTTTGCACACCGATCAGGTTTTAGTAGGAGACTGAGCTGAACGCCAACTGAAACCGACATTTGTGATATTCTTCAGTGTAATATGCAGTAAAAGGACCGTCTCATTTTTCACTAGGTAGGATATCGCGGTGAATAAATGTGGGAACCTTCATCCCCGACAAAATGACGCATTATAGCTGACTAAGATTTCTATTCAGTCTGATCGGATAACCTGCCAACGCTGAATTTTGAGAAATTGCTTCCTGACATGGCATGTAAGCAGAGACATGATCTCCTTCAAAAGAGCTCAAATTTCTTGAAGAATCCTGCGCTGGTGTACGCGACAACAAAATTATGACGGAAACTCAGAGACTGTGTTCGCCTGAAGAGTCCTCAGAAATGCGAAACCCGTTGCTCTTTGTTGGATAGTTTTCGGCGAATCTATGAGTAAAAGTCATGACCACAGAGCTCAAGATGGAAGCCTTTCTCCTGAACATGTTAGTGTCAGTAGGCTGGACTTGATAATGTTTAGGGCTTCCTGAAACAGACCAGTGCCCGATTAGACAGGATGTCACTTCAGTAGATTGTCCAACCTTCTTGCCTTATCCAAGGGAAAACAGAACCGACAAAATGTTGCACGACTGGGCTGATCCACGACGTCAACGCTAAATAGGGGACAGCTTATGGAACTGGCAAGCTAGCGGGGAAAACAATATACCCATCGACTGGCTTCGACTGACGGACCACATAAAGCTCCTGTAGTTATTTTTGATCGATTTTCCCCGGATTCCTAATAACTCAGACGTTATCACGTTATGACTAATGCTCATTTGGGTATTTTGTTGATTTCGTCCAGTCAACACTAGGTGAAGAATCACTGCTTTGGTTTGACTGTACTCTGCTTAGTGGACAAATTCACGCTGCACCAAAAAAGCCTAAATCATTGATTGTTGATCAGCGGACTGTTGATCTGTTCGCCGAGCCTGGTAAATGACTTGTTAACGTTCTGTCACCATATAGGAGACATCATCAGTGTGCAGTTGGGTGGAAACTTTTCGTCACTATAGAGGAGACACCATCAGTGCGCAGTTGGGTGGGTGCCTCCTGTTTTCCTGCGTGCGTTTATATAGCAGTCAAAACTATCTGTCATCCCCTAAAGTGATTGGCTAGTTGGGTGACAGCGTTTTTCGTGAATTCACTGGTCCGTTCGCGATCTTCGTCGCGTTGTGGTTTGCGTTCTTTCAAGTCGACTAGACATCCCGAGGCCTTCTATTTTTAGTAGTTTCCTCCTCCGATTTGATTGGTCTCCTTCTCGACCTGTACTGCGTTGTGGTCTGATTTTCCTTTTTCGGGAGTGATTGGTTGGCTTCACCACCCTATTTTCTCCATTGGATTGACAGGCGTCCCTGCGTACGTCGGTTAGTTTGGTACTTTACTTTATTGTCTGGATGCCTCCTTTAATCCAAGTGATATGTGATGAATCGGACCTCCTGCTTCTTTCACGAGTTCCTCGTCTGGTTACTTGTTCAGTTCAGAGCTGCGTGGTTCTTGCGTCCTCTTGCTCTTGACGGTTGATAAATAGGGTCAGTCTCAATATGCTTGTTGATAGCTCTTTTGATGGAGTACCACGCTTCCATAAATTCGCGTTCTTTCTTCCTTCTCGCTTGAGGCAGTATGCGAACGTTCGCATATTGGACAAATTCACGCTGCCCCCCCAAAAAAACCCTTAATCACTTAACACCACATGCTGTGCGGTAGTTTTCGAATTCACTGTCGCTGTCTACCAGCCACTTTTGGGGTTTCATACAATAAGGTCTACAGCCCTCGCGAAAAGTACAACTATTTTGACATGTTTGCTATTCTCCTGACAAAGTCAAAACCCTATTTTTTACAGCCCACTTGTTGGCCGTTTACCAAAAACTAGCGTGTACATTGCACCAGTTTTCCTTGCTGTCATTTTATTTAATCGCAATATTTTGAATGAAAAACGTTTTTCACCCACACCCAATCGTTACCGAATTGCTGTTTTTAAGCGACAATTTGCTAGGTATCCGGCGTAGGTTGCAACGTGTTCGCAAGTACCGAACAACACATGTCTCTGGACGGAGTTTCTTCTAGGCAAGCTCTTACAGCAGTCTAAACAACCTACGAATTGAATGAATCCAAACACTTCCGTGTCAATCAGGATGATTGTAGGACACTTTTGAAGCTCTTGGTCGCTGGAACTTTAGTTTGTGGATGACAGGCATGTGTGGTTACCTTGTATGGTATCCTCGGTTGCGCATTCCGGTGCTTGATGGACTGTTGAATGGACAGCAACCCCTTGTTAAAAAAGTGGATTTTACGTACATCACTGTTAACCGGAAACAGACTTTATTTGTCGTCGTTTACAGTGAAAAACGTTGCAATGCCTTAACATAAACAAACTATGAGTTCTGGGTCAACGATTGTGAAATGGTCACATGCAGTTGTCCGAGACGCTTCTGAAGCACGTGGTAGTTCCGATGAGGTTAAGCTGACCGGTCAAATGTGGAAATGGGTGCGACGTGCTGATCCAAAACCGATAACCACATGTCATGTGCCATGAAGGGGTAAACTCTAGTTTGTGACATCAGGCCATGGGACTTTTGAGATTTTAAAATGAAGTTTGCATCAGGTGTGAACCACATGAACTTTTCCGTTGATACGGATCAATTCTATTTTGATGACGTCATGGTAGGTGGTCTGTCGACTGATCACCAGTGTTAATATACTCTCAAAGTTGAGTTAGGAAACAAACCACCAGACTTCTTAGTTGCAGAGGGTTGCAAGATCTAAAAATCTGTAGATACCTGGAACTAATCGGAATTTGTCCAGCAGGTTTCAAGTACCTGTGGCACTATATGGCTTGCTGATCAGTCGGTCGACACGATCAGGACAATTACTGGCTTGTCTTTTGAGGCGTCGGACAAACAAATCAGGTTGTTCAAGCGTGAATACGTTCGTCAATTCATGTGCGTCCAACATGGCCTGCTGGAGTAGAGCCAACACGCTCGCCTCCGGGATCCATTTCCAATACGGTCAAAGGTTTGCAATGTTGGTGATCTCTACTAAGAACGAAAACCGAGTCCGTGCTTCCGTCCTTTGGTTCCAACTCACCAGATTAATTCCAAAAAGGCAAGGAAAGGATTGTTCAATCGAGATTGACGTGATGGTGAGAACAACCCTACTGTTTGTTGTTTCTTTTAGAAAGAATTTGAAACCAGCAATGAGAAAAAATGACCTTCCGCCAGGATTTTGTGAACTCATATAACATCGAAACCCCGTGTGACAAATACACTCATTTGCATATCAATTTGGTTTCGACGAGAGACTCACCTGGAACCCAGCTGAATTTTTCGTGTATGATGTTTATAATGAGTAGTATATTACGTCTATCCCAAAATCATATTCCATTGCCTACTCATTACATTGAATATGTGGGAAAAAGATCAGCAGATATCCGGTCACACAACAGTAAACAAACAAAATCGATTATTCGTGTGAAATTGGTGCACTTGGAGAACACTTTTCAGAATATTGATCTAACCGGCTATTAATTAATTCAGACGATCAAATGACTATACGGAAAGTTCCGTCTGATTAGACTTTGATTCAAGAGGAGCACCCGGATGCTACCAAGCCATGAACCTGGTAAAGTAGTCCTCAGCCAGACGGTCGCCTTCGCCCCTAGTGGGACTCGTTAGGTGGGTAGACAGCGATCAATCAGATAGCCCTTTGTCTCACGGCGTCGGCCTATAGACCCTAGACCATACGCCTGCCGGCCAGTTTTTGCAGCTAATGGGCTTGATTTATGGTGTGAACTTTCAATCTAACCAACCATTAGAGGAGTCAGGAAATCGTCTGAAATATTTGGAATATGTCTACTGACTGGTAATCGATCCCCGTTCAGGACCTGCGAGATTTCAAGTCCAACGAATTGGGGTGTGCACAGAAGACTTGAATCGGACAATCAAAACAGGATGGAAAATAGGTGTTAAAACTGTTGTTTTTTACTGGAAGATGGCAGGAAAATGCGTCAGTAGTGAAGAACGTCTCCTGACTGTTTGTTTTACTCCCGCACTTCAAGTTTTGACAAAGCTCGAAGAAACGCTCGTTTCGTTATTCGGAGACAATTTAAATCACCAGTTCGACTTTATGCCAATATACGACTTGTGCGCGTCTCCTCACCCAAACTGTACCCACCAGTGACGCAAAATAACTTACAAGTTGCCACCTGACGGTGGAATTGCTCGCGCAGCGCAGCTATTTGTGGTTCCGGAGAACCGTGCTGCTCCAATCATGCAACCCCATCAGCAGCACCATCCTCTTCAAAACACCATGGTAAATCAACTCATGTCTCCAGCCAAACTCCCACCCAGCTCTTTGCTGAACAGTATCATTCCAACTGACTCGCATTCTTTGTCAATAAAGTTGTATTGCGGCTACTTCGAAGTACTCCAACTGACGCCGATTCGAGGCTTCTGATGCTTGGACTTGTCCTTGTCAAGGTCAGTCCATCCGGAGTTGAGGAACTGTGCTACAACTCATAATCAACACAAGAGCAGTCCTCACGACAGGCGACGGCCAGGTTTGGCTGAGCAACGAACGTGTCATCTTTTAAAAAGCAAGAGCCTCCTGCTGGAGCACTTATTGCTAGTTGCAATTACCTGTGAGGTTACCCTTCAGCTGTGGATGCAAGTCATGAAGTGGGATTTCGGTATCAAGCTAAGATAGAATACGTCTCATCTGTCGACAAAATCTCTTTGGTTGAGACGGACAGGATAGAATGTAGGTGGTCACAGAAGATTTTCAGATAGCCTTTCCCACTCAAAACGAAACATCTAGCACACAAATCGGAATCCGACGACCTGCTTAAGGTTTGCGACCTTGAGATTCCAAGTTCGGCCGATACATCTACTCTGACAACCATCATTTTAGGACTGCGGTAAAGTGAGTCTGATAGAGGCTGCGGGATTCTCCAAACTAATCGCAGAATGGTATTGGTTGTCAACCAACTTTCAACTGACCAATCATAGCCCTTGGTCAGAAATTGATTGGGAAAATATCGGTTCCGCAACACGGAGCACAAGCTAAGTTCATGTACAACATGCAAGTTAAGTAAAACAAACTACTCACAAGGTTGCTGAAAACTCTCCGACAGCCCACGACCGGTTTCGCCCTTTTTGGGGCTCACCAGGCAGGCGTGGTCTCCGAGTTTCCGTCAATTTGATGCTCTACTTGAACCCAACTTGGACTGATTTCGACAAATACACTCACTTGCAAATCAGTTTGGTTTTCACGGGGGACTCAACTGAATCAAGGCCGTCGAAGAGTTTTCAGCAACCTTATGAGTAGTTTCCCTTATGAAAACATACTGCAATGTCTCGAATATCGTGCAACTGAAACATGAGGCTGCTAGTGTGCTGCACATTCTGTTGAAGAATATCATAAACGAGGGTCTAAGTTGAATCCCCCGTGAAAACCAAGTTGATTTTCGGGCGAGGGTACTTTTCGGAATAGAAGTTAAGGAGTTCATGGTTTCCTAAAGTTCCACAGACGCCTGGCTATTGACGGCACAATGCAAATCACAAATGTGAGGCTGTATCACGTGACTGACTACTGGATTGATTTAGTGAGACAGTGCCACAGGAGTGCAACGTAGAAACGAGCATTTTCGATTGAAATTCTTGGACTAAGGAATAATGCCCATCAGGTTAGGATCACAAGCACCACAGATAATGATGATCTGCGCTTCTAAGTCCTGAGGCTTTGAGCAATCCCCTGGCAACACTCTTCGAAATCCAGGGAGAGACATATCTCACAAATACGTCAACAACTGGTAGGTTTCTACCCAGCTGTCAAAAAACAATCTGTTGGGACGGTTCAAGATGGAAGCGCTTTCTCAGTTTTTATTGTCTTTATGGGGAGCAACTTCTCAAGATATTCAGCACGAATCTGCTGAGAGAATAGAAGGCGTAGACTTTTCGTCAAAAACTTTACGCATCCGCCCTGCTCATTTCTAGTGTTCTAGTGATTTCCAAACTAAGATTTGTTTTGGTGGATTGAACTGGAAAACACCGGAAGTTAGAGAGAATCACCATTCACAGAAAAGAAGGCGAACACTTAAAGGCAAACTACTCGCGAGGCTGCTGAGAACTCTCCAAATGCCCACAACCGCTTTTACTCATTTTGGAAAACTCATCATTTAGTGGTGATCCACACTTTCCCATCGACCTTGTTTGAACCCAGATTGTGCGGTATTTGCGAAATACGTTCACTCTCACACCGATTTGACCCAGACGACAGACTCAACTGAATCTTCGCTGAAACGCTCGTTTATGCTAGTCTTCAGCCGACTGTGCTGCACATATTCCACTTTGTACGATGTTCGGGATGTCCCAGTATATCTTCACACAAAAAACTCTACTCGCAGGGTTGCTGAAATCGGCCCTGAAGTAAATGGCGGTTGTTCTACCACGCCTAAGCGACCAGAAACACCAACTGAGTTAGTACACATAATGCACAAACCCAATATGGCGCTAACCTTGGCGCAGTGCATCTCCTGAGTGCTATTATGTCACGTGACTCCTTTGAGACAAAAGTTTATTTCAAGGCACTTGATATACAGTGTCGACGAATACCGATCACATTTTAGGAACTGAACCGGAACATACCGCACAGTGTTCACAAAAGCTATTTTACAACGACCGGATTATAGTTACTTATTTTTACACCGAAATTTGACATCGAGTTGAGACTGCTTCATTTTGTTGACCCGAATTTTGAAGCACCGTTTTGAACCACCCTTGCCGATGAAGCACAGAATAAAAGGCCTGTGAGTAAACTGCCGTGTGCCTTTGCTGTTGTGTTAAAATATAACCGCGGTCAAACAAGCCCTAGAAAGTCCCCGTCTGTCCTAAAATTTATGTTTCAGTACATAGCCCGGGGCGACAACTCCTTTCTACCTGCCTGATTTGGAAGTTTCTCAAGATAACAGAAAGCGATGTTTTATTCATTTGAACTTTGAACTACTAAGTGAGCTTAAGACAGCTCAGTCTTTAGGCACAAAGTTACTGGCCGGAATGCCCAGGGTTCGAACCCAACCTCATAATCTCGACTGCATCTAGCTAGGCTTGGGCAACGCGATTGTACCTTAGCCCTCGTGCTTCATTTAGGTCACACAGCAGCTCAGCACCGAAAAGGTGTCACGGCCGAATAACTGTTCCTGTCGTAAAGTGCAAACCAATAAATCCCTCAGAAGTCCAGAATTGAAAAACTTGGTTGCCCACTGTGTGTCCAAAAGTCGTTAAAGGCCCAAGAACTGTTGATTTCGGAGAGAGACGGAATGGAGCCAACATCAAAGTAAAACTTTTCCAACGAAGTCAATTCTTGTTCTACACAATCCCAACATTCTGGACTTATTTTCACGAAGATTTTAAACTTGACTACTCCTAACAACGGTCAGTATTCAAACTTTCACTCTCATTGAACCACTCTACGGGAACAATGCCATATTGTTTGACTTAAATCAGATGCCTAGCTGGGTGGATGTGTCCAACATTTACGTGCCCTCAATTCAAAGTAACAATGTCTTAGCACACGATCTTGGTTATACAGCTCGGCGTTTTCACACGGAATAACACTGTCAACACAAATGTCAGTAGAACATCACATTTGAAAACCTGAGAACAGTCTATGACTCACCCCTTGCTCTGCATCTTTCAACAGTTCCTCAGATATATTCCTGTCAGTATTCGGAAAACACCATATATTCCGACTGCGTACCAACCGTTCCAAAAGCGTTGGATTTCGACTGTCACGCCGCTTCGGTTGTGCGCACCTGTTAGGAGTTTCGTCCCCCGTTATCCTGGCACCTTGTTTTGAACCCGCGCAGTTTGCTGAATGCCCCATATCTTGTGCACGTCGTGGGAGAATATAAATAATCTCATTTCCCCCATCATTTTCAATCTTTAATAACGTTTTTGCAGGTTTTCCGTTATCAGTCTGATCGAGTTTCTCAAAACTTGGCACCCTGTGACGTGAGGATATTACTAATTTTGGGTTGGGTCTTTCCCGTTGTGATTTACTACGAAGTAGAGCTCGTCTGGATTTGGGAGACTTAATCCCGTTTGCGTATGCGGACAGCATGACCACAAGTAATTTTGGTGACTGTAAATCCCAGTGCGATAGAGCACAGCTTGATAATTCTTTCTCAAAGACATTAGTTTTTCATTATTAATGCTTCAACCTCACAGATAAAAGTCATGCTAACTAGCCGGACCAGTTGGCGACCAATCATGGCATGCTGATAGCTGATTGGTTTTCACTTGAAGGACAGTTTTGTTTCCTGATTGGTTACTTTACACTCGTGTCTGATATCTTATTGGTGGCCGTTTGGGGTACACAGCCTCACCACATGCTTTGCCATCTAGTTTACACACCTGTCTGAACACGTGGGGAATTTCAGGTTTCGTTCTCGTCAGTCATTCCTCAACAAGCGGTTTGTATTGAAAACATGCATCGGGAGAAGTGAGGCTCCAGGATTGGGCGAAAAATAGGAAGGGCATTAATCCAACGAAAGACGGGAGACTGTTATCGACCACACAGACTAGATACAGCAATAGTTTCGTAGTGAGTCTAGTCTTTAACTCATGGATTTTCACTCAAGCCAAGTTTGGTTTCAGCTGTACTTATTTCAACGGGTACGGGCCTTAGAATTTTTACAAAGACTCATCAGACGGCATGAAAACCTACAAAAACAATGGAATTTCACCCCAAAAATACTTGAACAAGTTTGCAGTAAAAAAAGAGGAAATTTGAAGATTTTATTTGTAACTCTTGTAACCAAATATGAAATTAAATATAGCAAATACAAGCATAAAGTGTTAGTACACTAGGTGCAGATACAGCGCCAGGTACTCCAACGTGAAACTACAGTCGATTTAGATTTGGATGGAAACGCTCCCACAAAATTTTCACTATCTTGAGTCCGGAGTTTCGCAAAATGAGTTTATTCGAGCAGTTTGGTGTTTATTGGTCGAATTTCTTCAAGACGGGCAGATATTCTTGTTTTTTCTCCAACTGTTACGGGCTGAAATCGAAGTTGTTCACAATTCTCGGCACTAAAGATGCCATCAGCTTATAAGATTTCGCGACAATAGTTTCTACATCTAAGTGTGAAATACGGCGTCGTTTTGTGACCGCAGGTAGCGACCGACCGATTCGTTCTGACAATGCTCTCCTAAAGGACAAAGCCATTCATGAAGCAAACAGTTTCTCCTAGTCAAGCCGGTGCTCCTTTTTAGGATTGGCCAATTTTAAGTTTGTTGCCCTGCTTATGTTTTCATGTTTTCCCGAAACAGCGAAAAAAACACACAGAAAGCTGAAAAACGATTAAATTCGACTGGACTTGTCAAACTGAGGGAGCGAAGTACGATTGTATCTGCCCGCTGAGATCTAACTGTTGTGTAAGGTTGTTCCGTTTGAAACACTAGAAAAACGGAACGGTGATTTTTATCACAAAGCGTCTATTTGACTATCAAAGTTTAGGCATAGCTGCGGAACGAGCGGTTTTTCTGGTCCTTATTTGTAATGGTCTATGATCTAATACTTCCGCGTTTTCATGCCGAGTAAACTGACAGCAAAGATTTGCTTCAAAGATATATTTCCAACTCGCCCTATTTCTACCCAAATGCAGATTATTCGAACAAATTCTGTGAAGAACGGACCTCTCAGCGAACTGATCCTTACCCAGTTATTATCCAGGTATTAATTCATTTCCCCCTGAAAACTCTATAGCCGAAAACTGTCCAATCAGAAGATTAACGAACAGTCGGTATAATCCAAGGCTGGAAGTTGGCATACTCAGTGACTACTGCAGGTCCGTACAAAGTATATCGACCCAGCGACCACGATTGGACACAAAAGGATCCCGTGAAGAGTACAGACAAGTCACCAGTTGAACATCCTTCCTGAGCTGGCCATTCACACAGGACTTCAAGTTGTACACGAAACTAGATGTCCACAATGTGATCTTTTTGCTTTCAAGTCATAATCAACTTATCCGGGATCCCTACAACTCGTTGCTCTCTCACTATAAATCGATCTAAAACCGCAACTTAGAGCTCTTACCCTTGTTGTACAAGAAGTGACATTTATTGTGGACAAAAATGCCAGGATATATGCTATGGGGTTCTGTTGGCCGATTTATACGGAGCATCTTTCTCAACTGTGTACCCCTGTCGGAAACGGGTGCAGGCTCCACCCCATTTTGCATAAAAAAACCACTGGCCTTGGAAAATTTGCGCCCATACTTTTAATTTCTTTCACGCAGCTAGCCGGTTTTTAAAACTTTGTTTGTCATAGTCCATCTTTACTTGAGATCCTCTGAAGAAGATGCCACCTGCTGAAGGTGTGATGGTTTCACTCAACAACAGGCAGACAAATAACCCTCAGGATAGTCCCGAAAACTTCATTTGTAATTTTATCTAAATGAGGTGGTTGTTTGAAGTTTTTTCGTTATTGATTTCTGTCACCACCTGTTTCGGTCTCATACAGTATATTACGGATCGGCGTCTAGCCGTTATACACTACTCATAAGGTTGCTGAAAGCTCTTCGACAGTCCACGACCGGTTTTTCCGTTCCTACCGCTCATCAGGTAAGCGCGGTCCCCAATTTTCCACAAAACATATGTTCTACTTGAAAAAAATTGGACAGATCTCGATGGATACCCTCATTTCCACAGGCATTTCACTTTGAAAGATTACTTGATTGTGTCTCTCGTTTATGCTAGTCCACCTTAGCTGAACGTGCCGTTTCACGTTTCCGTTGGTACGATACTCCGGATCTCGCAATATGTTTTTGTCTAGATGTAACAAACTACTCATGAAAGGAAGAAGGCCTTCGCTGCGGAGTTGTCTAATTGAAAACACCAACTTAACAGTTACAGACTATTGGACAGGGGAGCAAAACTCTCATATGCACCTCGTTTACAAAACTGAATATCCACCTTCTCCTTGAACGCGTCTTCCTGAACTTTTCTGGATATTCATTGACTGTTACTCAAATCCAGGCAAATGCTACAAAGAGACTACACCAATTACGTAACAGATCTCACTTTTCAAGAGACGCAAAGCGGATTTACGAGAAGACGTACTACTCACATGCCTCACCAGTAGTATCCACTGTTACACTCATATTGTGCACTGTTTATAGGATAAAAACTGTAAATTTATTTGAAAAAGATTTTCAATGGATACGCCGGTACGGCTGAAGGAAGGGATACAATCTGACTGATGATAAACGCTTCACGGTTTGAGATAAGCTATTGTTGGCTGGGATCAACACTGCATCTGAAGGTCACTAAAATGACGACTTTTCTGAAAGGTGGAAAGCAGATATGGTTAGTTCTCCGACGAAAAGACACCACAGAAGCTGATTTTTGGACGAAAAAGAACAATATAAACGAGAGATTCGAGCGGCATTCACTTGAGTCTCCCGTGAAAACAGAATTATTATGCAAATGCGTTTATTTATTGATTTTCTAATTATTTTATATGGTTAACGTTCTTATGTGGAATTACTGAAAATTCACGCAGTTTCTAGCTTTCCGATCACAGATGACAGCCCGAAAGTTTCGTTGCCCATGTGGATCAGGAAGACGGGGTTCAATCATTCAGCCCAAAGGGACGAAATCTAACAAGTTTGTCTGTTGTGTTTTGCCAATCCGTTTCACTAGTCGGTTCGAAATTTTGCCGTTAGCGACACGGACAATCGCATTCCCAGATCACTTTTATCGATCATGTGACCTTTTGAACGCGTTAGGGTTTTCACGAGAATAAACACGCACTGAAAGTATAAAAACCTAAAAGCAGGTGACAGATGTCTGAGTGTTCAAACCTATCCGAAGCTTATGCCAAATTCGGCTCCAGCAAACAAGTAAACAGTTTGTCGAACTATGCACCCACCACAGTTTGTTGCGCATGTGGCATTTCGAACGTGACAAATCGTTTTTAATGGACTTTGTGTTACTGGAGCGGTTGACAGTTTACCAAAACCAAGAGCCCTGATTCTCCCCCTCACAAGGATGATGTGGCACTACAAAGATTACCTCCCTCCATAAAGCAGTACTCTCCCCCCTATGAAGGCCGGTCATTCTCCCGAACAGTTCAGAATGACGTTTTCTTCCCCTATAAGCGATCTCTATGAAGGAAGGTCATTCAGAACGACGTTTACTTTAAGACATATTGTAAAACGCCTAATGAGGGACTATATCTGGGAGAAGCTACATAATGTCATTTCTCACGGGATCATTTCGTACTACTCACTCGATTTCCCAAATCAGCAACAGGGTTTGAAGGGAACATGCTAAGGTTGAATCAGATCTTGTCACCAGGGAAACGTCCCTCCTCAATCCTCTTCAAAGTTGAGAATAAGAAGGTTCGCACTCTTTGCTACCTTCTTGTTTTTGTCAGTTAAAATGCCCATTTCAAACAGATTAATTCTGGGAGAAAAGTATAGTTATTTCTCGAGAAATACACTCATTTGCAAATCAATTTGGTTTTTGCGAGAGACTCACCTGGAACCCAGCCGAATCTCCCGTTTGTGATGTTTCCAGGCAACTGAATGTGCTGCACCAGGCCGCCTCATGTTCCAGTTGCTACGATATCCGAGATATCGCGATACATGTATATAAGTAATGCACTACTCATAAGGTTGCTGAAAATTTCCCTCTGAATACACAGTTAGAAACTTGGCCTTATTTGGTGTAGAGGACAGAGGGTTTTGTGTAATCTTGGACAACAACTCTGGTATATATAATGCGAACAAAAGGACAAATAAACGGAAGCTAATTTAGGGAGCTTTTGCTCACCTAAATACATCCAAGCCTTCAATTGCCCTTCTCTACGTGGACGTATAAATTCTGCATTTCGCATGTGTTGTACAAAACTTTCCATCCTTGCGAATAGCTACATTTCCTCTAGGTCCAGCCGTGGAGTAAAGGTGTGATTGAAAGAGGGTAAAACAAATGAGAATCCAAGAAACGGTGATGAATTTTTATTGGACTGTTTATAGGTAAGTTGCGACAATGCCTTTCCATGGGCAACCCTCAGTAGTGGACGTCCCCCCGCAGCAAACCACCCCTTGTTCCGAAAATTCGTCCCATTGATATCCCTTAGAAAAAAACAAAGGGATGCACAAATGTTGTTTCAGGGGAGAATTCGCTGAGAGAAGGCACCTCAAACTAAGTGCGATTTGAATCCGTTTGCTCACTGCTTGCGAGTCTGTCACCTGCCAAAGACCAGTTTGCGGACAACTGCTGACTTACGTGCCAACAAACACTTACCTACCCGCCAAAAGGAAGAAAGCATTCACTGCGCAGTCGTTTATTAGAGAAACACCAACTTGACATTTACAGACTATTGGACAGGGGAGCGAAACCCCCATATGCATCTCGTTTACAAAACTGAATATTCATCTTCTCCTTGAACGCGTTTTCCTGAACTTTCCTAGATATTCATTGACTGTTTCTCAAATGCAAGTAAGTGCTACAAAGCGACTCCACAAATTTTGTAATAGATCTCGCCTTTCAAGAGACGCGAAGCGGATTTACGAGAAAGCAGACTACTCGCATGACTCATCTGCCGTTACACCCGTAGATTTACCGGTTGTTTATCAGATCGCAGTTGAGCTTGCAAACGTTTCATCCCAGTTGAGGAAACATTATTAGTGCGCAGTTGAGTGGGTACTTCCTCCTTACCTGTCTACGTTTATATGGATTCCAAAGACTATCTAAAATCCTCTCGTGTGATTGGCCAAGTGGTTTGTTGGATAGCTCTGTTGGTTCGCTTCCCGACTGATAGGTTCTCGGTTTGTGTTGCGTTGTGGTCTTTCTTCCCCGAATTTGTCTGGTCTTTATAGTGATCTCTACTATTGGTAGTTTCTTTCCAGCTGTCTGATTCGTCCGTTCTTAGTTTGTATCTACGTCGCGTCCTTTTGGGTTTGATTGGCTGGTGGATTTACATCCATTGGTCTTCATATGTGCAAGTTGGGTTCCAAAGATTCACTTGTGTTCTCTTCAAATCCTGATTACCTGCGCTGACGATGAGCCGAAATACAATCAAATCTGAGTAATCCTTTCGGTAGGAGAGTGGTTATAACAATGATTTTTGCGAGCAAATTAGGCAAGCCGGTAAGATGACGGCGTAAACTAGCTTAATACGCATATATATATGTACGTTTTTCCGCTTACCTAGTCAGGCACATTTTAGTTCAAAACCCCACTGAACATGGTAGGCTGCGTTTTATCTCAAGAAACATTCCTCTGTTTCCAGTGCACTTTTCAGTCTGACGACATAAAGTATCAGATCCGTAATTCGGGGAATCTGCTAAAGCGGAACAAAATTATTGTAACTGTACTATTAAGGACTGATTTGCTTGAAAATGGACTGGAGTGACTGGGTAACTTTGCAGACGTTGTTATATGAACCACGTTTACATAAGCCAGCTTTCTCATTCTGCTTTCATAAACGTGTGTTTAACGGCGGTTTGCTCATATGGACTCCAAGTTGAACTACTGCAAATTCATTCTCTGTTGGCTTTAAAGATGGGAGCCTTCGGGTATAGGGATATGATACTATAATGACGGGAGAGGGGTGAAACTTAAAGCAGACTACGGATTACGACGTCATTCAAAGTAAGACAGTTATTTCGAGAGAGAGTGGTGTGAATATGAACAAAATACCTATCCCGCAAAACCCCGCAACTGCAACCAAAAAAGTCGCCCAGTGGGTTTCAAGCGTGTGTCACGACGCTACCTGACTGGGAAGTCCTGACTGGCAGGTCAATCGATTGTCACAACCAGGACAGTTACTGGGTCGTCGTTTGATGACGCATCGGGCACACCAATCACATCGCTCAAGTATGAACACGTTCGCCTGTTCAGACGTGAAAATTGGAGTAGTGAAAATTGGAGTAGTGGTAACACGCTCGCCTCGCATGTCAGATGTCCGGGGTTCAAATCCCGGCACGTCCACTGGATGTGCACAGCTGAGGAACTCTAATAAGAGCGAAACTCGAGTACAGTGCTTCCCTTTGGTGTAGACTCACCGGAATAATTACGCCAGAACAGGAGGACGACCGTTCAAACGAGAGTGGTGTGAATATGAACAATTATTTCTCTGTTAAGGTAACCGCTTAAGTAACCCCTTAGTTAACCCCTTAAGTACTGACCGCTTGCACGCAGGACCACAATCATCTCAGACCAAATCAGCTATGAAGTTAACCTCGGTTGACTGGTAGCCACCCATCTGAAGAATCAACTCAGATATTCAAAGTTCGGTTTTCTCTAGCAAAATGTCCAACATTTGGCGACTTGATGGTTTCGTTTCAGCATCATATAGTCCACAGGGCATATACGTATATGTCTTTTTTGTGGAAACCCAAGATAGGTGGACTAGCCTGATAGCATTTCAGTTTGAAGTTGACGAACAAACTGCACCAATCGTGTACGGAGGGACTGATTAGCTGATTTGAAAAACGGAAGTGAACCTGATTGTTTGAACCGTCTTTGTTTCGACTACATACTAGTCTCACTGTGAGATCTGCCTGTCTGGAACTATCCCAGTCTTTGTCCTACATTCAAACACTGAAAATTTGAAACTGGGGAATAGTACTCCGTACTTTGAAGCAGTCATTAGATGAAAGCCAGAAGAAAACTTTATTTCGTACCCAAAGCAACTCTGAAAACAATTATAATCAATAAGCGAGTTCGCTGTCAGTATTCCGCCAATGACAGCAATTTACGCAAGACCGAACATAAGGTTGACGGAAATTCGGCGAATGCACCTACCTGATGAGCCCCAAGAAGTGCGGAATTAATTGTGGGCTGTCGAAGAGTTTTCAGCAACCTTGTGAGTAGTTTCCCTCAGGAAAAGATTGCTAACGCTTTTCATCCAGTTAGACAAACCAAAAAAGGAACTTCTGTGAATGCAGAGCGTTAAGTTTAGTTGCTTAGCCTGTTCTTTCCTCGGAAGTTAGCCCCTCATTGGCTTATTCCTTAAGGTATTCCTCTGGTGACCTAGACGGTCTACTCAACTGTAATGTGTCAGATGTGCGAATACAATCACGTGTTCTAGGATGCACATCCTTGATTTCTTCGTATACGCGTACAGATTTCCTTGATATGACCGGTAGAGAAATGAAACTGTTGTCGTGGCTCCAGTTTAGCCCACTCTGGTGAGTGGCGCTCAGCCACGAGCAGACATTCCGTTGGGGTTTGTTTTGTGTGAGTAGAGATCAAACCACTTTGTTCCATCCAGCCAATTAGCTAAGCTCAAGGTCGTAGGATGACCTCATTACTCCAAAATTCATTGGAAAGCTGAATCAGGAATTTTAAGAATAGTAATATTTTTATGCTGAAAGAGACTACTCATTAGGAAAACGCGCCTTATGATGCACATTCTAAGGTTCAGATTTCTCCAGTGAAAAGTAACCTTATTTAAGGGTCCGGCTTGTTCAAGAATTTTGAATTATAGGCCATGCTGCTCAAACTCTGGTGGAAAACGAACCAAGATCAATGATACGTCTTCGGATGAATCCTCTTCAGACATGTGCACTCGTATATCGAATGAAATATAGGACACGAGAAAACAGTGGTCGGAAGGTTTAACTATTTCGCACGACTCTAAATAGCTGGTGTTAAATATAGTAAATAATTGGTTTTCACAGAGAAAACTACGCAGAAAGTTGCTGAAAACTTTTCGACAGCCCACGACCGGTTTCGCCCTTGTTGGGGTTTATCAGGTTGGCGCACTCTCCGAGTTTCCGTCAACGTTATATTCTGCTTGAACCCAAAGTCGACTATTTTGACAAACACGTTCATTTGCAAATCAATTTGGCTTTCATGGGGGACTCAACTTAGGCCCTCGTTTATGATGTTCTTCAACTGAATGTGCTGCACAAAGGCCGCCTCATGTTTCAGCTGGTACGATATTTGAGATATCGCAGTATATTTTCACAAGGGAAACTACTCACAAAGTTGCTGAAAACTTTTCGACAGCCCACGACCGGTTTCCTCCTTTTTGGGGCTCATCAGGTAGGCGCAGTCCTCGAGTTTGGCTTGATCCAGTCAATTTGTTACTTTGCACATGTTTTATTTTCCTTTAGTTAGCCAAACTCGGAAATGTATACAATCTATCCAGCATACATATCTTGAGGCTCTGCGTCACACGAACTGGACAACTTTACATAACTTTGGCCACTCTGTCTTTTAAGTGTTGAGAACTGGTTGCTTTACATAACTTTGGCCACTGGAAATACTCTGTCTTTTAAGTGTTGAGAACTGGTTGACGGTTAGGGTGTAACTGGTCTATTGACACGGCCATCAAAGGCTTCAGGCTTAGGTAGCAGTTGAAGAAATCCCTTTTCGGGGCCTCCTTTCTGTGACCAGAGACATGTTCTTGTCTACACACATGTCAAAGCTACTTGTTTTAATAACCAAACCACTTTGTTTTGTAAATAAAAACGTCGAAAAATTTGGTGTATCAGCTAACTCGGTCGGCTTGTGATACACAAGCCATAAGTAGTATCCATTAGTCCGGTCAATAAACAACACACAGCTCCAATTCTCAGGCTGTTATGCAAAACTGATCTTAGATTGCACTGAACTGAAGAAAACCGCTACGTGTCGGACAAACATCACGTCGACCAGGATTGTTTCGTAACCCTGTACGTTCTTACTTAGATACGAATACAGCACAGGACAGTGAACTAATTGACAGTGTGTTGGAATATTCGTAGCTCGAGTGCACTGATTGGTAATTGATCAAGTGGCTGCTGATCTGTTCGCCGAGCTTGGCAATTGATTTGCAGACGTTTCGTCATCCTTCGAGGAGACATCTTCAGTGCGCTGTTGGGTGGTTGGTCCCTCTGTTCGTGCCGACCATGAAGCAACACAGACCACGAACGGACCAACCGGAAGAGAATAATGGACGGCAATTCCAACAGTAATGTGGCCGCAGGAAGCAAAAAATTCAAACCACAACGCAACACAGATTTTGGTCGGACCAACCAGAATCCAAGTGCAGTGATTGTCAATGGCCAATCAGGTTACTGCGTGAAATGCTGCTCTCTGTTAACTATATAAACGCAAGCAAGTGAAATAATTGACCAGCTCACGACCACACGGCCATTCTGTTTATTGTGTTTAAAGCCCAGTGGAATCTGGACATTCTCAGTGCACCCCAATACTTTAATCATTCTGCTGTAAGATCTTTGGTCAAGTTGACTACCTGCTACGTGCACTGCTTGAATTTCTTCCTTTAACCTGTTTATTTAGGATGACTTTGTTGGAAAGACATTTTCGCTCTGCGTCTGTCTTCTGTTATTTAAAACTCTCACCCCTCTTACCATATCTGGTAGGAGAACAATTCTATCTTAATGTTCAAAACAGGATTTATGATAATGTTTCTTCCTTTTTTGGCACGAGGAAGTGAAATTTCAACTATAACTCCAGTCCCTAAAGCAATCCTAATCATTACGGTTGATCTCTCGTTTAGTTTGTCGTTACACTGGCTTGAACTGGAGTTGGCTCAGAGGTTAAGGCGCGAACCAGAGCATCTTGGATCCCAACCCAACCCCGGCATCCCGACTGCTCCTGTCTTGTCTTGAGCCCTTCCTTCGGGTGCACCGGAATGGTTTTAGAGATGAACGATTTGTTCTATTAAGATGAAGGTTGAACCTGGATAAACAGTCAACCTCACGTAGCAGCAATAACCATGGAGACGGTGGTCGTATAAAATAGTTCACTTAATGCATAATTTGTGTATCCGGGTGACAAAGCGATGATACGTTGCCTTTTTTCCACACACACACACAAACAGACGAAGGCTGTGATCTATCGCAGTAAGCAAAGATGCTTGTGGATGGTGTCCCAGATGATAACCCCACCTGTTCAACTCGGCTTCATCACCGTCGCCCTCCATCTACCGCCATTCCTTAACGGACGCTTTTAAAAAATTCGATACCAGCAGAGTAAAAAAAAGCAAGCAGATCATTTGTCCCGGTAACATAAGTTGTGTTTTGTGCATCCAAGTTGACCAGCTGTTTTAATCACATCGCTTAGTGGTACACACTTTCCAGGGGATTTGGAAGCTCGATTCGTTCATACGAATATTTTAGTGAACATACTTAGCCGTCAAGACCGTCCCTTAACACACTCTTTACTGTATTTCGATACAAATATTTTTAGAAAATGTCAGTCTGGGGTAAGAATTTTTTCGTAAACGTTCATTCTGAAATACTTAGACGGCCCACATGGAAGGGTGCGGCGATCAGCATTCACAACTTAAGTTGCTTTGGACAGTTAGCCCAACTGAAATCCACCTGAATCCATTGGTGAGAGTATTCCTCAGCAGAATGCGTTGCCATCTCATCTTTAGGTTGGAACATTGTTCAATGCGTCAAAGTGTTTTTCTTCGTATAACAGCACACATATGGTGGAGGAAAACTCTGGATAGCCGACTACCGTTTCCGCCCCTTTTTCACTCTACATATGGGCCTATTTCACGAATTTCCATCAATCTCAGTTTACAATTAAGCATTGTTTGATCAATCTTTGGAGGAGGTACGAACGATGGGCCAACACGTCTCCCATGAACACGAAATTAGCTTACAATTGAAACCTTCCTGCAAATAAGTTGGATATAGATTCGGAAAATCGGTCGATGATTTCAGGGAAGGGCAAAACTTACAATGGGTTGTCAGAAGGTTTCACTGCCTTTAGGAATACCTTAAAAAGCTTCGTTCTCATCCGTTCTGGTCTAATAATGCAAGAGTTTGTCGAAAAACACTACTTCTTATGCGACCGATTGCGATCATTTATAGCCGTGAAGTATTTGTTATATGGAATCTCAAGGTCCCTCAAACTATCATAGCCATCTTTGAAGGTCGGCTGGCAGTCTTGGTTGAAACTATTCTAGACTCGGCAACCTTTCGACTTAATGAGAGTTTCACACTGAATTAACACCGTTCTTGTGATGAAAACAATCGACTGGAAGAAAGGAATAATGATCCTATGATAACTAACCTGTTCGAGCAGCGGAACTGAGACGTCTTCAGGTGTTCGACAATCGCTTTTTCAGAACCATAGCTCGTGTGAGTTGGTGTCAGCGAATCCGTAACGAGGCAATTAGGAAGCGAGTTTTGGGTTGTGCAACGGGGGCTTCCATTGAATAATGTGTCCAACAACAGAAGCTGCGTTGTTCGGGACATGTGTTGCCTATGCCGAACCATCGTTTGCCGAAGAGAGTGTTTTTTTTTCCATGCCCAACTCAGAGTGGCGGAAGCAGAGAGGTGGCCAACCCTTGACCTGGCAGAAGGGTATGAAAGAAATCAGGAAACGTTTGGGTGCTGTCGGTGCTACTCGCTTACCAGGATGGGGACCGCGTGATCCCCACTGCGCCTGGTTGGAGACGCTGCAAGATATGGCTGCCAACCGATGTCAGTGGCGTTCTTGTTGTCAGTTTCTGTCCAGATTGCCTGAATAAGTGGCTGGAGGGGTAGGCACCTCGGAATGATTGTAGTTGGTAGGACATCTACGATCTGGTTAATAGACAATAATAAAGTTCATACGATAGCACATGATTTTACGGCAATGAAGCATCGATATTGAACACTGATGTCATTCTGTCGATGATGATGATGATGATGATGATGATGATGATAATGATGATGTGGAGATGCCGGCTATTGGTGTCTACAGCCAGCTAGTACCTTGATCCAAGTATGACCACCAGGTCCAAAACATGCTGGAACTACGAGCAGTTGGCTGCAGTCGCTATCGTTGAACTCAGTAGCCAGGCCTGCATTTCTAAAGCACTGCTACGTTTGACCACAGCCCTGGCCTAAACTCGCTATACCGTGTTGTCAAGCCGCACAAAACGCATCTAGGTGGTACGGCGAAAGCACTAATACACAGTTCGAAGTGAGTAACGCGCACATGAATGAAACTGAATTCAAAGTTGTGTCACACCGCACAGTCTCTGCCACTGAATCACGTGACTGTTGTTTGGTTCCAGTTTACATAAATTAAAGACCGCCAAATTCAGAATACCCTAAATACTTGCCACAAAATTCCACTTAAAAACTACAAAAAAAAGCAATTTGTCAAGTCTCCAGATTAACGATATATTTGCCAGGTGCATGACTGTTCTCTCTTGTTCTCCTTCGTGAATAGGTTTATCAACAAACATAACTTTGATGTTCCAGCTGTCAGTTGCGTTAACCAAACCTTTGGACAGCGGACGGGAATGTACTTATCAACAAGGTCTTTTTCGAATTTGCTTGCATCTACGGAGGAAGATGGGGATACGACAGCTTCGTACATAACTGCTATCCGCACCCACATCATGAATACATCTCATAGTGGGGGGCACTCGTTAAAGAATTTTCATGGTCTACAAATGTTAACTGGAGACTGTACGCATCACCTTAAATGTGCAACTTTGATATAGTACGATTCAGCCCATTTTTCTCCAATGAACTACAAGAAGTTTTACCTTTTTCCGACAACAGTCTGCAAACGAATCAGAATCGTCCAAGGGTTTGCGCATGGACTGTTTCAACGCAAGGCCGTCAGAAAATTCGAACATCTGGAGGGTTTCATTACAGCATGTTGGAAGAAACTGAAACTGTCTGTCGAGCGATGCAAAATGCAGGATCGTTTACATCTGATGTTCCCCCATTTGCCAAATTGGGTGGCGGTCAAAACTCCCCGTATAACTTTGTGAATTTTGTCATCGTTTTCATCTTATATCATCCACAGAGTTGGTTTGAATACTTCGTGAAAATTGATTGGGGAAACTCTACTCGTCTTCTGGGGGAACATTAGCACATTTCCATCCGAGTCAGAAACATCAACCGCGAATCGTTTGTAAATTTACCAGACTATTAGTAGCTTGGGTGTGTTTACCGGCAGTTGATCAGGGGATTGCTGATTCGTCCGCCTACTTTGGCAATTTGTACGAGAACACTTGGTCATTAATCGAGGACACATCATCCGTGCGATCCATTCACCCGCACACTGATGACTTCCGTTCAGCTGATGACCAAACGTGTGTGAGGTCATTGCCGAAATCGGCGAAGAGATCAACAGCCACCTGACCAACTACCAATGACGAGTTAGATCATCCTCCGTAGTTTTATGCGGTTTCTAGATCAGAATCTACCGATTCGAATTAACGTATTTCACCATTAGATCTTACACTGCGGGACTCAACTACTGTGAAAAAAATGTCTCACTCACTATACTGGTTGGCTCAACAAACGAAAACAAGCCCCTTTCCGTCGGTTTCCGAATCATAAGTCGTTCGAATGGATGTAAAGAGCCTGTTGTTGCTACAGCTCTGTTTTATAAACAGAGGTTACTTCTAGAACAATCAGTTGGTTAAAAGAGTAATCATTCGACCCAACTTATCGGGGGTCGGAGCTAAAATACCTACTGATTACGATAAAAAAGATGGGCCGCCATCTGAGTTCTTTGTTGCCCCGTATTGTTTCGGCACAAATTTTGCTGGAAGGTATTGTCCGCATCGAACACTGTACGAATGATTCTATCTTTCAGTACGTTTTTTAATGTTTTTTTTAGTTTTTTGGGGCAACACAGTTTAGTAGACAAATTTTGGTTTCTAACGTGATTTTCGAGAGTTCCATGACACCTGGTATCATGCATAAGGTGAGTTAGCTGGCATACTTCACGGGCGCGATGGAAAAGCTTCTTTTCTTCTGTTTCAATAGCCAAATGCAGAAATTTTGCCCTACTGACCATTTCCATTGATTCCGATTGATTTTGATGCGGGTGAGTGTTGTTCAGGTATTATCGTGAACTTAGTACTATGGATTGCTTTGTCCTCATAGCGCCTTGTACGATATTCATGGTATACAGAACTGTAACAAGTTTTTTTTTCTGAATTTGATCGGGGGTCAACCGCATTTCTGTGAGAATGAACCAACCTGATCAACATTTCGTAGTGAACCCAGCCCTGTTTTCCCCTTATTTATTAAAAGGGTTCTGCTGCACATTCGAGAGGCACTTCTTCGGTTCGGTGTCGCTTTTGCGGACAATTTGGTTTATTCACGTCAACGATGTTGTTCCTCGTATGGCAAAATATAACGCCATCATTAAATGAAACTCACCATCTGCAAAACTTTACAGGACTCAAACGAGACGGATACATGTACCGAGGTGGTTATCGGAGTAAAGCAATCTCCTCGAATGTTTTGTTCCATGTTATAAACGATTGAGACATTCTGGAAAACATAAGATAATTTGACAGTGAAACAGCTTGGTCCCAGAATGGTTTGAATGTGACTGAAAAAACGTATTACACCTGTACGCGTATCGCGATATCTTGAATATCGTAACAACTGAAACATGAGGTCGCCTGGTGCAGCACATTCAGTTGCCTGAAAACATCACAAACGAGAGATTCAGCTAGGTTCCAGGTGAGTCTCTCGCAAAACCAAATTTGTTCGCAAATGAGTGTATTTCGCTATTTTTGTGTGAATTGGGTTGAAGCAGAACATAAGGATGACGGAAACTCGGCGACTGCGCCTACCCGATGAGTCCCAAGAAGGGCGAAGCCGGTCGTGGGCCGTCGAAGAACTTTCAGCAACCTTATGGGTAGTGCATTACTTCCAAATTGATGACATAACATACTCATGACCAAGTAGACCAAGTTTTTTTGCTTCAATAAGTGCTCTTGATTTCCTCTTCAAAGGGATATTTTTGTAAATGACGCAACAACCTTTGGCTCGTGCAAAAAGATCCACGTAGCAACTCTCTTCCTCAGTCTTCTACTGTGAATCAACACTTTCCACCAGCAGCTACATACTATGCTATTTTCCTGCCAAAACATTTTTAGACGGAATACTGGTGTGTTCAACTTACCTACTTCGGTAGCAGATGTCTCCAGACTGGCGTTTTTTGCCACTGGGGTGGATTGCATCGAAGCACAAGACCATAGACACATAGACATCTAGTCATTCAGCTGTAACACCATTTTGGTGCCTAGCTACCGTGCCAACCAAAGGAAGCACGGGGGCTGGTATATTGCCAAGTTGCCCAAGCCTAGTCAAGGGAGGTCGAGCGGCAGAGGTCGGGTTCGAATCACGAACCGTCTAACCAGCAAACTCGCGCTCTAATCACTGAGCCACCTCGCCTCCTAAAAGACCGAAGCACAAGACCATAGCAGAGAGTACACTCCTACCTGTTATTAGGGATTACATTCTAAAACTTGTACAGGTCGAGTCAGATTGTCTCTGGACATTGTGTTCGCATCATTGTCTTCCTAGTGCAATCAGCCTAGCTAGGAATTACTGGGCTCGAAGTTCGCTGGTGTAAGAGCTCACCGGCAATCTATATCCTTCTCCGTACCGAGTTTTGTATCCTGGTCACCTAACGTATTCAGGTAATAATCCGTTCAGTGCGTGTGTCAGTGAAGCTGAGATAACAGGCTCACCTTGCATGTCAGGATGATATACACCAATAATGTGCTTTAACGGTAGCATAACCCTCGTTTAATGCTTCCTATCTTTGGTGTGAACTGACAGGAATCGTCGCACCAGGGCAGATGGAGGACCGTTCAAACGACAGTGATTTGGATGCAAACCATCCGCTACCCGAAGCAAACCAAGTTAACAGCACCACCCTGAAGACACTTTTTTTAGTAAACGTCTACCTCCTAGTAGAGAGTACACGTCCGATACTTCCATGTAATTATGAAAATAAACAATGATTTTGAAAGGCGACTTCTGTACAATCTCAAAATAAACAAGCCGTTCGGAAGAGTTCTACGTTCCTCGTTCAGCCACGATTACATAGGTGCGCTTCATAAATGAAGGTGCACGCTTTTTCGAGAAATACACTAATTTGCAAATCAATTTGGTTTTGCGAGAGACTTGCCTGTAACCCAACTGAATCTCCCGTTTTTGATGTTTCCAGGCAACTGAATGTGCTGCACCAGGCCGCCTCATGTTCCAGTTGCTACGATATTCGAGATATCGCGATACATGTATACACATAACGCACTACTCATAAGGTTGCTGAAAGAATTTTCGGAGGTGCATTCTTCTTTTCGAATGACCCTATAAGTCCTCAGACCACTCAAGCGCATCCCCTTGGTTAGCTTGCGGGTTCGTTTACAATAACAGTAACAATCGTTCAGCTGTAACTTCCTCTCGGTGTTTAGCAACCTGAAGGAAGCACGAGGGCTGGGATACTGACAGGCTACCCGAGCTTAGACAGGAGCAGTTGAGATGAAGGGGCTGGGTTCGAACCACGGACCTTCCGGTCAGTAAGTTCGCGTCCTAACCACAGAGTTATCTCGAGCTAGTTCACACGATATTTTGTTTAAACGAGTGTGATAACCGTCATCCCACGAGTGATTATACTAGCAGCATTGTGATCACTAAAATGTCATCAGTTTATCCTCCATCGCCTCAAGGATGCAACCTTAATACGGAAAAATTTATCCTTTTGTTTCACTACTTAAACGGACATTCTATCTTGAAATTCATTTAGTTAAGAAAAGTCGAAGTTTGCGTCATCAGACTTTCTGACGGAGAGATGGCTAGCCAAACGTTGTGTACTGAAGAGTGCCTCGGTGACGCACATGATAAAAGGAGACAAGGTGAGCTTATTTCAATCAGTTCAGATGGACTAACAAAGCAGAGAAGTGTCCCAGCGATGGCAAAACGGAAAACAGCAAACGCCTGAAACCGATGTGTTATTGCTGACAACTTCTCACACCGCCCTAAGTACTCACATTACGTGCATTCAGAGGAATTGTCTGACTCTATCTAGACTCCGGTGTCATCGTGGAATTTCAAATCTGCTTGTCACGTGAACAGAAATTTGGGGCTCAGCTTACGGTTCGACAACACAGTGATGCAGTTCGGCTAGATGGCTCATCTAACCCGCATTCCAGAGTAAATGAGTCTAATTGTAACATATCGATTGTCCTTTAAACAGCAGTCATTGACACTTTTGATATTTTGAACTCCATTTTGTGAATGACTAAGTGGTATTCGTAGAACTATGTGAATTTGGACCCATTGGAACCATTCAGAAAGACTAATCGTAACATGTGAGCTCTCCCTGTGCACTCATCAAAAAGAATAATTCGAGGAAATTGTGTCAGTTTCGACTGGCCATTGTTAGTTTTGCGTGTTTGAATAAACAAAATTCAAGGATTTACTTTTCGAAAACTGCAATGGGTACACCAGAAAAGGAAAGGACGTTCAACCTGGTTTTACAAGACTAAGGTAGTGTCCAATCTCCTCGTTCTGCGATAACAGCCATGTACAGTAGATGCTTGTAGATGGTATAAAAGCTTTTTTTTAAAAAAAAAGATTTCATCCTTTAATTGAAGCTAATCCAGGCTGAAAAGTTGAAAAGCACAGTACAGCAGTGTCATCCCTATTTGGAAATGATCAGTAGGGCGTTTTTCGTGAGACTCCATTTGGGAGTCTCGAACCCGTCACCTTCTGGTCAGTGGTTGAACGTTTAACCGTTCGGCCGCGATCGCTCTGAACAGCGATGTGGTTGGATCTCACAGTGGCTCAGAGGAACACTAATTTCACGGGCTCGGTGAAACTTCTATCTGAGAAGTCATCAGTCGAGGAGCCAGTCAGTACTTGACAACATAAGTTGGTTTCTGTTGCTGAAGAATAAGTGGCGCTCTGTCCTGACTAAGTAAGACCTAATCACATTGCTGATCAGCCGCTCGTGACCGATCGGTTAAGTGGGTCACGGGTTCGAAACTCTCAGAGTTTTGTGAGATCCGCATGGCTGATGATTCACAGTGAGGATAGAAATGGGAAGTCCTGACTGGCGGGTCAGTCGATCGTCACAACCAGGACAGTTACTGGGTCGTCGTTTGATGACGCATCGGGCACACCAATCACATCGCTCAAGTGTGAACACGTTCCACCAGAATAATTACGCCAGAACAGGACGACCGTTCAAACGAGAGTGGTGTGAATATGACCTAATTACCTATCCCGCAAAACCCCCAAGTGCAAGGATAGAACAGTTGTACAATGCTACTCGGCTTTTCAGCATAGACTAGCCTCACTTGCAGGACGGAATCTCAATTGGAAATTACCAAACCCCCTTTCAATCCTAACTAATTATAAGTTACCATATTGTTGCTATTGCCTTTATGTTGTTAGTATTTACTGCTTGACTGTGTTTTAACCGCCACAGATATCAGAGATACCGTTTAAAAAACTACAAGAGAGTCAACTTATGGAGGAACCTATGGTGGACTTAAATAACAACTTTTTACTAAACAAAGCATATTTTAGAGGATGAGTCCGATTGTCCAGACATACTTCATGTACTAGGGGATGTGACCCTTAGATATGATCCACTTGGTTAGGTGAAATTCATCCCCCGATCTCTCTCAGGTTAAGAGCAGAAATGGGTGGAATGTTTTCCCTAAAAGTTTAGACCTTCTGGATGAATGCAAGGCGGAGCTTTAGAGGGAAGGTTTTTGAGTTGATTTATTCGGTGAGGCACTTCCTGGCTTTTCTGTCCCGTTTAAGACATCCTGACAGCAGCGTAGCCATAATGCAAACATCAGTTCCCTTCTATACCATCGGTCACTTAGGGTTGACAACCTAGGCTCTATATCCGCTACAACAATGATGGTTGAATGAAACAAGGCTACTTTGCAGTAGCTGTTCTTACAAGTAGTGTTCTGCCATGGAAGTGGTGTCTACAGTGAGGATGAGGATGTAACGTATTACTTGCTACTTTAATAGTAGTATCACTAATTTTCACTTTATAGAGGCCCAACGAATCGTTAGAAAGGTTTCACTCTGTCCATATTTCTAGTCATTGTTTCGAACATACGTCTGCAGTTTCACTGCCCCATTGAAAATGTTTAAAGCCTATCAACATCATCATCATAGACTGTCAGAACGGCTGTGCAGTGATTCTGGCCGCCACAGTTTCCTTCGCCGATGATTTGGAGAGGTGGGGTAGATAGCTTCGCATTGGAGGCGGTAGTAGATATAACTGGTGCGTAAATACAGAAACGTCAGGAGACTTTTCATTGGAGAGAGGGGAGAGGAGCTATGTTGAGAAGGTAACAACTTTGAGCGCCAAGAATCGTATAAATTTCGTCTCGTTCTTCGCATTCAAGTGTAGTCAAAAACGATGTGCGACCCTATGGGAAGTTGTTGTGGACCCCAGTTTTCCTAATACCTTCTTAATATCGTGAACCCGAGTCAGTCTGGATAGCCGCTTGATCCGCTTAGCCAAACCAGAAAGCCAATGAACGTGCGGATCAGCTGGTCTGTTGAACACTGACGCGTACAAGCGTGTCATATGCATCCGAAAACGGGCTGTTTATAAAGCTCACGTGGAAAGTTCTAGGCGGGCCAAAAAGTGATGCTAAAAATATAACTCATCTGTCAAGGGCAAGTGGAGGACAACCAATTAAATATGTATCAGCGAAAACGGTTATTCCATTGGCAGTCATATAGTCCAGTTACGTTTGGAGCTGGTTCTCCTGCTAGAAGTAACGTACAACAACCTGTGACTTTGTAAGTCACTTGGTCGCTATTTTCAACCGTATGAAAAACGGAACCACATCCTCGACATCGCCGTATTTGCAAAGTTCTTCAACTAAGAAGATGTATGCTCAACTTCAGTAATCAAACTCTTTGCTGAGGTGACAGGATAAATGGACTCCGGCAAGAATATTCTCACTGCAGGAGACTCCCGTATCAAGTCAGGTGCCCTGTGTGAAAAATTGATGTTGGTTCGTTAGATTTTTCCTACAGAAGAATTGTTTCGCATTGAATAAAAGGCTCTGCACACTGAGAAAAAATGTAGACTATTTTGAGCAAGTAAACATCTAGGCATTGAGACAACCCAAAAATGTTATCACAAAACATGCCTGCCTGAAATCAAATTCCGTCAACTTTGTGATATCTAATGAACCACAAGAGCAGATAAAATGATTGACCTTCGGTATACGTGTTTTTTATTGTCTGTGTCCGCAAAGAGAACTAGTTTCATTGGCTGAAAGACAAAAATGTTTGAGAGGAAACTTTGAAAATCACTCATTGTTCAAAGCTACCACAGTAAGTTTTCAGTCAAGTTCTCGCGCTGACAGTGACGCTACTCTGGGTTGAAATGTCAAGAAGTACTGTGCGGTTGTTTTACTCTTATGGGGAATCATCAACAGTGCGCAGCCTCGAATCCGTGACCTTCCCAATCAGTGCGTGAAAACCTAGCCGTTCGGCCACGAGCTGCTGAACGGTAGTGTGATTAGCTCTCACTTTGACACGAAGTTGCGCCTGGTCAACGGTAAGTGCTCGACAACACAGAATCCATCGGAGTTTGCAAATCTGATTTACGCGGTCAATATCATTTGAACGAACTATTCCGTTCACTAGGTAAGAACCTGTTTCGTTTATTCAAGCGACAAATACATGGCTAATCGACCAGCAGCCCCGATGTGAACGCAGACACTCAAGCCCTCCACACTGGATTTCGATTCATGCCTCAAATCCTTGCAACTTCCAGTTTTGTCCGTTGGTTATATATTTCAATGTTAGTTGGTTTAGAATTACCCGCGTATATTTTGAAGCTCGATGACGAGGTATGGGAAAGAATTTCTCAAAACAAGTGGGCGTTCCCATTCCATTGTTAAAAAAACTTCGGTAAGAGCGGGTTTCAAAGCTGAGAAGCTGGTACTCACTATACAACATTTTCATCTTCGTTGGAAACCCTCAAAAGTACACATCCGCCAAATTTGAAGAACTCTGTGACCTTGTCAGCTTATGTGTAATGACTATAGGCCATAACATCTGGCTACGGGGGATAATCCGCAGACTGGACGAGATTTCGAATATCTGCACCACCTACAAAGAATTCCCTTTTAGGTCCAAAAAGCTATATCAAGTAAGGCAGGAGCAATAGACGTATGGATTCAGGATTGAAACTGAAAACTTCCATGCGATGGCAAGCAGTCGGGGTCGTAGCAGAATTCAGTAGCTCCAATCACGTGGGTATGCTCTCGTCTGATGTCTGCTATCATAAAGCTCAAAGGGAATGTACTACTGCAAAGATGTGAGTAGCGAAATTCCCCCAATATATTTCAGCCATGCATATGAAAAGATGTTGATGCGCCTACCCACTGGGATCCGATAGATGGATGTGGAAGGATCAATCGCACCTAACGTCTATTTGCATTAGTAGTCTGGGACACCCTTCCTCGGATGTCTACTTCGCGCCTGTGAAATCCATCTGTTGTACACCTCAGATATTGTTAAACGACAGAGCTGGGAGAATGCAGAGGAGGGACACTATGGAGAGAAGTCAAAACAGCAGTTCCCAACTAGGGTCGACAGCTGTCATCCAAGGCGGCTGAGGTAAACAAATGTGTGGAAACGTGCGGTTCCATAAATTTCATAGGTTAAAATGCATCAACTTTTTCTATTGGCTCTTGGCACCTGGCACCCCATACACCCGGGTTACAAACTGTTCTGAATGCTTCGAGTGATGTGACATCTATCTTCTCCTGTCCGTCAGATGATTCCACGAATTCGCCTCAACATTCAACAAGGAGACTAACTCCAACTGTTTTCCCATGTTTCTCCGTGCTTCTCTGAGTGGATTATCTTATTCCACAGGCAGGGCAGTAAGCAAGTAGGTACGTTAGTGTGATGAACCCTATTGGTTGATATAGATCTGTTCTAATCTGAAGAGACCAATTACATGAAGTCCTGCACTTCAAAATATACCACAATGCCGTCGAAACTACTGCTGGCGGGTACACTGAGATTAGCCCCACAGAGTGCAAAAATCTCGTGAAATAAATGCCGGTGCAGACAAAAGTGTTATTGTGAAAAGTAAATAGGCTCCCTATGATTGGCTGTTGGTCCGTTCGTCGAGCTTGGTAGTTGGCGTACAGACCAACAGCCAATCAGCGCACCCGAAACAATTCCCCAATATATTTCAGCCATGCATATGAAAAGATGTTGATGCGCCTACCCACTGGGATCCGATAGATGGATGTGGAAGGATCAGTCGCACGATTCGATGTCACACCAAACGTCTATTTGCATTAGTAGTCTGGGACACCCTTCCTCGGATGTCTACTTCCCGCCTGTGAAATCCATGTGTTGTACACCTCAGACATTGTTAAACGACAGAGCTGGGAGAATGCAGGGGAGGGACACTATGGAGAGAAGCCAAAACAGCAGTTTCCAACTAGGGACCACAACTCTCTTTCAAGGCGGCTGAGGTAAACAAGTGTGTGGAAACGTGCGGTTCCATAAATTTCATAGGTTAAAATGCATCAACTTTTGCTATTGTCTCTTGGCACCTGGCACCCCATACACCCGGGTTACAAACTGTTTTGAATGCTTCGAGTGATGTGACGTCTATCCTCTCCTGTCCGTCAAATAATTCCACTAATTCGTTTCAACATTCACCAAGGAGGAGAATGTTTTCCCGTGTTTCCACAGGCAGGACAGTAAGCAAGTGGGTACACCCGTATAATGAACCCTATTGGTTGATATAGATTTACTCTAATCTGAAGAGACCAGTTGCAGGAAGTCCTGCCCTTCAAAATATACCACCATGCCGTTGAACCCACTGCTGGTGGGTACACTGAGATCATCCCCACAGAGTGCAGAAATCTTGTGAAATAAACGCCAGTGCAGACAAAAGTGTTATTGTGAAAAGTAAATAGATTGCCAATGATTGGTTGCTGGACTGTTCGTCGAGCTTGGTAGTTGGTGTACAGATCAACAGCCAATCAGCGCACCCGAGCTACCTATATTCCACAACATTGCCAGATTCCCAGTGAATTCAAGTCTGTATATTATTAGAAAGCCAAGGAGTTGTGGACTCGGTTCGATAGGTTGTCAATTCTTGTCACTGATTCTGGTTGCTTCTCTGAAAAGGCAGAAAGAAACGGGGCTTCAGCACTTGTGACAGTGTCGTGGGATCAGTGAACAAATAGGGCAATTTATGGAAATGAATGAGTGGAGGGCCATGTGGAGAGTTAAAGGAAATGTTTGGGGAGAATGTGGTCAATGTCGTGTTTAAAGGCAGTAGGGAAGGGTCGCAACTCCTCTCGTCTGGCAGTTCATTCCACAGCGGAACAAGTGTTGAAGAGGAAATTTTTATCCTGTTCCACGGGTGTATCTGATTTTGAAGAGTTTGAGATTGTTTGCCCGGATGGCGTAGTTGTGAGCAAGGTTGAAAAACTGATCGCGTGTCTCAAAGTAAGGGAGGTTGTGCTCGAGTCCAGCACATATATCGGTATAAGCAGATATCATGAAGGTCAGATTCATTAAAGTAACCCCAGGGCGCCCGGAACCTACTGAGACCCCAAAGCAGCACCAAAATCTCAACAGGGAAGCTGACAAGCATCCAGGTTAGTCAATCATTCAATCAATTCAGCAAAAGCCGAGGAGTGTTCGGACACGCCACAGAAGCACGACCAAATGTGATCAGCGTTCGGGCATTTCAAAGAAGCATGATCGATGTTGATGGGTATTCACCAAACGCCTACCAGACAGCCTGGATCGGTGTCAGAAAGTGCCATTTAAATAGTGCGGAGCCGTTATAACTTTTGTATCGGCACGCACTCGCTTGTTTGGAATAAAGCTTTTGTGTGTCCTTGTCGATGAGTTCTTTCTGGCACTAGGCACTGGATTGGGAACAGCGGTTAGATATAACACCACTCGAACTAGAATTTCAGCGTTCTGCACGCGTTACCAGTAGCATGTACGTATTCAGACCGACGTGTTTGTGTAGCATTTAGGATATTAAAACAAGAGAATAATGAATAGAGCAACGAATAGAGCATCAATCGCGTTCATCACATCCGCCACACCTTGAATGAGCACGTGGATGCTTATAGTTCAGTGGTGGTCTTGATCGTAATCTTTCGGATTCCGGATTGGAGACTGCAGGTTCTTCCAAGGTAGTATGTTCTTCAGATATAACGTTTTGTTCAGATACAATAGGACCATCTACAGAGGATTCATTGGTATTTGAAACAACAAGGGTGCCGTCAACAGACTGACCTCTGGTAATCAACTCAGCCTGATAGATGTTTCTCCGGTGACAAGAGAGATCATCCAAATCGATAATTGTGAGCATATTTTTGCCACTTGATGAAATTATTACCCCTGCAGCGAGCCGTAAATCATAATCCCCGAAAAACGTAACATCAGCCGTTTTGGCACAGTCAAGGCTTGTACGCAACGAGCAAGATTTAACGAGAATCGCCGGACTCTTCCCAGTAAATGAATGAACGGCATCCCTGAACTGCATCAGAAAATTACCAACTCCGCGGTCCGATTCCACAAAAGAAGTAAGAGAGAATGAAGTAATGGCAGATTGTAGTTTTCTGACAAAATTCTCAGGAAGCCCATTTGACTGAGGATATCGTAGAACAGTAAACAGATGTCGACATCCAAGACCTTTTAACCACTCCTCGAGGGATTTTGCAGTGAAGTGTGTGCAGTTGGTACAACTTCATGGCTGAATGCCTTCCTCAATGCTAGTTGTGTTGATGCAGCATTTAAAGTGGTAGTTACAAAAATTCAGACCAACGTGAGTATGCGTCAGTAACAATCAAAGCATAGTATTTAACGAGAAAATGGCCACAATAGTCGGCATAAACTCGTTGAAATGTTTCAAAAGTAACTGGCCACGGATACCACAGAGAAGATTTGCTGTGGATCTTACGTGCATCTTTAACACACTTTTTAGCAGTATACTTGATTCACGGATTCACGGATTGGTACACAGGATCGAGGCTTTCGCCCAAGTTTCCCGGGTCGATTTTGTTCTCGTCGTTCAGCGGCTGTCGTTCACCTGAAAGGAACAAGCGAAAAAAGGGTGTAGCACTGCACTTTAAGTTCTCAAAGCGGGACAGTATGCCTGCCAGCGCAAGGATTCGCATAAATAAGTGTTTAATGGTGTTATGTACTGGGTTCTGGAAGGAGCTTAGACAACCGTCTGAAGGTCATTTCATGCAGCAACTATACGCAATGAGAAAAAAGTTTGCCCAATGAAGGTGTGCGCTCTGAGCTTAAAAAGCCTCTTACCGTGTCCCGCAGTGTGTTTGCTGGGTCAACGGTGAAAAACCTGTTGGCCAAGCCTTGTTCAAACAGGGCGTAAGTAAGAATTCAAGTCCCATCGGAGGGGACGATACCCCAGGAAATAGGTCAAGCACCGCGAAGTGTGTTTTGTAATCCACGGACTTGAGGCCGGCAACCAATTTCCTAGCAGCTCGTTGGACAAGCTCAATGAGGATTACATAGTTCGTGCGTCCTGAGTAGACAACCGGGTTGGCATATTCAAGGAGCGGTCTGACATACGCCTCATAGAGTATCTGGAAGTCCATGCGAGCAACACTGGAGAAGGTGCGCCGAATCACCCGTAGAACGGCGAATGCCTTTTGAGCCAATTTCTCATGGTGCCGTGAGAAGGACATGTTTGAAGAGAACAAGATAACCAAATCCTTTTGGCACCCATCCTCGTGATGTGTTCTGGTCCACTCTGAACATGCACGACAAAGCCGTTCACTGAGTCCCTCCGGACGACATATAGACGCAGTTTTCGTCATTCAGAGGAAGATGCCAGTCCAACGACCATCGCTTTGCAGCGCCTATGTCCTTTTGAAGGGCACTGGCATTTGAACTCCGGGATTTCAAGTCGTCCGCAAAAGTAGACATGGACTTGCAAGAACATCTGGAAGGTCGTTGACGTATATCAGAAACAGCAAAGGTCCCAAAACGGAGCCCTTAGGAACTCCAATGGAGACTGGCGTCGTAGAAGAGTAGGTCGAGCTACTTTCACTCGGAATGATCTGTCTGATAGGAATGCCTTGATCCAGTGTAGGATTTTCCTTGAATCCCGTAAGACTCGAGTTTGTGGGGCAGCGGGACGTGTGGGACTCGGTCAAATGCTTTTGAGAAGTCGAAAAATATGGCATCCGATATGAGTGTCTCGTCTTTGGCTTGGGTTAAGCTGTCCATAAATACGAGCATGTTCGTCACGCAGGAACGGCTTGGGAAAAATCCGCGTTGAACTGGAGAAATCAAGTTGTTGGAAGTAAGGTGATCTAGAATGGCTCGCTTCAGAATGCGTTCCATCACCTTGCATGGCACGCTAATGAGGCTTATAGGCCTGTAGCTGCCATGCGATATGGTCACCCGCTTTCTAGACTGGCCTGACAATCGCTTCCTTCCAAACAGAGGGAAGGTGACCTTCTTCAAGCGACTGACGAAACGGCAGATGGAAATGAGTTGCCAGTTGTAACCGACGTTTCCTTTAGGATCCTTGGGTGGACTTCGTCGGGCCCCAACGCGCAGAATGGGTTGATCTTGTGCAGGAGTTGACGAATGTCCTCCACCGTGGATACCGAGTCGGTTAGAGGCCGTTCGTAGGTACTCATTGATAAGCTTGGATGTGATGAGGACGCTGAGACCTGCATAGTGTTCTCTGTAGAACTCAGATACAACTATTGGGTCACTCGTGGGTGCCCCGTTCCTGTCCCTCAAGGAGAACGCGGATGGCTTGTTTCTTCGGCGATATCGTATGTATTTGAACAGCACATTTCTGTTCTTCCGGGCAAGGTCCAGAATGATGGCTTGTTTTCGTATGTTCCATTGGCGGATTTCCGATTTACAGCGGTTCCGCATTTTACGAAAATGTCAGCTCATCTTCCGTGTCACCTGTGGTCAACTTTTTGAAAAATAGTTGAGACCTCTTTCCAGAAGACGCCGGATCCTTTTGGTTAGCTTACGGCTCATCCGACTGCGTGCTGGTTTTTGACGAAGAGCGTCAGCCTCGTGAACTTTCTGGACAATAGTCCTGTTAAGTCTTCCACTGAGGCTGGTCCCAGTTTAACTTGGGCAAGAAAGATGCGCATTCCCGAAAAGTCTGCACGGCAGAAGTTTCGAATCCACGTTTGGGGTTCGAGATTTCTGGCTCAATAGCAGATGAAATCAACGGTCAGCAAACACTGGTCGCTATGTCACCTGATCAACGAAATGTCTTTCGTTGGTGATGACCAAATCCAAGAGGGATTGTTGTTGGCCCGCTTGGTATCTGGTGGGTGCAACAACCTGTTGAGTCCAAGTGCTCTGTTGAACGACTTCGGTCAGCACAGCTGCAAAAAGTCCACTTGATCCGACGCGCTGCAGCTCCTTTCAGGGAAGCTTTGGAGCGTTGAAGTCACCTACAAGCAGAAGATGATTGAAGTGGTAGCTGGAGAGTTGTTCTAGGGTTCGTATAAGTTTAAGAACCTTGATAGCTGTACGTCGGGCTTGAGTTGAATTCTCCGAAGGGGCTTTTAAGGCTTACTTGTCTGATTTCTCGCTTGGTGGTTTCGAGGACTGCTTTTCATTTGCAAAATTTTTTTTTGCCCCGTGGTAGCCCGGGTTGCGTGAGCCTCGTACCTTCGACGGAGGTAGTTGTTCCCCGTGGGCGAATATTTTGTCCACTGTTACTTGTAGCCCTTTCAATACCGTCTTTTAAACGATCAAGGGACAATCTTGCGTCTGTCTGGTTTCCTTGGCATTTTGGCGCGGTTTGATCGAAAAGGTGTCTCTGAGCGCTGGGTGGCAGCACCAGAAGTGGTGCTTTCGGTGACGTCCTTATGAGGCTGGTTTTTGCGAAATACTGCAACCTGGTGATTAAATATACCTGTGGCCCCCCACACCATGCAAGCCAGGTCCTTGGCAGGATCCCAAACCTACAACTACCGTTACCTAACCTTAGTCCCTATCAAGCTCCGTCCCTGGCCACGCGCTTACTATTCCTCTGAAATTTCTATTCGGTTGTTACCTATACCAACACAGCCTCAGCCGCCTCCTAAGCCACGTGCAGCTCCACCTGTACGACTTTCAAAGTGTACACCAAACAATACGCACCACGTACCTGTAAAAACCTCGTATCCACAACGACCGGTGATTAGTCTGACCCCCATCCACTTCCACAACACAACCCGCCTAATTTTGTCTCACGTTAGAACCATTTCTGGCTGTCGCCTCTCCCTCCACAGCTACCATCCCCTTCCACTCTTCCTGACGATGCAGTTGGTGATACGAACGGCAACGCTTCAGTATACTGCATGCTCCCTCATAAAGACATTCCGCACCCCATAATGAACCTATTAATGCACCCTCTGCCGTGAATTCTGACCTATTTCACCAACTGGTTACCCACCTATAATTAGCAATAAATAGTCCTTCTTGGACCCTTAACACACGCTCAGTGAACCTTGTTTTATTTTACCCCCTGCACTTAATAATTTCCCCCAGTACCAAACTCTTCGAGAACGGGGTTAGTAACTTCCCACTTAGTACTGCTTACTCGCCAACGAGCCTGTCAGTAATGTTGTTTAATGTCCGTTCGTTATTGCTAAAAGCCCATGATCTCCTAGCCGTTAGCAGTATCCCGCGACCAAGTCTTATATGTCTACTCAGGATGCACGAAAGACGTAATCCTCATTGAGCGTGTCCAGCGAGCTGCTATAAAAATGGTTGCCGGTCTCAAGTCCATGGACTACGGAACGCGTCTCGCGGTGCTCGACCTCGTTCCCTTGCAGTATCGTCGCCTCCGAGGGGACTTAATTCTTACTTACGCCCTGTTTGAACAAGGCTTGGCCAACAGGTTTTTCACCGTTGACCCAGCAAACACACGGCGGGGACATGATAAGAATATTTTTAAGCTCAGAGCGCACACCTTCATTAGGCAAACTTTTTTCTCATTTCGGGTAGTTGCTGCGTGGAATAACCTTCCTGAGACAGTTGTCCACGCTCCCTCTAGAACTCAGTTTAAAACACTATTAGACACTTATATACGCAAGTCCTCGCGCTGGCAGGCATACTGCCCCGCGCTGAGAACTTAAAGAGCAGTGCTACACCCTTTTTTCACTTGTTCCTTTCAGGTGAACGACAGCCGCTGAACGACAAGAACAAAACCGACCCGGGAAACTTAGGCGAAGGCCTCGATCCTGTGTATCACTCCGTGAATGCGTGAATGCGTGTGTGACTAAAAAATGGTCTACAGTTGAAAATCACGACACGGCTGTTTCAATCCATGGCGGTAATATTCAGAGTTTTAACCGAAAGAACTCAAGAAGCGTGCGACCAATAATGGAATTCTGTCCCGCATTATCTTTTTTCCCCTAAATTGAACTAGCACTTGAAAGCTCCCAAAGCTCATTCAAGAAAACGTTGTTCCCAGAGCCCAACCCTCTCCCCTGCCACTCCTGCTGTCAAATTTTAGGACTTGAACCACTGTGGCTCGGACGGTTTAAGCTGAATCCAACTCTGCTACACCATCTGTTTCACAAGAATGCCTTGATAGCAGACACGAGGCTAGATGTTATTTACGTCCTTGCTATAGATTCTGTAACGCCGGAAACCTAGTTGTGCGCCCCCATCTCGTGCTAACTCACACCACTACCCTTTTTAGTTTACTGTGATCGTATCTGAAAGTCTTTCTAAGAGACTACGAAATAACACGTGCCAGCGTACCTTTTCGCAATCCGTGGATAAATTTCTTACTTGCGAGAGTGCTGCCAACTTACTCAATGCCTAACTACCTCCAATCTCCTCTACGAATCAGTGCAAAGTACATTTGAGTTAATGGGCAAGTAAAAGATTCCGTCATTATATTCTACTATCCCCTTGACTTGCATAAAGCCACTGTAGTCTGTAAATGCCTGATCTGAATGTGTCGTGTAACTGGCCTGGTTGTTTTTTCCCACACAGTTTATACCTCGTTCTAGCCAACTCCCTAACCTGGAGTATTCTGTCAGCTTTGTCCACTGACTGATGCTGTCTGTCCTAGCTCTAAGCGACACCAACCAAACCGAAGTCAGCTTTTTGTTTCATTACTAGAGCGCACAATACGCCAAAACATATATAGTTCATCCGGTGATGTACTCCGGGGTCCACTGAACACTCGAACATACAACATTGTGGTACGCGTCTGTTTGACATGGTAGCTCACACCAGATGTCAATCGCATTTTCTCGCTCTGAATATCATCACTGTATTCCCATTCTTTAATTGGTAGCTGTCATTCCATATGCCTCCCCCATGAACTACCTTTACCAGCGTCTGTTTGCTTTCCGCTTGTCCGAACTGACCGAGCTGTCCTACTGACCCACCTTTCCCCGACCGGAAAAATATCTGGTATCTGGAGTACTTTATTAATGCCCAAGCTGAATTATAACTGCTTGGTGATTTTTCACCTTGCAGATCTGGTAGCACGCACGAGGGATGAAAGCCTCGTGTGGTGTTCAGGTACGCTCTGCAGGGAGGGTTGCACTGTTCCGTTGCACTGATGCGTTCGTATACCCGCCACATCTACCGTACGGCGGCTGCATCGCCCGTCGCCAGTGGTTCTGAGTCTTGCCCTTAAATTCAGGAAATTCATAAAAGAGCACTGTAGCATTCTGTTTGTTGATGATGTGTCGGACTTGTTCCTGTGGTTTCACCTATCATGCAACGCCAAAAACTGCAGATGGTAGAAAAACTGACCTTTTGTCTGTTGAAAAATTTTTGAAGAAAAATTTTACATGGGGTATCTTGAAGTAACACTGCGATGGCCATGGCTTATATCAACGTGCAAAGCTGCAGCTATGATCGTTATAATTGGGTGTGCACCGCGCCAAAGCCCACCCCGTCAACCAAACCAAACACGCACACCTACCTACCGCTCCCAGGAGTGGACACGTACAATATATATACAATGCAATTCCTAAGTATTTGCTAGCAGCATACAGGTCTAGTTCCTACAGGCTTTCCGCCAAGCACCACTTGCTGATCGAAGCTGATAGCAGTGCTTTAGGATCTGTTGACTATTACGATTATATTCACTTTCCCTCGCAGATTATGTCACTGTTCAACTTGCGGAATAATGTCCAGAAAGTCTAACCCATCATCTCAACAGTTCTACTTCCGTCAGTGTTTATGTGTTTGGTTTTCCCTACCACACCATCCCTCTGCGTACTTATGCCGATCTTTTCCGTCTTTGATACTATAAAAGCATATACTGGCAAGCTTAGTCAGTCCTCGATCGCTCGGTTGCTTAATACAAATGTACTCTGTCATGTTCCACTTAATCACCTGTTGTCACCACCCTAGTTATGGTAAACGTTCACTTTTCACTATATTCATGGACTTTGTTCTATCTGATGTCTCCTAAATCTCACCAGGCCTCATTCGCCTCATCCGGTTCCCCCCTCTTCCTGAGCTTCAACCTCCGGCAATATCAGATTCGGGCGCCCAGTTTGGCAGTTATTCACTCTACCTGCTCTGTGTTCTACAAGGGAAGGTAGCCCTATCCGGACAAAAAGATACCTGCGATCTTACATTGGCCTTGTTCTCCCTCTACGGATTCCTTTGACTGACCCAAAGGGATGCCACTGCATAATTAATTGCACATCCCAGACCAGTAATCTCAAATGTGACGCCGTCACCGGGCTGTCCAGAAAAAAAACGAACTATTTCAATGAAATGATGAAATGGCACTTCCATATCCAGTTTGATAACACCCGAAAATATTCACTTCCTAATTTTGACTGTGCCCTACCGCCCACTCGTTTCCTTACCTGCAAACAAAAACAAACTTTTCATCTGGCCCCAGCCGCTTCCGGGCACGTCAATTCTAATCTGCTGAGCTTTCTTTTTGGATCTAAACTTATTGGCGACTTTCATTTTGTGCTCTTCACGACGTCAGTCATTTTATGTGCCGTTGGCCTTCCGTCCTGTGCGTTAGCACCAACTCCCTCCCCCAGGGAACTTTCACACCCGACTCCACTTCAGCGGCGACGCCGGTAGGTTTCTACAATTTCCCTGTAGACCGTATTTCTGAGATTCCTGCTACCATTCATTCGGATTGCTAATTCCTCCAAAATTTATCATTCCCACTTACGTTTTCTTGACCCTGACTATTAGCCCAACAGTTCAAGGCCGCAAGGCCTCAGTGGTGGTTTTCGGCTCAGTTCAAACTGACCGACCAGATTGTGGCAGTTTTTTTGTCTCGCTAAAACCGTTGTAATTGTTCTTAATTTCCCGAAATTTGAAGTTTTCTCATCACGTGCCAGGTAGGATGCCTCTTGGTTTGCCCCCTTGTTTAGTTTTTGCCCGCCCACTTCAAATCTCAACGATCTTATCTTGTTTCGGCTGGCGCTCAGTATTCGCACAATGGAACTGAATTTTTGAAGGCTAGGACGTGTCCCTTCTGGACTAGAACAGACAGGCAACTGAGTTCAGAATGCCAGTCCGAACTTGTGAACCCCATCTAGGCACGTCGGCATCCCAGTGATGCTAGGAAATTTTTCCGTCAGAATTTCTCTGCCAGAAGTCTAAATGCTTCAGTAAACCAGGAAATTTGTTGAGCTGCAACAATATGAACGTAGATTCAGGTGGATTTTCGTTTGAGCACGCAAGCAACATAGTGCAATGTTTTGGCGTAATGAGTTTTATTCCGCTCGCAAAGGTTTTTAAGGTGAGAGCATTGTGAAGCCAGGGAGCCCCATCGCAGCTTGGTGCGCTCTCCAGAAGAGCCAGAACGTCCCAGTTGCTGGGTTTCCCTGCCCACGCCGACTTCTGCGTGACCAAGTCTACATCGGATAATGCCTACTGTTTACGACACTGACCATTTTTCGCGCAATCTTTAGTACTTGCGAATCCCGCCAATGTAGCTCCTATTCTGACGGTAACGGTATGATCATGCCTGACGGTGCGCCACCAACTAGTTGGGAATAAACCTTATTATTCAGTATCAAAACACTGAATGCTACGTGGTTGATGAATGCAAATATGCGCCCATACTTTGGCAGAACCACAAGGCCGGCTAGCATTCGGCAAAACAGGAAAAGAGCTTAGACAGAAAGTCATTGGTAGGGTTCTGTTTACGCAAACCAAATGTTTGAAGGGAGCTTATGGGAAGGTAAGAAGTATGTACCCATCGGGTCTGTCCCGGTTTGCGGCCGTTTTGTACTGAAATAGTGCACAAAGTTTTCGCAAAACCAGAGACTTAAATCAGCTCCCTGAGCAGCTTGGCTGTGGCAAAACAAGGGATCTATTACTCAAACCTTAAGAGTTAGAAGTTTCATCCGTTGCTCAGCTCTTGCTGACCATCTGATATATGCATCAATTATGCAAACTTAAGGAAAGACATCAAAAACTTACTTGGTTGATGGACTCAGCTCCCCCACAAAATCGATAAATTAACTAAAAAGACGATCGGCAGAGAAGGATTTCTTGAAATTAGTTAGGTTCCTTTGTAAGGCAGTTGTCGCTTTAAAAATGTATAACCGGACCAAAATTTGATGTCAAAATACAAGCGAACCGCTTAGTTTCCCCATGGGAATACTTCCACCGAAAGGGGATGAAGAAAGTTGAGTTGCTTAATTTGAAAAGTGAGCCGGACAACCAAAGTTCAAGTAGTCGAAAATTAGGGGTGGCTTCGTATTCTCTCGCGGTGTTCCAGGCAATGATCATCCACCACGCTTGAGCCCATTCGACACGATTCGACCAAAACATCCGGGAGGACCCTCAGTAAATAGTATACACAGGTGAAATCGACTGGCAAGCATGAAAAACTTCCTGCTGATCTAGACTATAACAGTCTGAAACGCATGTAGAGACGACGTGGACATATCCAAATGCAAACACAACTTCGAAAGTGGAGTGGACCGAAGTTTTCACACAGCAGGCTCAGTCATTCACTGAAGTAACACCAGGCTGCCTACAGAAGCTTAGGAATCATTGGCCACATTATCTAACCCATCAGTTTACTCGCATCTCCGTTTTACATTCGCATTTCGCAGTTCACGGACATTAACAGGCCAATTTACCACCTTTGCATCCAGCCTGCGGAACAACAACCCTGCTGACTTTGTCAGTTCCTTAGATGCTCACAAACGTGATTCCAGGTACCACAGTTTTTTTTGGGCCAGGAAAAAATTCAAAAAACCGAAAATACAAGCGAAAGAGACAGTCTGTGCACATGTCATACACAGCGAAATACGAGCTTTCCTATCTTATGCCTCTCCGAAACAACTGCTGGAATACCGATTGAACCAAGCAAACGTAGTACACCGATCAATAAATGAATTTGTGACACGGATGATAGTTGAACTGAAGAAATCCAACGGGAATATTGTTCATCATCAAGGCAGCTTCTGGCCGTCGCGGGGTTAGGGCGACGTGTGAGGTCTGATGAGTTACCTGAATCGACCTCACTCACTGATCTTGTAAGGGCGACATGTTTAGAGCCTGATCGTGCTCGATAGAAAAGAGCATAACGTCTTCAAAATCGCCACGGAAAACACTCACAGAAGCAAAAGCGCCACTTTAGTGCCCACTCCACACAGCTGGAGAGCTCGGCTACCCTGATATCACACATCCAGTAGGCACTGAAAATACCAAACTACTCCTATTCTGAGCGTGGTGAGCAACCTGCTCGCTGCCGAGCGACTTAATCTGACCGCACCACTTGGGGTCGTTTTACCCACCCGCGTAGGTAGAGTTGCTGAGAGTGACGCGTAATACCAGAACCTCTGGGAAGGCAAAACAAAGTCGGAGCTAGGTTTCTATACGGTACGATTGATGTAAGGCATAAATTCACAAATTCTACAAACCTCAACAATAGATGCGCGTCCAACACACGTGGTCCACTTGGACCATAAAAGTACGAACCAAAGAAGCAAACAGGCTCCCACGTGCGACAGTCACACGTGCATAAAATCGGCCACAGGTGGCTGGATGACCTCAAGGTCAGATGAGTGAAGTGGTAAGAAAAAACAAACGTCAGTTCATATACGCGCACTAAACACAAAAGTGGAGGGGGTTATAAATAGGAGCAGAATAAACGTGGGTAATTTCAGATGCCAACGTAATGGACGAGTCAATAGGTTTATCCCCTATGGGTGGAATCACCTAAACTTGATAGCCGCCGTTGGATCTGGACATGCCGAACAGAAAGTGGAGAATACCTCGTGGATGCTGTAGGAAGGTGATCCTTTTGGGCCCGGTAGGCTCATGAGCATTGCAGAAAAAGTAACCCGATCGTTACTGCAACCGTGCAAGGGTTCATCGGTGATGTTTGCTGCCGGCAGCGTGCGTTGACTGCAACTGTCGTAATATGACTGTTGAACATATTGTTTGTGCTTAGGTACGCGCGTGGCAGGTGCTCAGTGAAGGTGCTCAGTCAGAGGCTACTTACGAAGCGCGTAGGGCCTCCACAAGCACCTCTAAAAGGCTAGCAAACTTAACGGTTTATCACAACACCTGGGCACTTTCGGCGCACATAACTTCACTAGACACCATGGTAGAATGTCCGTTAATTGTTTTGGGTACAAGACATTTGTAGCTACTGCAACAAACCTGATTCATGTCTAAGGTGGATGTAAATCCCACCGGCTTATGTTGCATGCAACATCGACGGGGAGTTTTTCGAAGCGTACTTGAATCGCCCGGAAAATTCGGACGAGCATCCCATTTCGCTCAACATAACGGCGAAACCCATAGGGTTAGAAGATCGGTTTGGTTTTTGGGTCACCTGACGTACAGCAGTCGAAATGTTCGGACACGGCCGTGGATAATTCCAAAAGAGAACTGTCGACAAGCAACATAGGGGTACGTAGGGCATACCACTTGGTCCCTCAAATGACTTGGGACGATACACTCTCTCGCAGCGAAATGGAGGATCGTTTCAAACGAAGGGGGTCCCAAAGGTTGGTGGTGAATAGCCTTCCTAAGCCACCATAACAATGACATCGGCCGCTGAAAACGGTCAGCAGCGTTGAATGCATACACAAGCATAGCGTTTGGGGAAGAAAGTACGGAACATCGGGAATTCTTCATCTGTTTACTTATTAATCTAACCCACAGGGGTTCCACCGAAAGCAATGTGAACGAACTTACCTGTTGGCAATAGAAATAGGCAGCTGATTTGTTAACTGGACATGTTTTCCTGTAAACGGTAGTTCTTGGCGAACCTCTTCGTGCAGTGAGAAGAAAGTTTGGCCCAAGTGAGAATAATTTGAAAAGAAAAACAGTGCATATCTTATTCTTATGCTCATGAAAGTAGCAGACGTAAAACATTTCGCAATACGATAACCCACCACCATACTCACAAAGGAAGCACTGTGCAGTATACGGTGCCAGTTCGATATATATGTAACCACTGGTGATGTACAACCTTGCTTACTGGGCTTCACCTCGTGAAGTTTCTTTCTGTTTTCCATCCAGAAAGAATTGCCATGAACACCTACCTACGGAGAAGCACTTTCACCATGTACTACCATAGAATGCATACTACAACTGAACGCCAATGATGCAGTAGCACACTAAAACAAATGAGCCGGTTTAGTATATTACGTGGAGACCCAGAATTCAGGATAGTGCACTTTTTCACCACTGGGAGATGAACTAATGTCACTGCTTCCTCTTAAGTACACCTATTCACCCCGGATTAAAAGCTCGGCAACAGTGCGGAAGGTCTTGCACTGGTTCTGCACACTGGTTCGGACGCTATTCGACTGGGGGAAGCTTACTACAGACTCGTAAGCTGCAAATACGGTGGTTGGCTCTAGTGGATCGGGGGGCCGCGACCAACTGCCGTTTGCCTGATACACAGAGGTTCTTGCGTTAACAAGCTTATGACCTCTAATCGACGCTGTGCATTTAACCGAATAAAGCTAGTACAGAGCGAACGAGCAGCGACCTTATTTGTTGTGCACTGTTCCTTTTATCCTCCAAATTATGAAATTTTCGAAGCGCAGGCGCGGCACACCAGAATATCCTCTTTCCGGCGGTCTGCGTTTGCTGATATCTTTGGACCCCATTGCACCAGATGATTTGTTATAATGCTCTGATCTGCGGGCATTTTTATTTGGCGCCATTGAAGTTTTTCCTCCGCGGGTGCTTTTCCTTTCCTTTGTGTTCGCCAAGGATGAGTACTGTGACTCTCCGATGGATAGGAGATCTTGACCAAGATAAGCGGGAGCAGGCTGGTTGTGTTAGTTCCTCCAGCGACCAATACCGGCCGAAGAAGATTGAATTAAAACCGGGACAAAAGGAAATACGAATTGGACGGATCAACACCAAAAATCCTCCGGATTACCCTATTGAGAGTTGTATCAACAACAGGATGATATCGAGGAATCATGCTACCATTGAGCGTTCTGCTAGGGGTGGTTCCATCCTGTACGACCATAGCATGAACGGGACGTATGTCAATTACACTCGTGTTATTGGTGGCGTGACACTCAAACACGGTGATATTGTCTGTTTTGGACATCTTAATGGTGCTAACCTGAAACCTGGGGAGAAGGTTTCACTCTTTTATTCGGATTTAAAGTACAGGGTGAGCATAAATTGATTTCTCGTGCTGTTGAATGTCCCATCTTCCGGCGTCTTGTGAGTATTTCAGTTGCGTGTGGTCATTTGTATGCCGTACGTTCCCATGGGTGGAGCTATTGGCTCTGTACGCACTCCACCCGTTGTTGAAATTCTAGGCAAAGTGGAGACGGCTTACGAACTATGGGCATTGCTACCAACAGCATGGTTGAATGTCACTCGCTTACGATAGCCGGTAGGCGCGGAAAAGCGGGCGTAGTGAAGGCGCTGGATTATAATATGTCCTACGCATACAAACCACAGGGCAGACATTCGTGGAAGCAATATGTAAATTTGATACAGTAGCGTGTTCCCCGAGTGGTGAACGCTGAAACAACCTGCGCAAACGTGCGCGTCCGGCAGGTCGCAGTTCATATACCACCGCAGGTGTCATTGGGGGAGTATCAATATTTATTAAATTGCTGAGAGGCTTGTTTACAAACATTTTTGTGTTTGTCCCCTTGAATCTCTCACTAGCTTAAGCGTTCTCTTCTGCCTTGGAACCGCTAATTTCGCTTAAGTCGATTGACTTTTTTCGTACTGATTGATGGATGTCATGGGAATAGGTCTGGAGTAAGCACCAGACAAAAAAACGACATGTCAGTAGAAGTACACCGGTAGTGGATGTCGACTAGCAGCCCTACAACCAGAAGGGAGGATTCCTTAGCAACGAATGGAAAGAGTAAGGGGAGCCTTATGTCCTAACATCATCATCATCATCATCAAAGACAGCAACATCAGTGTTGACACTGATGCTTCACTGCCGTACTCATGTCCTAACAGACAAGGACTAAGAACAAAAGGTTTACGGCCTGAAATAGCAACCAGCTAAACGCATCCGTGCCTCGTACCGAAATAAGACCGGGGCAAAAAGCCAGTTAGCCTGTTGAAAACACTTCACCGAAGGATGTAAACGCTTGTCTTTATTATGCTTTAGGTTCCAAGCATCATCTTTGATTAGTTTGTCGGGGTTCTTTCATGTCATGTTTCACGGATTATCTGGGACAGCCTGCATGCATTCTGTAGTATGCACGCTATGGAAGCACCAGGGGACCGTGACTCCCCGAAGGTAGGGGTCCACAAAAGTTTCTATGGATGGGAGAGAAAAAGAAAGAAAGACCTTGAGCCGAAGCTCAATATGCTAGGCTGCACATCATCATTACCTACGTATGTCAATCAAACTGACAGACACCCTATACCACAGTTCTAAGCCGCACTGACCTTTCACTCTTGTTGAACATTTTAAAGTTTACCGGGAAAATATAGTGGAACTCAGCGCCGGAAAAAAGCGTGATCCACATCAACCATTTGTTCCGGGACAGTCGGCAATCGAGTACTGAGCGACGCCATCGGTAGCTGATGTCGATGGTGTTAGTTTGACTCTAAGGCTTCTCAGCGGTGATTAGCAAAACGGCGCACAATGTCTTAGCTCAAAAATATTGAGAAACAGCTGGTGGTCACTGTCGAAGCAAGCTGTAACATGCTTTCGGCGCTTAGCTGCCGTGCCACCCGAGAGAATCACGATGGCTGATGTACTGCCAGGTTGCCTAACCCTAGACAGAATTCGTCGGGATACTGGGTTTTCGTTCCAATCCTAGAACTTGCGGTAAGTTGATTCTCGCCTTAACTACTGAGCCATACCGAGTAGTCACTGCTCGATAGGTGTCTTTCCATGCATCGGCTTATGTTGGTTTGTACTGTATTGTATTGTATTGTGTTGTATTGTATCAGATAAAGTCAATACACAGGTAATCAAGGCGCGAGCATTGTTAGCCAACTTACCTCGTTCATGGCATCGGAGTCGAATTTCGCTGAAGCTGCAGGGTGGAGTATGCTAGGTGACTAAGAGTGGTCTCACTGTATGGTTGCAAAACTTGGTCACCTCGTTCCGAGGGCCTTAGGCGTCTGCACTGGTTTGTTTACTGGTGTTTCTGTAGCATTGGGAAAGTTAGTTTGCTGAAACGGGTGAGTGTTGCATGAGCAGGTGCCTGGTATCGAACTCGAATCTTTAAAGCAGTAGATTGAACCTACCAAGTTGAATTAGTTAGGGCAATTATTACGTATGCCCAGTCACCATCTACCGAAGAAAACCGTTTTCTGTTCCAAGGGATTGTGGGTGAAGTGTTCTTGGGGGACATGGCAAAGTGAAATGAAAGGGACTACAGTCAGACTGTTTGTTGTGTGATCTCTGCATCTTGGACGGGGTCCAGGCGATCCTGCTTAAAGGTGGTCAGAAACTCTGCAGGACATGGCACGCAAACGATCACAGTATCACGCGTGTTTTGATTTCTCAGCCGGACTGTCTGGCTCAAGTTCGCCTGTCGTTACGCGCTGAGCTAATGTCGGGTAAGGCTCACAGAGCAGTTGGGGTAATTCTGCAAGGCTCTGGTTGTTTGCTGATGTGTGATGCATATGGCGCTAATGCGTTATATTCCTGAATTTCAAGGGGCGTGTGTATCAGACTACAGTACGGACTGTTTTGTATGCCTGTTAGGCGTGGCCTCTGAGACGTCTCTGGGACGTCGACAATCGTTATGTCAACCGCAGCTCGCGTGGATGGGAAAGGGCGAGATGGCTCAGTGGTTAGAGTGCGAATTTACTGACCGGAAGTTCCGTGGTTCGAAACCGCCCTCTGCATCCGGACTTCTGCCTAGGCTTGGACAACCTGGCAGTAGCCCAGCCCTCGTGCTTCCTTCTGCTGGCATGGCAGCTAGACACCTAAGGGATGTTACAGCTGAACGGTTTATTACTTATTGATAGCTCTTGTAGGCTGGCTTCCGCGAATCCGCAACGAAGTGGTTAGAAAATCAATGTTCGGTTGTCCAACGAGGACTTCAATTGAGTCCTAAACCTGCGGTGGTTTGGCTATGTATTGCGCACACCTTTGATGTTTGGAATGCGTCCGAGAATGATTTGGAAGAAAGTTACTGAGAATAAAGAATGCAACAAGCATAGATGAGCACGAATATATGGGGTGAGTACAATGATAAGCAGACAACAATCTTGATGTGCACCCCAGTATTGTTTGAATTGGTACGTATGAACTGGAGGTGTAGGCACCTCCAGATAGGGACTAGATCCCGAATGAGCTCGAAAACAAGAGAGAATTGCGTGGAATGAACAGCTGTTTACTTGTCTAAGAATAGACGTACATAAGCTGAAAGCTTATGTACGTGAAGGATGGTCGTAACAGTCACTCGCTCCGTTTGGTTGTGTGCAGAAAGGGGTAACTAGAACACAAGAACTGAATCAAAATTACAAAAATCTATCATGGAGTAATGAAAAGTGTGGCCAGGCCTCTCTGTTTCTTAAGATGTATGGTCGTGTGCGCTACTGGAGCCTGGTTGAATCGGAGTTGCCGGGATCATTTGTATTTGAAGATGCGGATTTTTCTCCCGGACACGGAGGTGGGACTGAGATAAGATCGATATTATCTCTGACGCTGTTGAGCGGAGACGTGTGCAAGTCACGTACAAGGAGTGTATGAGTTCCGCTGCATTCACTGGATGAGGTACGTGCGACTTCGTTGACAAATGTGTGCTCACAACAAGGAGTGAGGTAGGGAATAGATACAGTGCCCTTTCCACCTGGAAAATGAACATGGGCGTACTGTGGATTGCAGTTTATAATTTCGACTTCCTCAACGATTGATTCATACTTCGAGACACGTTCAAGTCTTTTGGGTAAAACAATTACTGGGGTAGTTAGACAGGTTGGTATAGATAGACCACAGGATACCGGCGTTCAAAATGGATCATACGTCCACGTGGAGTGGGATTTGTGGAGACGCAGAGAAGGGACCATATGGAGCGGTAGCAAACTTGAAAACCTTTCTACTTAAGTCTAAGATGGATTTCGCTCCAGAATGTCGCGTTGAATCGTTTGACTTGCCCGTTTCCATGGGATTCATAAGCAGCTGTTGCAAACTCCTCTGTCATTAAGGAGTGTTTAGTTCGTCAAATATGACAGAGGAGCCACGATATAAATGCGCATACGCAGGTATACAAACCAGAGAGCGATTCACATAGAAATATAATGATTGTAGATGCACATGTCCACACAGAGGAAGACAAACGGAAGACGGGAAAACTCATCGACGATAGTAAAGAGATAGTAGTAGAGATAGCAGTTATCCTTTAAAGTCTATATTAATTCATTCGGATGGTTGGGTAGCTTTGATAACGTAGTGGGTGACGGTTTCTAGAACTGTGGTTTGACGGTGGCACATTTCGAAGTTGATATCTTTTGCATCTTGGAAGCAAAAGAACAAGTTTTTGGAAAGAAAAAGTGATGCTTGCGACTAATTCTGGAATGATACAAGCAATTATAAAGTTCTTTTGACTTATCATTGCAGATCCGGTTGCTGCGTAAGTTACGGGATAATACGTCAGCTGACATGGTTGCGAAAGGCTGAGGTTTATATTTTCGATCGCTGGATTTTTTCGTTTTTCAACTGTTTTCTGCGACTACGTAGAGGAAAACGACTGTTGTTCAGTGATAGGCTTGAAGTGTTTTCCGAAGTGATAATGTTTTCGTTTGTGGATAGACTCGATGATGGCTTATGCCTCCTTCTCAATACCGAGATGATTGTTTTCACCTAGTGTCAGTGTTCTGGGTCAGAAATGCAACAATGGCTATCTGAAGCATCCTCGACGAACAAGGGTGAATTGCAATCGAATATCTTGACCATAGCGTTCCATAACTTTATTTTTTGAAGGACTGTTGTACCTGCTGCGTGGGGGAATTTTGTTTTTGACAAGCACTGACTTTGTCAAAGAAGCAAGTAATAAGCAAACATGCCAGCAACTTATTGGGATTTAGCGTCATGTGGATGGGGGAGTTGACAAATGGAGCGCATTCGTTCAAGATTTGGTTTGATAGCTACTTCAGAGACTTCATATCTAGGAAGACGTATCAGTTGGGCTGCTATGGTGCTTTTATTACATTTGAGGGTAATTCCATATTTCTTCATTACTTCATAGATTCGAGGTTACGGTCATGCCCGCTTTGGGTATTGGCATTGTCGATGTAAGCGTAGGTGTCATTTAAGTTTTCAGACTTGATTATATGGCCAGTAGTACGTTGGAAATATGTCACTCCGTTGCTTACACCGAAAGGGATGCGACGGAATTGAAACAATTCTTTACATGCATCAAAGGTCGTGTACGGTTTGTCTTTCGCACTGATTGGAATTTGATGGTAAGCACTCAATAAGTCTAAGGTGCTAAACACAGCGTAGCGTGAAATTTCTCCATTTTACCCAGTCGCAGTGACAGATAAAAATAATAATAAATAATAATCGTTCAGCTGTATCACCCTTCCGGTGTCTAGCTGCCATGCCACCCGAAGGAAGCACGAGGGCTGAGATAGGGCAGTGACAGATAAGCGCCTAGATATCTGAACGGGTTAATGGTTTGACTGTAACCCACCAGCATATGTCTTTTGTAGATTGAATTTTTCGTGGTCAGTCCTTTAGCCCCCAAAGAGAACTCGAAAGTCCGATTATTCCCTCATCTAACAGTAGGCTAACTTCGTGGTGATAGGCTTACAGTCAGGTGAGGGGTTAGCGGAAAGAGGACATGATTCGAGCAGTTAGACCGGATGGTGAGTTGACCTCGGCTCCCACCGAAAGTGATTTCAACGTTGTTGTGTACATCGAAGAAGTCGTGGCCTAACAGCGCTTCAGCACATAGATTAGATACCACTAGTAGTTTGATTTTCTTCGTAAACGGTGCCTCTGTAGTCGATGGGTACGTAATAGTAACTGCTAGTTGAACACCACAGAGACATAGATGCCATGTTAATCACAGAATCGTTGGCGTGTATCTTCCAGTCATGTGTACGAACTACCAGAGATGGTATGTAGCTGCCTGAACCTGTACCTATGAGGGTCTGAAGCGATATTCCGTTTCCATTTAGGTTGGTCACCGTGTGGGACAAACAGTTTGGGCTTGCGGCAGTTAACAGAGAAGTGAAGGTAGAATCTGTCATACAATTCGGGTGATTTTTGGTTGGTTTGGATTGGCAAACACGCTGAGGATGACCTGTTTTGTCACGTGGTTTACAAATCGCTTCTCCTGCGAGATGGCTCAGTGGTTAGAGCGCTGATTTACTGACCGGATGGTACGTGGTTCGAATCCAACCTCTGTATCCGGACTTCTGCCTAGGCTTGGGCAACGTGGCAATATCCCAGCCCTCGTGCTTCCTTCTAGTGGCATGGCAGTTAGGCACCGAAGAGATGCTACAGCTGGTGAACTCGCGAGGTACTTGGATCATGGATGCCTGGAACGGCCGCAAAAATGACATATCTGAGAACTGATTGACGACAGGTCAGGGGTGAAATCAGGGCAGATTGCGTGTGACGGGGCAACCCGTAGATGTCAGTAAAGGTGCTGCAGCCGCAGAAAATGATATCGGTTGGTTATGCGCGTATGACAGCTTGTTTGTGGGCTAATTCTACTGACCTGGCCAATTTCTGTGTTTCAACCAGAGTGAGTTCATTTCTAGCCAGAAGTCTCTCTCTGATGGTAACAGACTGAAGCCTGTTGACCAGGGCGTCGCGTACACTTACATTCTGATGGTCGGTGGCCGATACCGCCTTTAAATCACAATTTTTGCCGATGGATTTAAGCCTTTGAACAAGCCGATCAACGTCTTGGCTGCTGTCTTGTTTGAATGTTTGTAGAAGATAGCAAGCATGAATTATATTCTTTGGACGAACGTACAACTTTTCAGGTCTACTAGTATCGCATTCGTTATAGAGACAGTCAGCAACATAAACACATACATACATAGGCAAGTCGGCAGTGTCCAGAAACATTTGGAATGTCCGGAACCAGTGATTCGAGCGTGTAGTGGCGTCTGGGGCATTTGGGTGTGTCGGAACGATTGGGTCTCAGCAGCGCATCCATTGTGTTACTAGACATTTAGATCGCTACAGATAGGGAGCAGATTCCAAATGAGCGCGAGAACAAGACAGAATTACAGAGATTGAATAGCGCTTTACTCATCTAACAATAGACCTGCATAAGCTGAAAACAAGGGCGAAGCATGGTTAATACGAAGCGATAATGTGAGCACAGGGTAATCATGACAGTTCGGTCCGTAATCACTTTTCTCCACAAAAATTGTTCAGCTGTAGCCCCCTTTCGGTGCCTAGCTGCCATGCCACCCGAAGGAAGCACGGGGGCTGGGCTGCTGCCAGGTTGCCCAAACCTAGGCAGGGGAAGTCGAGAGACAGAGGTCGGGTTCGAACCACGGACGTTCCGGTCAGTAAATTCACGCTCTAACCAATTGGGCCATCTCCACAATAAGGCAGGGAAGCATCGGTGCCAAACAATGATATTAAGCTTTAGATGATGGTACGCGACAGTCAGAAAAACGATAGAACGCACAAAAAGTACACGGAAACATTTCAGGCTCCAGGAGATGCACAAGGACCTGTGGCGTAGGAGTCTGGGATCACAACACAAGGATGTTTGAAAAACGGACTAACGCACCGAAAGACAAATTGCCCAGTTCCGTTGCGGGCACTCGGAATTTGATTGGAGTCTTTGGACAGGTGTACGTGAATCGCAAGAAGGGTGAAAGTCTGGTTCAGTGCTAATGGTTGCACAATAGAGAAAAGAAACCACATTCCGGTGATGGTTTCATGTGGGTAAACCAGAGGAGGCTGGTGTTAAAAGTTATCCAGGAAGTGTGAGTGACTGAGAGTGGGTAGTGAAGGTGGGCTGAACGATTGAGTGAAGACCAAACGTGGAGGAGGTTTGGATACACGAAACGGGTTGAACATTATGACTTCGGAAATCCCGGTAAGATTGATGCTCAGCTCTGTGGTGGCCAGTGTACGGCCTCCGTATAATCCGTGAATGCCAAGTTAAGAATGTTGAAAAATACTGAAGAGTGGCTGTGGTACGTGAATGGGTACTGCGCGTATCCCGACGCGGATTGATTGCTCGTGAAGCAAGGTACTGATTCTACTGTTCCGCCATGAAGACACTGGACCTCACCGTGGTATAGCGGTCTGTGTGCCTGCATGACCCATTTTGCTGTACCAGAGAGTATCCGTGCTACACTCGTAATCTCCTGCCAGGTTGGTCAGTCTTCTAACCAGGTTAGACTCCTGGTCTTTCAGGCTGCTCACTAGAACGTGTCTGATAACTTGTCTTCTGAAAAAAATAAGATACTAAAAATAAATAAATAAATAAATGATAAAGATAACTGTTCAGATGTAACACTCGGTGTCTGGATTTGTAGGCACCTCAGAATGATTTATGTAGGCTAGGAGTAAGTCTGTTCCTCGATAATTATGATGAGTTTGTTTTGATTTGGAGCGAGATTCTACGTGTGGAGGAGTGGAGTAGTTAAGATGATCCTTTTCTGTCTGTCACATACGCAAAACTTTTTTGTACGAATTCTACCTAAGTTTTGCCTCATTCACGAATCCCTCAGGGCTTCCGCATTTTCGCGTATATTGAACAGTTTACCCCCCGACCGCATTTAATCAAGCTTTTTACCTTGTAACTATCGTGTCACATAAGAATCATTTTGTTTCCCAATTTGGATTTCTGTAACACACTGGTGAAAACCTGCGTCATTGTATCACTAAGGCATGAGACCGTTTTGGGGCAGTAAAGCATCATGAGGCAGTGAAGCATCAGTGTGGACACTGATGTTGCTGCCTTTGATGATGATGATGAGGCTCATTGGTTTCAAGAACAAACACCCGAACGTACCTATTAATGTAGCTAAATTTTCGATAGGATTGCATTACGTAAGCCTTCAATACCAGTAGTTTCTGATACACCTGCAGAAATAATTTAATTTTGTCGAAGTTCAGGGCTCGATACTTTCAATAGTTTCTCCGGTTGAACACTGACAGGTACCAAATCAATTTCGACGATCTTCCTCACAGCAGGATGAGTAGATACCTGAGAATTATGAAGATGGTGTAAGGTTGATTCTCGGCGACTTGTGTACTAAACGGCGGTAGTTTTTTTTACTAATATTTTGTTAAGCGCCTTGCGACTACTTCTTCAGGTGAATTTGTCACTTTACTGCCTCTAATGGGTTCTCGCCTTGATTTCGTAGGTGGAACTCAGTGATGCCTCACCGTCGAAAGATACAAGCACAAAGGAAAGTGGTTCTAAGAAGCGGAAGTCACATCCGGCTCAGGCGGGCTCTACCGTCTCATCTACTCAACGTTCTGATGGTGAGGATGATATGTCTGATGATTCGGCTCCCGACTTGAAGCGTCCCAAGTCTGCGGGTACTGGTGCAATGGCGGTGGCTGCTGGCCGACAAAATCCTTCAAAAAACCTGGCACCAATACGAGTCGTCGCAAAGCCGACGAGGATGAAGAGGATGATGATTTGGACGATGACGGGGACGATGAAATGAATGGCGCTTCGGTTGGCAAGCGTTCTTCATCCAGTGCGAAGGCAGCTAAGAAGCGAACAACAACTAATGGAGCGGAGAAAAATAAGAAGCCGACGCACTCCAGCTCTTCTTTGGTGCGTAAGTCAACCACCGGTAGTGAACTTAGCCAGCCCAAGGAGAAGCGCGCTAAAGCTGGCAAAGGGAACAAAGGTAGCGGACCAGACGGTGATGCAGATGCCAGCGGCAACGAAATGTTCCAATACGACACCGAAGAGTGTTCTGATCGTCCATGCAAACAGCCTCAGGATATCGCTATAGATTGAATTCAGTGCTTTGGTACCATCAGGTCTGTGTCGGCCTGAAACCAAGTGGGGCCAACGTGGAAACAACTCCGCAGCGAAGGCCTTCTTCCTTTCATTTGGTTAGGTTAGCCTGGCCACCTTCTTTGAAGAGCGCAGAGTGCAAACCGTCTGGCCCAGGTGCTTTGTCACATTAGTAACAATGGACTTCCGTGGACGATGGTAGAGTGATGTCGAAGTTGCACTCGGGTTCGGTTATTCCTTCCACAGGGTGAATTGCAAAAGTCTTATCCATTTCTCTGGCTTTCCCGATTGACCAACTCTCTGTCCACCTTCAGGCCCATCATTATTTGTCATCTGAGGAGCCTGCGCACCTCACCACAGTCATACGTCGCTGTTATAGTTTTTCTGGTTTCAGTCAGAACTGCTGGTTGCCGTTTATTGGGATGCGCGAGGGACCTCGAGCAGGCAGCATCAAGAGCTGCGATTACGATCCTTTCCAGCTTTCTCCAAACCTCACATAAAGCACTATTGTTGACGTCAAGTTCTGAAAGCTCCTCTGCCAACTCAGCTCGACAAGACTGACCTACGGGTTTTTTCCGCTGGTGTAGGCTTTGAATCAACGGAGGCGTACCAGAAAGGAAGCAAATCGATGCGCGTGCCCGCACAATACCACGATAGGAGTCTTGTGGTGTGTATACTCCAAAGTGAACCACAATCTTGTATTGGAGCTATGCACCGGTAACTGAATGTCACATGACCCAAATGAGTCCACGGCTGATTTGCGGTTGGTGACGTACAAGTCATACGGTGTAGGCGCTTGTTCTAGAAGTTCGTGCCGCTTAGAAACAAATGATGTTCACTTGAAGAATGCTTTCCCATTATCTGTATGGTGAAAATACAGCTCTCCGAACTTTATAAGAAAGTGATGGTCGATAGACACAAATCACCACTGGCAGTGAGTGCACTGAACAGACAGAACGACTCGGCTCAAATAAACGTGTAAGAATTATTTGTATACCGCGAGTAACCAGTTCACCCGAAACAAGAGAACATCTCAGAAAATGGAGATCCACTGGCCGGTTGACAGGGCTGAATAGGTTCAGACCAAGCAGTTTGATTTACCGAAAATTTGGAATAAACGTAACAACCCATTTCATGGATGTTAGACAAGTCATACTGTTCACATTTTCGAGTCCCAGAAAGGTCTAAAAATCTCGGGATTTTTGACCCTGAGAGAGAGAGAAATAGAAGGATAAAAGGAGGAGGACGATCGGGTTCATACGGGTGGGCTCTCATCCGTGTGTAGGTGCCATGATGCTGCGAAAATATAAGGAGCCGAAATCGTAATACGTTGGTATGTGAACAGAGGGTGGAATGTTTATCCACTGAGAACACAACTGAAAATTTGCTGTGAAAGTGAATGATGTAGCAACTAAACGAAATATAAAACATGGCTTGAAATTTAGGTTGCGACGACATTTCCGGAGGTGTCCAGTATCTAGGACCTAATTAAAGCGATGACTTTGTCTCCTGCTTTAGTTGTAGCAGTTAACTCATGAGAGTGGCATGCGCAGCACGTCAGAGGAAGTCGCCGCATAAAGCACACACCGTAGCATAACCAGCTCTCTCGATTACCATGTGTGGGTTGTGCTTGTGAGCTATGATGAGGGCCGCGAATATATATGTGCCACACTACTGTTTGGTTTACATAGTAGCTCAAAAAGGCTGTGTACGCAAGCATTCAATACAATTCGGCTCAGATCTGCATCTGACACGCATCCGTGTCCGCATACTCGGAGTGCATGTCCAGTGGAGGAATTATTGCATTCGAATTAGTCAATTACCAGATTTCCTAGTTCCCTCATCACCCGG